>CM074282.1:2472500-2807500 GCA_037194245.1 Opsariichthys bidens | reverse complement strand
ATTAATAAATATCAAGTGCCTCCTAGCTGTCATTTCCCCTCAACCATATTCACAACAGGCCAGGACTGAGGCAGAGAGAGACAAAGATGGAAAGAAAGCCTGATGTACAGAGTGAGAGACGGCCCTTGTTTGTTTTTAATAAGGGTTTCCTGTACGTTCACTAACTCGCCTTAATCCTCAGCGTGTCCATGGAGACAAGAGGCAGAATACGGCTGAAGGACGCTTTCTCTGACGTAACGAAATCGACAAACAAATTAAACAAAGGTTGCAGTTCAAAAGTTAATCTAAGTTTGTTTGCTGTTGGAGGGAAGTTTGGAATCCTTCAGCTCATTTATGGAAAACGAGAGATTTTTTCTAAGTCAGTGAGTCGTGAGATTGTGTGTTGATGTGGTGAGGGTAGTTTAGCTGCCCTGTGGGGTTCTTCACACACACATTTGCCAACATGTGCCTCTCAATACACACAAAAATGAATCCTGGAAGACGCTGATGCTGAAACACAACACTATTACACTGTTTTGAGCAGACTGGAAATACCCAATTGACCTTCTTTCTTAATAAATATCTCTGGTGGGTTTTTTTCTTCATTGAGATGTAATAACTTTCTCCACATCTGCTGTGTGGGTGAGGACAAACATCAGACAATAATAATATCGCAACCCATTTCTCACGACCCAATCTACATTCGAACATTGCTTTCCCTTCACATCACGTAACTGAAGTGAAACGCGATTTCAAGTTGACTTTGCTTTCTGAGTTCACAGTGCAAGCGTTTAAGTCACTGCACGAGTAAATCTGTTCCCTTCTGCGGACCTGCAGCTGACTCTGATGCCGGAACAGACCGTTCTTCCTCTCGTGGACGAATCCAACGGTCAGGAGAGCACAGCGGGCGTGAGCTTCCAGCACCCGGACATCATCGCCAACGCGGAGGTGGTCCAGCAGCAGCTGAGAGAGCCGTACTACTGGAGACTGCCCAAACAGTTCAAACGCTCCATGGTCCGTCTGTTCACTTCCAAAAGAACAAATCTTTTGCAACATTATAAATGTCTTTACTGTCACTTTTCATCAATTGCTGAAACACATCTTAATTTTATAAGAAAAAAAACTGACCCTACACAATAGTGTGCAGTCGATTTAGTCATATTAAATCGTGTTTTTTTGAATTTCATGGCCAGCTAATGTTCATAACAGCTTGTTCTTTCAGATAACAGCCTATGGCGGGAAGTTGAAGTATGCCATCTATTACGAGGCTCGTGACGAGACGGGCCGCACCTCTTACGAGCCCCAGGTCATCATAAAGGGCGGCCCCAACAAGGACAAGGTCATGGTCCGCCACATGCCAGCGCTTCAGATTGGCCAGCTGACCCGTCATGAGATTGACATAACAGAGGTGAGCCAATCAGGTCGGAGAGTCCGCAGCCACTTCGTGTTGTGAGTCTATGCATGAGCCGGAGTCGTTCACGTGATCTCATGACTTTACTTCAAGTGTAAACTCAAACACTGACGTTTTCAGCACGAGTGGAAACACAAGGACGGCAGGCCGATGTCTCGTGAGGATTTGATGGACGTGCTGTTTCATGTTGAATACATCCTGATAAAGGCCTCGCACGGCAGCGTCATGAGGCACAGCAGGTACACACTGAAATCTAGTTCAAGTTCAACTTACGAGGAAGAACTTGCAATATGAAAATCGCTCTGACGTGTGCGTGTGAACGTGTTCGATGTGCAGGATCTCTGAGATCACTTTGGAGGTGGCTGAGGTGGGGACGCCGTCACAGGACAGTGAAATCGCCCATCAGATTGAGAAATGTGACTGTCCTCTGGGATACGCCGGCCTCTCCTGTGAGGTAATGTCTTTTGCGCTCAATATTTGACATGTAAGAGCCGGACGGTTATGAGAAAGACATGCAGAGTGTCACAAATGTAATCATACCTTACTCTCTGTTGGTCAAATGTACAGTACGTTGTATCTAAATGTCCATATTTCTGCACTAGTACAGCAGAGCAGTCTTGGGAAATGTTACATTTAAAATAATGCGTTACAATACTTCCTTTAGAAAAAGTAACTAATTGTGTTTTTTAACAACAACAACAAATAAAGCAAATGTAAAGGCCCTTTCACACCAAAAGTGAAATGAATAAGTCTCAGGCAACGCACGTTCACCGCTGTACAGTAGAGTAGAAAAACTCAAACACAAATGTGATGTTTATCTAGGCAATTTTGCTTTAATTGAATTGGATCACCGAAGGTCAGCAATGAAGACATTGGTTAATAAAGTGACACTAAATACATAAAGTATTAACATATTTAATTATTGCAGGTTGGTGTAATATTCTGAGTTTACATTTCCCTGTTTTTATTCAATCTGAGGAATACTGAATCTGTTTTTGTCCGAATTTTGTTGCAAATTTAAAATGAATGCATTACTTTATTCGTTACTTGAAAAAAGTAATATAATTACGTCACTCCCGTTGCTTGTATTGTGTTAGCATGAATTGAGAAATCAAATTTCCCTTGATCTTCTGACAATTGAGAGGATTGTACTATAAAAATACGGCGTGTCTATTTACACTAAGTGCAAATAGCGTCCCTTTTTGGCAAATGCTATTTACACTAGCTCCGCCCACCAATGTCTGGCCACTCAAGTTTCAAAAAGACTTGCAGTGCCAAGTTGTGGAAAAAACAGTGTTTGAAGTTCCAGATCGTGTCAGAAAGGCACTTGAATGACAGTGTGACAAACGATTCATAATTCCGTTTACACGAAACACCGTAAGTTATCCTGTTAACTGCGGGAACTCAGTACTTATACTTTATTTGCCACAACCAAGACTTTTAAAGCATATATAATACACATAAATCACACTGTTGGCAACTTCGTAACAAGAGATTTTTCAACATCAGAAGTTTTCAAAACTATTCCTCACGGATTTTAATATGCAAAGCTGTTACCCAATCACAGCAGTGGGCGTTTACTTCCGAGTCTTGACTGAGACACGCCCATCAAACTGAGTGTCGGAAAGAGAGGCTCAAAAACAAGCCAGAAAATGGCTTATTACTTCTACGTTAAGGTGTTTTTGATGTATAAATAGCATTATAGGTGAACGTTATTCAATTTTTTTTTTTGAAATGCAGTTCATGACCCCCTTAAAATTCCAAGTAATGCAATTTCCACGTAGATTTGTCATGACGTCCTTGTCACAATAATTTAGCTGCCTTTGAGAGGTGGCGATGCGCCCTTTCACAACAGGGCTCTAGAAAACCAACAGCCCGAGTGTCAAGAGACGAACAGCTGGGAGTGTCGCTGCTCGGAGCTCATCATTACCGCAAGTGTTTCTGCTTCTCAGACTGTTAACGTGTTAAAGCGCTCTCTCGCCGCCAGTCTCCGCCCACAAACTGCTCGTGTGAGATCTTTAACAAGCTCGAGTGTGCGAGACAGACGATTACGGATCAGCGAGTGTCAGTTGTTCACATTCAGGCTGGACGAGGCCGCGTGGAGACAGATGGCCG
Source organism: Opsariichthys bidens (assembly GCA_037194245.1). Classification (NCBI taxonomy): domain Eukaryota; kingdom Metazoa; phylum Chordata; class Actinopteri; order Cypriniformes; family Xenocyprididae; genus Opsariichthys; species Opsariichthys bidens. The sequence continues at coordinate 2,803,995 of CM074282.1, read as the reverse complement.
CAACTCTCAAACGCTTCATACTGTGCTTAATAAAGTATTTTTAAACAGGCGTTTAGCAAGTTCACCGCGAGCAGATGGTGTACTAAATTGACGCGATTCATTTTGAAGAGCGAGGGTGAGAGGGAGTGTTGCTATGGTTTCGACGGAGGACTATTTTTTCCCTGTATGGACGTGCTGGTCTTCAGTAACACATTTCAGTGTGGATTTACAGTCACAGGGATTGTGTGTGTCTGTAACCTCCACACATTCATTGTAATGATGAATAGTACGGGAGCTGTGTGGAGTCTCGATCGTATGCTTATGCATCGTGTTTGGATCCGGTCTGAGATTCAGATGTGCTGAAATATTTTTGTGGCTAGACCATATGCAACCTCCTGACAGGATGTGATGTATCCTAATAAAACTGAGCTGAGAAATGACCAAATAATGCACAACCGCTCCATTGTGACTGTGTTTCCACCTCAAAATATAGCAGTATTTATCGAGGTTCGAGCGCTTTAATGATATATATTATTTAGCAATCATGTAAGCACTTATGTCATAGATGGAAAAGACCATTTACAGCCAATACGGGCAATTTCCTAAGGAAATACATGATCTTTAAAGGTTTTTTGAAAGTTGTTGTGCCCGATCTCCACCACTTTTTTTAGGTGTCCGCAAAATCTGCCCATACTTGTGTGAAAATATCTCATTTCGTTTTGAAGGTATAGACACTTTTATATATGAGAGCATAAATGACTATGGGTGAATTCAATTGTATTGTTTTGCCACTCCTATAAAAGAATTGACATTTGGTCATTAGCATGTAGCTGTCGACCTAAGTTTCCCGAATTTAGTGGTTTCAGTAGTTATAGATGTTTTTTTTCTGTTATAGCGCCACCAAGTGGCCAATCGCCACATCCTTTTTCACACGACCACAGAACGAGCTCTTACATACGAGTGCCAAATTTGGTGAAAAGATCTCATTCCGTTCACAAATTATGGCCATTTTAGTAAAAGTGGCTCCAACCGCATTGAATGTTTTGCTGGCCCTTAGAGATTGTGAATCGAACAAGTTTTTTTCATGATTATTGACAATCTCGCTGCACTGATTTGCTTCTGAACGGTCCAAAAACCTAGGAATAGTTTGCAAAAAGTAGGTTTTTCAAAAAATCCCAAATACCTGAAAATTTCGCCAAGGATTCCAACAATATAAGAAAGTTTACGCCTAATGGTTCAGGAGCCATTTCATACTGTTGACCGCTGTGACGCCCCCGTCAGGCCGACCGGTTAGAGCCTCGGTGACATTATAGATGGTGTACGTACTACCAGCCCTCAAAGTTTCAAGTCTCTACGACTTATGGTTTGGTCTATCCGGTCACTTTAAGGAAAGAATGCTGATCCTTGGAAAATGGAACAATTACAGTAGGATCTCGTTGAGGTGTGTGTGTGTAACTGTGTGCAGGAATGTGCGGCCGGCTTCTACAGGCTCTCTGCTCACGCTGGTGGTGCCGCGTCCAGAGCCGGCTTTGGCAGCTGTGTTCGGTGCCAGTGCAATGGACACAGTGACTCGTGCCATCCTGAAACGGCCGTCTGCCAGGTACAGCCTTCATGAAAGCATCCTTCCTGATTGCATATGTCTGTTTAAGAGCCAATAGAAACTGAAACCAAGTAGGTAGCACAGTACTTCCTTTTGGATACAAAATCAGAGACTTTACACGGTCAGATCATGCGTCCAACATGCTCTTGTTGCGTTGGTTTCTCCCTCTAATGAGTCTGCGCTAACAGAGTTTACAAGAAAGACAGCGACAGCTGAGAACAAATATGTGGATTTAATGTGGCATTTTTGCTCAGAACTTTTGCTCTTGTCTCTCCGGGATGTTACCCAAAGTTTCCGGAGCCGTCCATGCTCGTTTTCCAGCGTGGAATAACACAAAATGGGCATCGTTTTAAAGCCCGAAACTCGGCTTTTTTAATGCATCTAACTATTTTGGTAAACAAGTGCTGAGTAGTCCCTATAAATCGGAGTGTATCGCCCTCTGGCGCCACCTAGCAATAATCATGTTTTTCAAAACTTCTGTTTTGATCAACACAAAGTAGGTGTTATTTGAAAGTTTAGTCTGAACTTTACAATGCAGGTAGCCAAAAATGTTTCATAATTTATTTAACTTAAAAAAATATATAGATTTCACTTGTTTGAAAAAGACATTTAGTTGTACATTTAAAAGTAATGCGTTTCTTTACTAGTTACTTGAAAAAGGTCATCTGATTCCGTGACTCGCATCACTTGTACTGCATTACTCCACAACACTGAAAATAATATACTATATAGTATTTTAAAATATGTGCAAATATGTGGGAACAAATAGTACAAAAAAACAATGTACAGACGTCACATGCGTTTTAAGAAACATAGTAGTTTTTTTAAATCATTTGAAACGAGTGGGCGGGCTTTAATTTAGCTAATTTAATTCATTTCATTTGAGCTAAAATCGCGTGAAACTACAATGCGAACATGTCCACATTTAAGCATGGGCTTAAACAGGTCGTCCTTTTACGGGAGATTTAGTATAACTGACCTAAAAATAAAATTCATCAGCCATCTGATGGTTCAGTCCGATTCACGAATGAATCATTCAGTGTTATTTGTGAACCTATTCAGAATCGGTCGCTGCTCTCTCATCTCAGAGCGGGTGGAGGTTTATTCAGTTCAAAATAACGAGGAAAAACGTGTTTTTATGGAATGCAGTGGAGGAAAAGTTTCCCCAAAACTGTTACTGTCCTGCACTGGCTGTGGAAATGATCCAGTGGATCCAGCACCATGTCAGTGTGAAGGGCTACAAGTAAAGCAGAATCAGGTCTGCTGACCGTCCATCAGTCCAGACATGCAGTTCTCCAGCTGTTCTCCAAACAGTTTCTGCAGAGCTTCAGTCTCCGAACAGCCAGCGTTCAACGGCATGCATGCTAATAGCAATATCATTTGCATTTTACGGGTTTTCGCAAATTGAAAATGGTAAACGAGTGTGTAGGGGGGGGGTAATTTGAGTAATTGAGGTACACAGGAAGTTAATGAAAGTTTCAGAGCGACACGGGCCAGTAAAGCGCAGCTTCAGCGGTCTGATTACTGTCTGCTCTGAGAGCTGCCGCTCCTCCGCCGCGCTCCTGCCGCTCTCTCTCACTCTCTCTCGCTCTCTCTCAATCTCTCTCAATCTCTCTCGCTCTCTCTCACTCTCTCTCAGTCTCTCTCGCTTTCTCTCGCTCTCTCTCACTCTCTCTCGCTTTCTCTCGCTCTCTCTCGCTCTCTCTCGCTCTCTCTCGCTCTCTCTCTCTCTCGCTCTCTCTCTCGCTCTCTCTCTCTCTCTCTCTCGCTCTCTCTCTCTCTCTCTCACTCTCTCTCGCTCTCTCTCGCTCTCTCTCGCTCAGTCTCTTCCTGTGTGTGACTCGGGCAACCACAGATTTCTGTTTTGGTGTTTTTTATGTCATATTTTAATGTATTCATAATTAGATTCAGAGAACTTTTTTGAATATTTTCATGTGCTTATTCATTTGTTTGGTCATAAAATGAAACGGTTGACATCTTTTACAAGTTTTCCCTATGCTATAACTAGGGCTGTCAGTCAGCTAAAAAAAAAAAAATTGAATTCAATTAATTGCATATATCAATATGTGCCAAGAAAATTCTCCAAATGAAAATAGCACACAGACCTGCATCTGATTTAGATCCACACATAAATCAGACTTGAAAAGATCAAATTCATGAGTTTTGAACTGTTCACATATGAGTCACAGAAAAATCTGATTAAATTGACAGCCTTAGTTATAACAGTATTATTACATGTTATAAAGCATTATGAGCATTTGTTCTTTCTGTTATAACAGTATTAATACATGTTATAAAGCATTATGAGTGTTTCGTTCTTTTTCTTATAACAGTATTATTACATGTTATAAAGCATTATGAGCATTTGTTCTTTCTGTTATAACAGTACTATTACATGTTATAAAGCATTATGAGCATTTGTTCTTTGTGTTATAACAGTATTATTGCATGTTTATAAAGCATTATGAGCATTTGTTCTTTCTGTTATAACAGTATTAATACATGTTATAAAGCATTATGAGTGTTTCGTTCTTTTTCTTATAACAGTATTATTACATGTCATAAAGCATTATGAGCGTTTGTTCTTTCTGTTATAATAGTATTATTACATGTTATAAAGCATTATGAGCATTTGTTCTTTCTGTTATAACAGTATTATTACATGTTATAAAGCATTATGAGCATTTGTTCTTTGTGTTATAACAGTATTATTACATGTTATAAAGCATTATGAGCATTTGTTCTTTCTGTTATAACAGTATTATTACATGTTATAAAGCATTATGAGCATTTGTTCTTTCTGTTATAATAGTATTATTACATGTTAAAAAGCATTATGAGTGTTTCGTTATTTCTGTTATAACAGTATTATTACATGTTATAAAGCATTATGAGTGTTTCGTTCTTTTTCTTATAACAGTATTATTACATGTTATAAAGCATTATGAGCGTTTTGTTCTTTCCGTTATAACAGTATTATTACATGTTATAAAGCATTATGAGCATTTGTTCTTTCTATTATAACAGTATTAATACATGTTATAAAGCATTATGAGTGTTTCGTTCTTTTTCTTATAACAGTATTATTACATGTTATAAAGCATTATGAGCATTTGTTCTTTCTGTTATAACAGTATTATTACATGTTATAAAGCATTATGAGCATTTGTTCTTTCTGTTATAACATTATTAATACATGTTATAAAGCATTATGAGCGTTTCGTTCTTTCTGTTATAATAGTATTATTACATGTTATAAAGCATTATGAGCATTTGTTCTTTCTGTTATAACAGTATTATTACATGTTATAAAGCATTATGAGCATTTGTTCTTTGTGTTATAACAGTATTATTGCATGTTATAAAGCATTATGAGCATTTGTTCTTTCTGTTATAACATTATTAATACATGTTATAAAGCATTATGAGTGTTTCGTTCTTTCTGTTATAATAGTATTATTACATGTTATAAAGCATTATGAGCATTTGTTCTTTGTGTTATAACAGTATTATTGCATGTTATAAAGCATTATGAGCATTTGTTCTTTCTGTTATAACATTATTAATACATGTTATAAAGCATTATGAGTGTTTCGTTCTTTCTGTTATAATAGTATTATTACATGTTATAAAGCATTATGAGCATTTGTTCTTTCTGTTATAACAGTACTATTACATGTTATAAAGCATTATGAGCATTTGTTCTTTGTGTTATAACAGTATTATTGCATGTTATAAAGCATTATGAGCATTTGTTCTTTCTGTTATAACATTATTAATACATGTTATAAAGCATTATGAGTGTTTCGATCTTTCTGTTATAACAGTATTATTACATGTTATAAAGCATTATGAGCGTTTGTTATTTCTGTTATAACAGTATTATTACATGTTATAAAGCATTATGAGCGTTTGTTCTTTCTGTTATAACAGTATTATTACATGTTATAAAGCATTATGAGTGTTTCGTTTTTTCTGTTATAACAGTATTATTACATGTTATAAAGCATTATGAGTGTTTCGTTTTTTCTGTTATAACAGTATTATTACATGTTATAAAGCATTATGAGCATTTGTTCTTTCTGTTATAACATTATTAATACATGTTATAAAGCATTATGAGTGTTTCGATCTTTCTGTTATAACAGTATTATTACATGTTATAAAGCATTATGAGCGTTTGTTCTTTCTGTTATAACAGTATTATTACATGTTATAAAGCATTATGAGCATTTGTTCTTTCTGTTATAACATTATTAATACATGTTATAAAGCATTATGAGCGTTTGTTCTTTCTGTTATAACAGTATTATTACATGTTATAAAGCATTATGAGCGTTTGTTCTTTCTGTTATAACAGTATTATTACATGTTATAAAGCATTATGAGCGTTTGTTCTTCCTGTTATAACAGTATTATTACATGTTATAAAGCATTATGAGTGTTTCGTTTTTTCTGTTATAACAGTATTATTACATGTTATAAAGCATTATGAGTGTTTCGTTTTTTCTGTTATAACAGTATTATTAAATGTTATAAAGCATTATGAGTGTTTCGTTCTTTCTAGAATTGTCAGCATAACACAGAAGGAGACAAGTGCGAGCGATGTGCCGCAGGGTTTTATGGCGTAGTGCGCGGCTTTCCCGATGACTGCAAACCCTGTGCGTGTCCACTGCTCAACCCCGAGAACAAGTATGCGACACACACACACACACACACCTGTGATAAGTCTGCACACACACCAACTTTCCCACTGTTGGTCTCAGCTTCAGTCCCAGCTGTCAGACGGAGGGTTTTAATGACTACCGCTGCACTGCCTGTCCCGAAGGCTACGAGGGAAAACACTGTGAAAGGTGAAGAAATGTTTCTAAATGATGTAAAACAAGTCGTTACTTACATGGCTGAATGTGTCAATAATGTGATGAAGACGAGCACGCCGCAAACGTGTTTAATATCCTCCTCGTCTCCGCAGGTGCGCACCTGGTTTCCATGGCGACCCGAGCGTGTCGGGCGGCCGGTGCGAGGAGTGTAAGTGCGATGCGTACGGTGCATTTCCCGCTGCGTGTGACTCGCGCTCCGGACAGTGCCGGTGCCGTCCCGGCGCCAGCGGGCTGAAGTGTGACCAGTGCATGGACAGGCATGTGTGTGGCCCTGAGGGCATCGTGTGTACGTATGACCGCTGCACTAACACGGCCTCTCTCTGACCCTGACCTTTATTCGCTACTGTACCTTTAAGACTTCTCTATGCAAATGAATAGGTTAAGAGTTAAGTTGATCGGGTTTATTCGCTCCATGTCTTTGTTTCATCCAGTAATAACAGAGGAGAGATGCGGCCAAAACAAACAACATTTTAATTAGACGTGCTCAGATTTCTCCTCACAAAATCACTGTTTACTCTTCCTGTAATTGTTGGCGGAGCGGCGGGAATGTCTGCGGGAACACCTGCTCCTCACCACTGTGTTTGAAATGTCTTTCAGCGATCATGTTTTTATGATAATTGTGTTGGTCGACTGGACAGATTGGATAATTATGCATGTGTTTTGTGTTACATAATCCAACACCAAACACATATCAGGGATTTTTTTCCGTGTTTATTCAGATTCCAGTGCTCTCCATCAGAAGACATAAATAATCGTCATTTTACTATTGTTCTGTAAAACAAAAATACATTTTAATAGTGTTTCAATGGTAATATATTTTTATTGTTTAATTATAAAGTAAAAAGTTATTATTATTAAATGCTCATTTTAAATACTACTTTTATTTATTTATCTATCTCAAACTTTTTTTCTCAAAATTTAATGAAAAACATTTTATTTTTATGTTGTTCTTGAAAAAAGTTTAATGATTTAATCTCGGCACGGTTTTATTTATAGTTTTATTAGGGGTTTTTTTATACCGTATGTCTGTATAGTTTTTATAAATTTTATTTTGGCTTTAATTTGGGTTATTTAAGTCAATCATGTTAAACTTAATTACTAATATTATTATTAAATACTAATTTTATTTTATTTATTTGACATTACAATAGCGTTGTTGCAATAATGATGTATTTATTTCTTGCTCTGTTTTATATTTATAATTTAACCATAATATAATTATAATGTAACGATGATGCCGAAGTTGATCTCGTTAAGGTGGATAACGATTATAATGAAGTTATTACACTGAATTCACAGAAACAGGGTTTGTCAGCTTAAAATCACGATCACGTGCTGAAATCTAAATGAAATGGTTTTGCTGAAGTCAAAAATGTTAATAAAACTCTGAAAATAATGTTTTAGACGAGAGGCCTTCATGAGCTTTTTCTTGTCAGGTCTTTTCACATCTGTACTCGGTGTTTTGCGTGAAAAGACTTCCTCACGAGGAATCGTAATAGCTCCAGTTTTTCAGGAGGTTAAATCGAGCGCCGCTTCCACGCACCCGTCGGCGTCGCTCTTCCTCTCTATCGCTCGTAGTGTGTCAGACACTCATAATAGGCGGCCAGGAGCTGTTTCACACTCTATGTTAAATTTCACGCTTGAGAAGTCCTCGTCCCTGGAGTTTCCAGCGCGCTCACGTTTAATCTAGAGAGAGGGAAATAAAGAGAGAGGTGCTCGGGGACTCGGCTCCCTGGATGGAGATGATGGAGGGATGCTGGAGGAGTGAGAGTGATGTTGTGATGGCAGAGGATGGGAGACAAAAGAGGCCAATAACATTCGTTAACCGCATTCTCGCCCCAGGACCTGTCCATCCTTGGCCGTTAACATGCCTGTCCCTTCACACACACACACACACACTTACAAAATGAACTAGTGTAGCTCAAGTGTGTCATTTCTATATGACTAAAGTCACAAAATGGCACTGCAAAATAATGAGTGTTTTCAAACAGGTTTCCTGAACACTCCCCCCTTCTGTCAATCACTCAGATAGTCCCGCCCCAAACTCCCTCCATTGGCCGAGTGAGTGATCTCACACTAACAGATCCGTGTGATCGACGGCAGTTTTGTTTTATCATTGAGATGCTATTTATTATTTTTGTATTATCTGTTTGCATTTTCATGTTTAAGTTTTAGTCATTTTGTGGTTTAGGGAAAAAGATTAGGGCCGAGCAATAATAAAAACAAAATTAAAGTCATTATAATGCAATATTAAACTCGTTAAATTATGAGAAAAAAAGTCTAAATAAAATGTTGAGAATGAACATTGGATCAGTGTCACGATCACGCTTCCTTTTAATAGCAGAAACACTTTCTGCTTTAGCTAATTATAAGGAATAATATATGAGCTTTAAAGAGAAGTTTGCAGGCGGATGAGTCGTTTTAGAAGAAAAACAGAGCAATTTGTGCAAGAAAATGCGACACACTTACAGAGTGCTATTAAAAGATCAAATTCTGCACACAGCGTATTAATAAATCATTCTGTGTGCAGATAATCATGACTGCAACGCGTGTTTCACGACATTTTATTTAGACTTCTTTCTCAAAATTTAACGAGTTTTTCCTAGAAACACAATGACTTTATTCTCAAAATTGAACGACTTTATTCTCGACATTGAATGACTTTATTCTCAACATTTTATTTAGACTTTTTTCTCAAAATTGAATGACTTTATTCTCAACATTTTATTTAGACTTTTTTCTCAAAATTGAATGACTTTATTCTCAACATTTTATTTAGACTTTTTTCTCAAAATTTAACGAGTTTTTCCTAGAAACACAATGACTTTATTCTCAAAATTGAACGACTTTATTCTCGACATTTTATGTTTATGTTTTCATTGAAATTGAACAAGTTTAATCCACTGACTTTAATCTCGACACGGTTTTATTTTTTATTATTGCTTGGCCTTGATACTCCTCTGTGTTTCTGTCATTTGTATTATTATTATTTTTTTAATACCGTTTGTCTGTATGGTTTTTATACATTTTATTTTGGCATTACTTTTGGTTATTTTACTAAATCATGTTAAATTAAATAGAAAAAAAAGATCTAGCTGAAATAAAATCATTGCGAGTCAGATGTGACGATCATGTGGGACAGCGTGTTTGTAGGCAGTGGAGGAAAGCTAAATACTGTAAGTACAGTACCGGAATGAAGCACGTACAGTAGGTGAGTTAAAAATACTTTGTGACTGTCCACTAATGTTCCCATGTTGACACAGCGCAAGTTGACCTTTGACCCTTGAGCGTGCATATGTGTGTGAGCTCTCTGTGCGAGTCTGACGTCTCGCGTCTGTGTGTTTCAGCGTGTGACGACGACTGCGCCGGCCTCCTGATTCGTGACATGGAGCGTCTGCTGCGTTTGATTGGCAGTGTCAATCTCACTCTGCCCCTCCCCCTGCCATATAAAGTGCTCTATCGCTACGAGAACGTGACGGAGGAGCTGAAGGTGAGCGTGAGCAGCCGTCCTGTCCTAACGTTTAAATACACTTAACTGGTTTTGTTCAAGTCCAAAATATTATTTAATATTGCTGAATCAGTCTAGATACGTTCATTTATACCAACAAAATACATTTTTATGGGTTAAATCAAGTAAAAAACTGCTCTTTAAGGCAACAGTTCCAACTTTTGTGTTGAGTCATAAATGTCTTCGTGAAGCTCCAGCAGATTCACCTCAGATGGACTGATCTACAGATAATGTATTTATAAAATGATGAGAAAATAGTTTTGCATTTATGGCTCGGCTGGAATGAATCATCAAATGATTCATAAGTCGGTGATGTCGGCTGAAAACTTCATGGACGTCAATCCCGTGTGATTCCATGCTGACACCATGAGTCCAGCTGTCGGTCGTATGCTCATGATGATCATCTCTTCCTCCTGTCTTTGGCAGCACATGCTCTCCCCTCAGAGAGCTCCAGAGAGACTGCTGCAGCTGGCCGACAGTAACCTGGGCAGTCTGGTCACCGAAATGGACGAACTGCTCAGCCGGGTGAGTCTCAAACACACGCTGATTCGGTGTGCAAAAGTTCACACTTACATTTCATTTCTAAATTCAGCATAAAATTGAATAAAAACTGAAAGTGCATGCAAACATCTGCCGGCCTTAGATCAGTCGAATGTGTTTGTTGTTGTTTTTATAGACATTGGTGTTAGTTAAAAGTGAGCGTCTCCAAAGCCACGCCTCCTTCAGAGCGTCTCCAAAGCCACGCCTCCTCCAAAACACTTGAACAGTTATTGCTCACAATGAACTAGTGTAGCTCAAGTGTGTCATTTCTATATGACTAAAGCCACAAAATGGCACTGCAAAAACAGCTTTCCTGAACACTCCCCCCTTCTGTCAATCACTCAGATAGTCCCGCCCCAAACTCCCTCCATTGGCCGAGTGAGTGGGCTAGGTGATAGGTGGCTACTGAAGCGGTCTGAAAGTTTGGGGCGGGGCTACTGAAGCAACTGCGAGTTTGGGGCGTGGCTACTGAAGCGGTCTGAAAGTTTGGGGCGGGGCCACTGAAGCAACTGAGAGTTTGGGGCGTGGCTATTGAAGCAACTGAGAGTTTGGGGCGTGGCTATTGAAGCAACTGCGAGTTTGGGGCGTGGCTATTGAAGCAACTGCGAGTTTGGGGCGTGGCTATTGAAGCAACTGCGAGTTTGGGGCGTGGCTATTGAAGCAACTGAGAGTTTGGGGCGTGGCTACTGAAGCGGTCTGAAAGTTTGGGGCGGGGCCACTGAAGCAACTGAGAGTTTGGGGCGTGGCTATTGAAGCAACTGAGAGTTTGGGGCGTGGCTATTGAAGCAACTGCGAGTTTGGGGCGTGGCTATTGAAGCAACTGCGAGTTTGGGGCGTGGCTATTGAAGCAACTGCGAGTTTGGGGCGTGGCTATTGAAGCAACTGAGAGTTTGGGGCGTGGCTACTGAAGCAACTGAGAGTTTGGGGCGTGGCTACTGAAGCAACTGCGAGTTTGGGGCGTGGCTATTGAAGCAACTGCGAGTTTGGGGCGTGGCTATTGAAGCAACTGAGAGTTTGGGGCGTGGCTACTGAAGCATCTGAGAGTTTGGGGCGTGGCTACTGAAGCAGACTGAGAGTTTGGGGCGTGGCTACTGAAGCAGACTGAGAGTTTGGGGCGTGGCTACTGAAGCAGACTGAGAGTTTGGGGCGTGGCTACTGAAGCAGACTGAGAGTTTGGGGCGTGGTTACTGAAGCAGACTGAGAGTTTGGGGCGTGGCTACTGAAGCAGACTGAGAGTTTGGGGCGTGGCTACTGAAGCAGACTGAGAGTTTGGGGCGTGGCTACTGAAGCAGACTGAGAGTTTGGGGCGTGGCTACTGAAGCAGACTGAGAGTTTGGGGCGTGGCTACTGAAGCAGACTGAGAGTTTGGGGCGTGGCTACTGAAGCAGACTGAGAGTTTGGGGCGTGGCTACTGAAGCAGACTGAGAGTTTGGGGCGTGGCTACTGAAGCAGACTGAGAGTTTGGGGCGTGGCTACTGAAGCAGACTGAGAGTTTGGGGCGTGGCTACTGAAGCAGACTGAGAGTTTGGGGCGTGGCTACTGAAGCAGACTGAGAGTTTGGGGCGTGGCTACTGAAGCATCTGAGAGTTTGGGGCGTGGTTACTGAAGCAGACTGAGAGTTTGGGGCGTGGCTACTGAAGCAGACTGAGAGTTTGGGGCGTGGCTACTGAAGCATCTGAGAGTTTGGGGCGTGGTTACTGAAGCAGACTGAAGTGTTTCATCAGTTCTGCTCATTTGTGCCAACGGGAACCTTTCAGCATCTTCTGAACAGTCGTCCTTGGTAAACTCAATATATTTCAGTTCTAAAGCAGCCTTTTCAAATAACAGAAGTTCAAGAGCCGGTTAAATAGCAAGATCTCTGCGCTTTTCTTCTATCCTGCTGGGTTTGTGTGACCTTGACCTTCCAAACCTTGACTCTTGCCAAACTGAAAATATTGTAGTTTAGCAGTATTTCTTTGGGTTTTTGTTCACGTTGGTCCCAGAGGTGTCAGATCTAATGTGTCTCGTTGTTTTTCTCCTCCGCGTGGTGTTACTGAGGTCGCTTCCTTGTGTGTTTGACTCCTCACACAACATCATGTGAGGCTGATCTGAGGCTCTTCAGTAAAATCTCACTGAGCTTTCTGAGGGTTTTTTCTCTATCTGTACAGGCGACTAAAGTGTCTGCTGATGGGGAGCAGACGGCAGCCGATGCGGAGAGGAGCCGCAAAGGAGCCGAGGACCTGGAGCTTTACGTTAGGAACACACTCCTGGCTGCCGAAGGTAATGACAAATGAGAAACTGCTGAGAAGACACATTCGATGTTCCAGCGGACACTCCAGACACTGAAATAAAGGTTTTAGTGTTGCTGGGTGAAGATTGTAGGGGTCAAGATGATGATGAATCTGAGCTTGGGATGTGGTTGAGGCTGAGAAGATGCTTTATTTTTGGTGAGAGTGAGAGTGTGTGTGTGAGAGAGTGTGTGTGTGAGAGAGTGTGTGTGTGTGTGTGTGTGTGTGTGTGAGTGAGTGTGTGTGTGAGAGTGTGTGTGTGAGAGTGTGTGAGTGTGAGAGTGTGTGTGTGAGAGTGTGTGTGTGAGAGTGTGTGTGAGTGTGTGTGTGAGTGTGTGTGTGAATGAGTGTGTGTGTGAGTGTGTTAGTGTGATAGTGTGTGTGTGTGAGTGTGTGTGTGTGTGTGTGTGTGTGTGTGTGTGAGTGTGTGTGTGTGAGAGTGTGTGTGTGTGAGTGTATGTGAGTGTGAGAGTGTGTGTGTGAGAGTGTGTGTGTGAGAGTGAGTGTGTGTGTGTGTGTGTGTGTGTGTGTGAGAGAGAGAGTGTGTGTGTGTGTGTGTGTGTGTGAGTGAGTGTGTGTGTGAGAGTGTGTGTGTGAGAGTGTGTGTGTGTGAGTGTGAGAGTGTGTGTGTGAGAGTGTGTGTGTGAGAGTGTGTGTGGGTGTGTGTGTGAGTGTGTGTGTGAGTGAGTGTGTGTGTGAGTGTGTGAGTGTGAGAGTGTGTGTGTGTGAGTGTGTGTGTGTGTGAGAGTGTGTGTGTGAGAGTGTGTGTGTGTGTGTGTGTGTGTGTGTGAGTGTGTGTGTGTGTGTGTGTGTGTGTGTGTGTGAGTGTGAGAGTGTGTGTGTGAGAGTGTGTGTGTGAGTGTGTGAGTGTGTGTGAGTGTGAGAGTGTGTGTGTGAGAGTGTGTGTGTGTGTGTGTGTGTGAGAGAGTGTGTGTGTGTGTGTGTGTGTGTGTGTGTGTGTGTGTGTGTGTGTGTGTGTGTGAGAGTGTGTGAGTGTGTGTGTGTGTGAGAGTGTGTGTGTGTGTGTGTGTGTGAGAGTGTGTGTGTGTGTGTGTGTGTATGTGAGAGTGTGTGTGTGTGTGTGTGTGTGAGAGAGGCCCTAATACTCCATGGTTGAGTGTGTTTGTATAATTGTACATGGTAGTAAATGAGAAGATGTTTTAGTTAATGAAGGTTCAGCTCACACCATGTGATGCCTTAATTAAAAGAGACCAAATTAATTACTGGAAAAATAATCACTTGAGCAGATACTCCAGCCAGTGACTGTGTGTGTTTAGTAGTAGTAGTGGGATCCTTCAAGTCAAGTCACAAGTTTTTCACTCTTTGATTTTTGATTTTGAATGATTTTCTTACTCTGGAATTTGTCTTGTTTTCTACTACATTCTTAAATCAAGATCCATTTACTGGAGAAGCAAAATCACTTGATATTTCTTGACTTAATGTTGCACAATTCATCAGCCATAAAACAAATTCAGTTTCACGTGTGAAGACAACAGGGATTATTCCGATGCGTTCCGTTTGAACATTGATGAAGTGTAGAGTTGAATCAATGTTGATTCAATGTTGAAACAAGTTCAAATTCTTTATCCACCTCACGACTGCATTCAGAGACTCGTGATGTCAATCCAGAATGATTCTTGATGAATCTCAAAAACCGTTTTGAATAGTTAATAGTCTTCTTGTGTCCATCTGCATCCGCCACACGGCGGTCTTTGACTCGACTCACACCGCGAGCGCAGCGTGTTTTCAGGTGAAAAGAAGTTGAACTTTTAAAAAAACGTCTCTTGACACCTCAATCAAAGCTGAACGGCAGCGTTTCTGCTCTGATCCGCCGGTAAACGTCGGATAAGCATCAATAACAATGTCAGCGGCAGCTTTGGTTCTGTGCAAATTTATTTCAGCTGTCAGAAGTTTGCATGCATGTAGTTTTTCCTGCATAGTTATATTTCTCAGTTGCGTATATTTACACAACGATGAACTTGACGGACCACTTCATGATGCATGTGTCAGCGAATCGATTATTTCTCCGAACGCCCATCATGCTAATGCAGTTCATACCTGAGAGGGGTTTTCACAACAGATGGTCAGACGCACTACGGATGGACACTCTCACCCACCCAAAGCATGCAGATTACAGCCATAAACACACAAAAAAGTGGTTAATATATTTTCTTGGATACGTGTTTGGCACTTAAAGCCAGCATATTGCACTTTAGTCCTCTGGATTTTGATAACGGGCCAAAAAGTGTTTCCAAAAAGCTGCTTGCAGAAGTGGAGGAGAGCAGACAGCGGAAGAGCTTCATTATCCATTCTGAGCGTGAGCTCCCTGCTCCAGTAAACCGCCTCGTCTCTCATCTTCTCTCGCACGCTAAACGAGTAGGAATCAAATGATTCTGTCCACCCCAAAGACCCGAGCTGCGTTTGAAACTCACCGTGCAATTATTTCCAGCTCGGCTCCGTTGGCAGGTATAGACTGCGCTCTTTGTAGTCGATCGACTGTTTACGTTTGAACTCTCGAGGAATTTCAGAAACGCATGTAATTATAGCTCATTTTCATCTCAATTTAATGATTTTTATTTAAATTAGAATATGCCGAGAAGCTTGCTTGCTCCTTTATTCATTCCTGTTTGATTGGGGTTTTGTTTCTGAATCTAATTTAATTTGATTAAAGAACATTAACTCTGCTGAGTCCAACTTGAACTTCTTTGAATCAACCTGAAGCCAGTCACTCCAATGAAAATGAGAAGGAAGTGAAAAGAAATGTGTGGCAAAGTTACGTTTGTTGTCTAATATATACATATATATATATATATATATGACGCTCTATATATGGGCCAATCAGAATGTGATGTGTGTTTACAAACATTTACAGTAAATTTGTGTGTTGTGCAGTCATTATTTTGAACAATATTTTGTATAAGTTTTTATTTTTGTATTTGCTGGTTCCCTTTTCATTTTAAAGTTTTAGTAATTTTTGTTGTATATATATATATAATTTTTATCAATTATTATTATTATTATCAAGAATGATTTATTTTATCAATTATTATCAATTATTATTTATTTTAGTGCATAGATTTAAAAGAAGTGTTGCCTTAAGTTTAAAGGAGTTATATGTAGAATTCAGAAACCCTTGTTATTATAAACTAGATTTCAGACTATAGATTATATAGATAAGGTTTTGTGAGACTATAGTTTGAATTAAAACAAAAGTATTTTATGGTATTAGTTAAGTATAATAACCAATAATTGTGTCCCTGCTGCTCACGTGTGTGTGTGTGTGTGTGTGTGTGTGTGTGTGTGTGTGTGTGTGTGTGTGTGTTGTCCAGCTCTGCGGGACAAAGCTCGTGAGCTGAACGCGACTCTGGGTGTGAGGGACGGGGCTCCAGAGAAGAGCGTGAACGAGATGAATGACGAAATTCAAGCCATGCTCGCAGAACTACGCAAACGACAGCTCTCCGGCAAGAAACACATCGCTGATGAGGAACTGGGGTAAAACACACACACACACACACACACACACAGATGTAGTGGCAATAACTACCCCGACACCAAATCTTTGCTTTGCGACAATCATGAGTTACTCAATTTTAATGTTATTGAATATGGAAACGTCAATGTTTGCAGGAGTAGATCTGCTGCTGTTGAGCGAGTGTGATCTAGGCAGGTGGAGCTGGGGAGGTGGAGGGGTTCAGAGTAACTAGTCTACAGAAAATACTGAACCAGACTAGTTAAATGTCGAACAAGAAATCTCATTGGCTACAGGATGTCATGTGTTAATGATTTGATTGTTAGAAGATCGCATTGAAAGGACCGTCAGCCTGCGCCCTCTAGAGTTTAATGACTGAACTAGATTCCCACCTCTAATATACTGTATGCATGTTTGTATGTATATATATATATATATATATATATATTAGGGGTTGGAATCTTTTGGAATCTCATGATTGGAATACAATTTCGATTTTAAATTTAATTTACTAGTCCTCCTTATGTATAAGAACACCTGTGCCTTGATGGATTGATATTAAATACAACTCATAGGTGTAATTCAACTTTTTGTTGAATTATTATTTTTCAATCGCATGTTGTTTTACTTCAATCAATTTATAAAATCTAAACATATATTCGTAATAATTTACATCCCCCTCTTTTAATTTTATAGGATTGTGGTAATACTACCAATAATATAGTGTATATTTTGTCGTGTTTGTTTTGTGTTATCTGGCAGCCCTTCACTGGAGCTTTGATGGAGCGAGCAGAAGAAGGTTCAAACTGAACAGCAATTATTTCATGAAGTAGTTTAGATTACACACACCCTGTAACCGCACGATTATTTGCCTCTATGAGACACTGCCGCTTGGTTTATGCGAGCGTCAAATTGAGAGATGTTGGATCAAAGGAAGTGATGATCGAAAAATATGATATGCACTGTTGCATTCTCAATATTTGGTGATTTGGTGATTTCAGATGCAGTTCATGTTCATTCACTTTTCATCACTACGGTTTAATTGTTTTGCAAAACTCATGCAGTATTGAGGTTCAGTAAAGTAAAGATCATATGAATATTACTCCGTTCAGATTCCACCACCAACATCTTTCACAAAGAGCGAATCCAGCCGAAGAGCGGTGAGGACGCCACTCGAGCTCACAGGTTGGAATAATTGTGTTGGTGGCATTATTCCTATTTTGTGGTTCATTGGATCACAGCTCAAATGAAGAAAGTTTCTCTTTCTTATGTAAAATCCTAATGAACTAATTAAAATTTGCCTGCAGTTGGGCAGGGAGGAATATTACTCCAGCCTAATCAAATTACTTCAGTAATGGATTCCTCTGTGTGTGCGGCTAAGAGAGAACAGAGAGAGACACCTAGAGGAGGACGGTGGGAGTGAAGCAGTTCAAGAGCTCAGATCCATCAGGTGGATTTCACTGCTTTAATGTCTCCTCAGAGATCTGCAAGACAAACTTTATCCCAAAATCACAATATTCAGCAGATTGTGACGCCTTCATTCAGGGTTGAAGCAGATCAAAACAAAATCAAAACTTCAAATAATTCATAATCGTACGTGACCCTGGACCACAAAACCAGTCGAATGGGCCAGTTGTTTAAGATTGAGATTTATACATCATCTGAAAGCTGAATAAATGAGCTTTCCATTGACGTATGGTTGGTTAAGATAGCCGAAATACTACTATTTGAAAATCTGAGAGTGCAAAAAAATCTAAAGATCGAGAAAATCACCTTTAAATCTGTCCAAATGAGGTCCTTAGCAATGCATGTGCACTTACAATTATTTTATATATCTACAGTAGGAAATTTACAAAATGTCGTTGTGGATTACTTAATATCCTAATGATTTTTGGCATAAAAGAAAAATCGATAATTTTGACCCATATAATGTGTTGTTGACTATTGCAGTTACATGTTGTTTCAAAAAATTTAAGGGATCAAAAATACAGTAAAAACTGTAATATTGTGAATTTTTTTTTTGCAATTTAAAAAGTTGTTTCTATGTGAATATATAGTAAAGTGTCATTTATTCCTGTGATCAAACCTGAATTTTCAGCATCATTACTGAAAACAGCTTGATATTTTTTTGGTAAGCGTGAGACTTCTTCAGGATCCTTTGATGAATAGAAGAACAATATTTATTTGAAATATAACTCTTTTGTAACATTATAAATGTCTTTCCTGTCACTTATGATTAATTAAAAGCAGGGGTGTGGTGAGACAGTTAGCTCACGAGACGAGACAAGACATTGAGAAAGAGATTTTTGCACAGTATTGTCACATGCATTGAAAGACGGCGATATACGAGCACTGTACAAGGTTTTGCCACAAACTCGACTGACTGGATTTATGAGCTTCCAGAACTTCTGACTCTGGCTGTGTGTGACCTTTCTCAATATTCAAAGTGCAAACAGAGACCAGAGCTAAGAGGTGTTACAACTGCACTGCCCAGCCTGAGATACGTTCGGTATTGGGAGACATGTGCCTAATTCGCGTTTTACTTTGGCTGTCGAATTTGTGATCGCTCATACTCCGTGAATAGGGAGTGGCGGGGCTGAGCGCACATTCGACAAGATAAGACCTTTATCAGACGCTGAGAAGAGGCTCTGTTGTGCGGCGAATCCTCCGCCATGGTCTTGTCAGTCATCTCACCTCACCCAAACCGTTTGAACAGCTGTCTGGTTCTCTGGTCTTTCTAGGGCCGCCGAGGCTCTTCTGGCGAGAGTGAAGCGTTTGTTTGGAGATCCACACCAGGCCACAGAGGACCTGAAGAAGGAGGTCGGCGATAAGATGGGCGATTACAGGCAGAAACTGGACGAAGCTCAAGATCTGCTGAGGGACGCGCACAACAAAACCAAACAGGCAGAAAGTCTGGCTGTGACCAACCAACTGAACCTCGACCGCCTGCAGGTGCGCAAATACCAAATAAACTTATGAAACGCTCCGTGTCGAGTCTAAAGCGGTTCGCTGTGTTTGTGCAGGGGAAGAGGGAGATGGCCGGTAAAAAGAAAAAGGAAATGGAGGGGATTTTGGCGGAAGGAGAGAAGATGCTGGACGAAGCCAACGCTCTGTCAGACAGCATCAACCAGGGCAAAGAGGTCAGTTTCACCCTAAACACATGACAGAAATGTTTCAGAACAATGAGTGACGGTCACTGACTGGCATCTGTAGGAGCTGGAGGAGATGGCGAGTGAGCTGGGACCCCTGCACGATCAGCTGGATTTTAAGGTGGCGCGGTTGGGTCGCGGTCTGGACGACTCCATCCCGGATCTGCTGCTGAGAGCGGAGGATCACGCCGGCCAGCTCAACGAGTCCGCCGGCATACTCGACAGGTGTGTGTGTGATTATTTGGGGTTTGGATTGCCAGTAAAACACCAACAACTTGTAACAACACAAATTATGATCGATGGGGCAGATGATCAATTAATAAAAACTTACGTTATCGAGGTTTCTTGCACAATACTATGTCACAGGGTTTGAAATTAATGGGGGTTTCAGGCAAAAATGACACCAAAATGATAACAAATACCCCCAAAATTCAAGATATGGGGTCAAAAAATGCAAAAATGAACAAAATGCTCCCCAAATTCAAGATATGGGGCAAAAAATACAAAAATCACCTCAAATGTTACTAAAATTCCTCCCTGATTTGAGATATGGGGGCAAAAAATGCTAAAATGACACCAAAATTTAACAACAACAAAAAAAGAAACAAGATATGGGGGCAAAAAATAACACCAAAATTAACAAAAAATTTTCAGCAAATGAGTTTTTATCTCTCATTTGCTTTTGTTATCGGTTTTTATGTTAGAGCATTAACCTGTTAGCGACACGCACCAGACATTTCGAGTGTCACGAAACAGATGCACAGGTTGTTGTTTTTGTCTTTCATCAATCTGAACCTGCATTTGTGCTTCTGCAGTATTCTGGCTGAGGCAAAGAACCTGTCCTTCAACGCCACCGCTGCTTTCAAAGCATACACCAACATCAAGAACCACATCGATGAGGCCGATAAGGTGGCCAGAGAGGCGAAGAAGACCAGCGTGGAGGCTCTACAGCTGGTGAGGAAACACACTCCACACCCGTGACTGACACACACTCTTTTCAGTCCGTCTCGTGTTGGAACAAAAGTCAATATTTCGCAGCTCTTTTTCAACCGTTCACATCCCGACCAACAGCGAGCAGGGGAGTGTCTGGTGACACAGAAACAATCTTCTTCATCTACTGTAAACAATCTGCACAGAAACAGACACTAAACAGGAGGACACATGTTCGGTTGCTCTGCTTCCCTCCGCGTTAAATCTGTTCAATTCATTTCTGTTTGTCCTGCCGGCATACTCGACAGGTGTGTGTGTTTATTTGGGGTTTGGATTGCCAGTAAAACACCAACACAAATTGTGATTGATGGGGCAGATTATCAATTAATAAAAACGTACGTTATCGAGGTTTCTTGAACAATACTATGTCACAGGGTTTAATGGGAGCTTCAGGCACAAATGACACCAAAATGATAAAAAAATACCCCCAAAATTCAAGATATGGGGCAAAAAATACAAAAATCACCTCAAATATAACTAAAATTCCTCCCAAATTCAAGATATGGGGCAAAAAATACTTCCCTCTGCGTTAAATCTGTTCAATTCATTTCTGTTTGTCCTGCTTCAGAGATCAAAGCTCTCCTCCTGGTCTTCCACTGTCATCCCTCTCTCCCGTCGCTCACCCTCCCTCACAGAAACAGGGGGTCAAAAGGTCAACACCGAATAATGGTGCTTCACACAAGAGTGTCAAACCCGACAATATGCAGCGATATTAAAAATGAGCTTTCCATTTCTCTGCATGACAAGCGCTCACTAATCGTATCACATTCAGCTGAACGACTGGGTTTTGTGTCGTTTCATGTCGCAAATACAATCGAATGTTCATTTTAAAACTATAGTGTCTTCTGAGCAGAGCGTTCTCGCGTGTGTCTGTAGGCCTCAGGACCCAAAGGATCTCTGAAAGATCAAGCCAAGGGTTCGGCTCAGAAGAGCCACCGCCTGTGGAACGAGGCCAAAGAACTGCAGAACGACGTGAAAGGTGAAAGATTAAAACTGTCCTGCAGATTCTCACAGATGTTCCCGAGACGCCGGAGGAAGAGCAGCGTTTTGACCCTGTCATTTTTTGTTTTATTTCTTTTTTCAGAAAATGGAGACAATCTGGGGGCTCTTCAGTTCAGACTGAAAGCAGCCAATAAAAAGAACAAAGACTTACAGAAAGGCCTGAACGACACAATGGAGAAGCTCAACGCCATCCCTGATGGTGTGTGTGTGTGTGTGTGTGTGTGTGTGTGTGTGTGTGTGTGTGTGTGTGTCAGGGTCATCCTCACCAGGTTGACTGCTGAAAACATTGAATCACCTTAAACCTTCATAGGGTTTGATGTTTTCTGTTCCTATGGTTACAGAGAGGTGTATGTGTGTGTTTATGTCACATATTTGATACAGGTGCTGTCAGGACAAGGGTATGACTGAGAGCTGTGTGTGTGTGTGTGTGTGTGTGCGTGAACTTGTTTTCCTTACATTGTTGGGACCAAATGTCCCCACAAAGCAAGTAAAACCAGTAAGTCTTGACATTGTGGGGACCTTTTTCCTGAGTGGGTGTGTGTGTGTGTGTGTGCGCGCATGTGTGTATGTGTGTGCGTGTGTGCGAGTGGGTGTGTGTGTGTACGTGTGTGTGCGTGTGTGTGTGTGCGTGTGTGTGCGTGTGTGCGTGTGTGTGTGTGTGTGCGTGTGCGCGTGTGTGTGTGCATGTGCGTGCGTGCTTGTGTGTGAGTGGGTGTGTGTGTGTGTGTGTGTGTGTGCGTGTGCGCGTGTGTGTGTGTGTGTGCGTGTGCGTGTGCGCGTGTGTGTGTGCATGTGCGTGCGTGCTTGTGTGTGAGTGGGTGTGTGTGTGTGTGTGTGTGTGTGTGTGTGTGTTGTCCTGGAGGGGACCAAATGTCTCCTCAAGTACAGTAATACAAGTCAATTTTGTCTTTGTGTCATTTTTTTTGTTTTATTTTTTGTCACTGTGAGGAAACAAGCTTATAAAATCATTTAGAATGATATTTTTTTAAAAAGTAGGAGATCTTCTGTGATGGGTTTAGGGGAGAGAACGTTCCGTTTGTACAGTATCTTTAATAGTATGAACAATATGAGTTCATGAACGTGATTAACATGCCATAGAACATTGTGTTAAATTTGGACATTTTCCCATCAGTTTCTGGGGATCCGGGTTGTCTGAAGCATGTGTAAAATTACTCCAATCCTGTTAGTTATCCTAAACCTTTCCTCTAGGACCACCTTCAAATCATCTGTTAAATCCGGAGATTGTTTCAACTTTGCCAAACTAGTCCTCAGTTTTTGGCTCAACCTCATTAACTGTTAAAAAGCTTTTAAAACTATATATTTCCCACGGTCAATTGGCTGTAAATAGTGCTTTCCATCTATGATCTAAGTGGTTACATGATTGCTAAATAAAACATAATATATTTGATGCTTAAATGCCTTGAAGCGCTTGAACCCTGCAGCTTTATCAATAATAATAACTGATGAATAAGAGCAAAGTATTAATTCATATGGTGCTCAATTTATGCTGATTCAAGTAAAAAAAACAAACTATTGCAGTATTTTTTACTGATCATTGAGAAGAATAGAAATGCAATAACTCTAAAACGTGTCATGAATAAAGTCACTGTGCAAAAATCCCCCAATTGAACGAATAACATCATGTTTATTTCTGAGTTTTATACATGAGATTCCCTCTCATTTGGTTTTGTTCAGCATTGTGATGTTTGAGATCTGCAAGCGCTTTCAGTTTTTATTTGACGGTCGTGTTTTGTGGACGATGGCAGATCTGGCCGAGAGGATCCAGGCCACCAAGGTGAAGGCGGCGGACGCCAACGACACGGCCGTAGACGTCCTCAACCGTCTGAAAGACATGAACCTGAACCTGATGGGCTTGAAGAGGAACTACAGCAAACTGGAGGACGACGTCAACAAGGCCAACAACCTCATCAAAGACCCCGAGAAAAACAGTACGACCTCCACCCAACTCCAGCAATAATCTTGCTTGATAGAGACAACAGCTGCATGGATCATGAAGATTTGATTTCTTAATTGAAATGTTTGTTACAAGATCACTTAAATGCTTATTTCGTATTTTTCCCCCCCCATTTGATTTTGAACGTCAACAGCAATAAGTATGTATACCGAATTTCCTTCTTTCATCTGTGCGAATGGTTTTGAGAGCTCTCTGCGCTCCCCGAGGCTTCCGCACGCTGCTTTCATCCAGAGCTGCATGTTTTCCCAATCGCTCCATTTCTCCCTTCTTTGTTTCAGCCCAACAGGATTAAACGCCGCCTTTGAAAGCTTCACTAAGCTTGTTATCCTAATGAGCGCTTTAGCTAATTACAGATGAAAACTCTGTCGTTTTTTGCTCTCATCTTCTCTTTTGAAATAACAGCTCCATGTCTCTCGCTTGCTATGCTGCAAACGAGAGATATACAACATCACTTTCTTTCCTCCATCTCCCGTTTTCTCTTTTATTCCTGAATTCTTTCATGGTCTCTTGTTTTAGAGCCTTTCATTCTCCTTTACTCATGGCCACGCTATCGAGCATGTCTCTAATGCCGTATTTAAGTTGTTCCATCACGGTAGGAGCGTTTGTGACGGCCGGTCCTCTGCGTGTGTGTGTGTGTGTGTGTGTGTGTGTGTGTGTTTGTAGTTCACGCGGCAGGTGCTAAAGTGAAGGATCTGGAGAACGAGGCTGATAGATTGCTGGAGAAACTAAAGCCCATTCAGGAACTCCAGGACAACCTGAAGAAGAACGTCTCGCAGATCAAGGAACTCATCAACCAGGCTCGCAAACAGGCCAACTCCGTGAGTACTTCAGCTCAGGATGCCTCAGTCCTGAAGACGTCTCGAACGCTCAGTGCGCGTTGAATCGTTTCCATGTGAAGCTCTTCTCAAGGCTAGACACTGCTGGCAAAATCATCGTGTTCATGCAGCTCGAAGATTCAGGGCGATTTTGCCTCCATTACATCTTCTTCTTTCAGACCAGTGGAAAAAAAGCATCCAAAATGCACATTTAAGTGATTATTTCGTTGCACTTTATCAGTCTGAGTCTGTCGGTTTCAATTTCAATACATAAACTGAAAAAAAATGCCGTGATATTTCCTTATTTAGAAAACTGCGAGTACAGAGAAATAGCAAGTAGCGCATTGATTTAAAACGTCACATTTTGAATAATATTTTCGGCAACACTTTATTTTACAGTGTTGAGTGCATATTTCAGATAATGCATCATTTGCATGTTTAATTAAATGTATGAAAACTCACAAAACAGTCGTCCTTGTGTATTAATCGCCTATATCAGTTTAAACATTGACCCGCAGTGTCTTGCCTTAAATAATGTGCTGCAAGAGAAGAAATGAAATCACCTTGACCTCTCGTGACCTTTGAACCCCAGATTAAGGTGTCTGTGTCGTCCGGCGGAGACTGTATCCGCACTTATCGGCCAGAGATCAAGAAGGGCCGCTACAACACCATCATCCTCCACGTGAAGACGGTCGCGGCCGATAACCTGCTCTTCTACCTCGGATCGGCCAAATATGTGAGTGTAAACTGAGCCGCGCACATTCACACACACCGCTTGCCGAGTGCTGAGTTTCCGCTGGCGTGTGTAGGTGGATTTCTTGGCGATCGAGATGAGGAAGGGTAAGGTGAACTTCCTGTGGGATGTCGGGTCGGGGGTCGGCCGTGTGGAATATCCTGATCTCGTCATCAACGATGGAAACTGGCATCGAATCGAAGCCTCGCGGTAATGGTCTCGAGTCACTCTGTTGGCATATTTGTTTTAAGCTTAAACCTCACTAGATTTTATTATTAGGTTTTTATTTATGCTATTTAACTATTTTCCAGTGGAGACAGAAACTTGATTAAAGATTAAAAAGTTTTAAGATGGTTTTGTCGGTGTTGTCCAGCATCGGGCTGAACGGCAGTATCTCCGTCCACGCGCTGGAGGGACCCAAAACTGGCATCTTACCAACCCGCAGAAGCGCCAAATCACCCGAGAGCTACACCGTGCTGGATGTGGACCAGAACGCTTACCTGTTCGTCGGTGGCATGCTGGGCTCGGTGAAGGTGAGAGACCAAACGACACATTATATTTGCTCATTTTTGTATTCCTGTCCACGGACAGTCGGATCGACCGAGGGTTATTTACAGAACAGTTATTGAAAGAGTAGGTTTATCGTCAACTCTTTAAACAGAACTATGGATCACAATGGAAACAGTTTTCTTACCTTATGGCAGTTTCTTTCCCCTTTGTTTGGCCTGAGACACTGTGTTCCTGCTCATCCAGAATGAAATGTTTACTACAAACATCACATACAATGGAAATCGACACCATTTTGACTATTTCCTACTCGCACAAGGCAGTATTTGACTCTGTGTCCGGAGCTGTGTCCCTTTTGAGGGAACTTCAATGACACTTTGGCGTTCCCAAAGTGTCATCTGATGCAGTGTCTCGTTCCCTCTCTCAGGGAACTAGGGTTACAGTCGTAACCTGAGACGTTTTCCTACCTGTTTGGCAAGAGCTTTTTTCTCAGTTTTCTCTAGTCAGGTAGCACAGATATTATTTTCTCCCACCTATAGGCAGCCAAGTTTTATTAAAAGCCCCACGGTGAAGAACCTTTAAAGTTCCAAAAATGCCCTTTGAAAGGACTAGCTGGGTGGTGCGGCAATAAAATGCAGCAAAAACAGATAAATCCTGATTTGCCAGTAGAGAATACCATATAATGACCTGAGAATATATATCTTGTGCTGTTAAGAATGCCAGATTCGGGAACAAATCACTCATCAAATCTAATCATCAAACGGGTTTGCTTAAAAGTCAGAAGTTGTTCATGATTCAGTTTGATTCACTGAATCATTTGCAGCAGATTCTCACTCTGAAACAGTGACGGGATCCTTTATAAGAGAGAAAACAAAAAGAGCACCGAATGATCGTAGTATTTACCTACACGTGTTTGTAGGAAACAGAACTTGAAAATATCTTCTATTGTTTATCAGTAATGAAGCAGATTTTCATTGCACCGACACTGATTTTGCCGTGTGTGTGTTTGTTTGGTGTGTGTGTGTGTAGAAGGCAGATGCTGTGAAAACAACCACATTCTCAGGCTGTATGGGAGAGACGTCTCTGGATGGAAAACCCATCGGCCTGTGGAACTACAAAGAGAGAGATGGAGATTGTGCTGGTTGTGTAGTCAGGTGAGAACAAATATTGTGTGTGTGTGGGTATTCCCTACGTTACGGGGACCAAATGTCCCCACAGGTACAGTAATACTAGTGAATGTTGATCTTGTGGGGACATTTTGTTGGTCTCCATGAGGAAACAAGCTTATAAATCATACAGAATGATCTTTTTTGAAAATCTAAAATAGCAGAACATTTTGTGTGATGGGTAGGTTTAGGGGTGGGGGGGGGGACAGAATGTACAGTTTGTACAGTAGAAAAACCATTACGCCTATGGAATGACCCCATAAAACATGAAAACACAACGTGTGAGTGTGAGTGTGTGTGTGTGTAGTCCTCAGCCAGCGGACACTGAAGGCACGGTTCAGTTTGACGGAGAGGGTTATGCAGCCGTCAGCCGCCCCACCAGATGGAACCCCAACATTTCCACAGTGATGTTCAAGTTCCGTACATTCTCCACAGACGCACTCATGATGTATTTTGCCACTAAGGACATGGTAAGAGACACACACACACACACTCTCACACAACATGCATTCAGAGGCCAACCGTCACAAACACACTGCAGCCGAATCAGTCAGTTCAACAGCTTCATGTGTTCAGAACAGAACTAGCGGTCAATGACGTATTAAACATAAATCTGCATGTGTGATGTTAGAAAATAAATCGAAATGCTGAAGACAAGTCCAAAATACGGGCCCAACTCGCTGGCTTTATGAGCTAAACACAAACAACAAGCCCAAAAACACACACACCGAGTGCCCTCGGCAAATCAGCCTTACAAACATAAACAAAAAGCACTGGCTCTATCGACGGTGGTTTTATTAAAATTGCATGTTGCTATGGTTACCACAGTGTCAATCATTGCCATCTCTGGATGTGTTCTGTACACAGACAGAACAATAATTAGGGGATTCACTCCTGTATTTAACTGCGGTTGTCACTCCTGAAACTTTACACAGTGTGTATGTGGCCAATAAAATGAGCCGTTTTACATCATTTGACGTGCATTTAACTAGTTAAATCTGTGACTCTCTCTCTGTCTCTGAGCAGAAAGACTTCATGAGTGCAGAACTGAGTGACGGGAAGCTGAAAGTGAGTTACGATCTGGGCTCAGGCACCGGCTCCACCATCAGTGACAAACGCTATAATGACGGGAAGTGGAAGTCCTTCACCATGTCCCGCATGAAGAAGGAAGGTAACACAATCCCGACGGAAGAGCTCGCCGTCAGCCGCTAGCGAGCGGATCTGTAGACGTGTCTATGACGGTAGTCCGTACGACATGTGCGTCGTATTTAAAATCTTCTAAAGTCATATGATGACTTAATATTCACTGACGATCTTCAGCTGATGGCCACAGCTGTTACTGTACATCTGTCTTCAAATACGGGATGTCATGTGAGGTCACGGATTCCAAACCCTGTTGCTTCAGCAAATGTGAAACTGAGCAAGTACAGGAACTTATTACTGCCAATACACATGCTGATACGCAGCTGTGCGAATAACATATATATATATAAATTAGCAGATCTATACAGGTGGAGCTGGGGAAGGTGGAGGGTTTCAGAGGAGCTCCATTTAAATGTTATGAGCAGTGAACTCACTGGCTGCAAATGCGACATGAACCAATCAGAAAATCATCTGTGTGCATTAAGGACCCATCAGCCTGTGCCATCTAGAGTGTCATGACAGGACTAGGCATTTATATACTGTTCTACTACATTGAATTAGTGTTGTTGTTGTTTTTCAGTTTTCAATAGAATTTTAGTTTTAGTAATTCTGTTTTGTGCTTTTGCTACATTTATTAGTATTTTTATTTAGCTATGAGTCTGTTATCTGTCAGTGGTTCAATGGCGGGACACTTCACATGCTTTTTATTGCCTTTTTTCGCATATTTTAGTCAATCAGGCACCATTGGAAAGCTTAAACACTCTAAATTCATTCTGTGAAAATGGTTTTGACGTTGGACGTTTCTTTAAAACCTATTAGTAGGATCAATTTTTGAGATATTAGCTTTGGACATTTGGCTTTGATTTTTGAGTCAAATATATATATATATATATATCTTGTATAAAATAAGAAATGTTTATAGGTCGTTATTCCAAAGCGTTCATGAACTACGTGTGAACAGTTTTTAATAGTTTTAAGTAAACAAATGTCTTCCAGAAATGCTGTAATTGCGTAATTTGCTTGGAAAAAGGCTCTGCGACGTTACCGGTTTTCATGCAAACCCCAGGTTTCAGGTTCGAACTGGACACGCCTTCACATGAAGGCCAGACAAACAGATCAAACTCACTCTGGGAAATTAAACTGCGTGTGACTTCCAAGAAGCTGACTGTCTCCTCTCTCGTTCTCTTAGCAACCATCACCATAGTGAACATTGACACTAACGAGGACGAGCAGTTGCGGATGACGTCTCCAGGTGGCGCTACAGGGCTCAACCTCAGGGAGGATGAGAGGATGTATTTTGGAGGTTTACCCAAGGCTGGAAGATACAGGTATGGACACAGACACAGGCTTCGCATGTTACTGGACGAATTGCTCCTGAGTTTTTTGTCTGGCGTGTCTCTTCAGGTCAGAGGTGCTTTTGAAGAGCTATTCTGGCTGCATGAAAGACCTAGAGGTTTCCCGAACGCCGTACAATCTGCTGAGCAGCCCCGACTACACTGGACTGACTAAGGGCTGCTCCATCGAGGTACAGGCAGACAACAGAAGACACCATGTCTTCCCTCTTCCCTTCCCGTCTCTTCTCACTCTGGCTCAAATGAATCGCTTCTCTCTTTTAATCTGGGACAATGAGAGAGACAGAGCATGTAGACCTGAAACCAGAATTAGAGAATTAGCATTTCTGAGCCGTCGCTTCCCTCGGGAATACTCTGTGGGGTTTTTGAAAGACAGTTTTCATTTCATGAGTAAAAAAGATCTGTGGTTCATATTACTTAAAGGCAAAGTTTTCACAAAAATTATCATTCCAAAGCTGTGCGACTGACTTTCAAAATGTTATTTTGAAAGAGTGTTTTTCTCCGTACAGTGCGAGTCAACGGGGTCCAATGTTTTCCTCAGAAGAAACAAAGTCATGCGGGTTCGGAAGGACACGAGTGATGTTCACACATACGAAATTCACATTTTAAGATGTCCAAACATGAAGGTCTCATGAAAACGTGATTGTTGTCGTGAGAACGTGCTATGATTGGTAAAGCGAGACGTGGCTGTTATCTGATTGGCCGGTGTAGGCGGTGGGCGGAGTCTGCACGTGTTGATGCTAGAAATGTTTCCACAGATCCACAAATGCACAGGAATCCATTCGCAGAGGGTTTTTTTTGCTTGCAAATCTCTTTATTTAAGTCTGATTTTAATTCATTTGAAATTCGATTTATATGTGAATGTGTTTAATTTACTAAATCCATATTCAGCGAACAGTTTGCTTTGTACAAACTGTACAACGGCATGAAGTTAAATTTCGTTTATCATCCACTGGAACTATACTAGAGTAATGACAGTAAATGTTAACCCAAACCCTGTAGTAAGTAGATGTAGTTACTCAACACTTATTACTACAGTAACAATGACACCTTTTTTCTCTCAAAAATGCAATTTTGACCCAACCTGGTGCAACTTACAGTCAGGCATGACTTATTTTGGGGAAAGTACGGTACATGAAGCCATTTGACAAGTAGTGAGAGTAGGTGCGTCTGTGACACCGCAGAGGATTCTGGGTGAAGCTGCTGACTGAACCCTGGCTCTGTCTCTCTCAGAACCTCCACACCGTGAGCTTCTCCAGGCCCGGCTTCATGGAGCTGAAGCCCGTGTCGTTTGACGTGGGCTCCGAGATCACGCTCTCCTTCAGCACCAAAAATGAGAACGGCATCATCCTGTTCGGCAGAGGAGGAGTGACGTCCATGACGCAGGGCCTGACGCCCGTCCACATCCCTCGCCGCTCACGCAGACAGACCGGAGAGGTGTGTACACTTCACACACACTATACACACACTACACACTACACACACACACACACACTACACACACACACACACACACACACACAGACCACACACACACACACTACACACTACACACACACACACTACACACTACACACACACACACACTACACACACACACACACACACACACCACACACTACACACACACACCACACACTACACACACACTACACACACTACACACACACACACACTACACACACACACACACACACACAGACCACACACACACACACTACACACACACACACTACACACTACACACACACACACCACACACTACACACACACACACCACACTACACACACACTACACACACTACACACACACCACACACTACACACACACACTACACACACACCACACACTACACACACACTACACACACACACACACACTACACAAACTACGCTTTCATACAACCAGACTTCTTGTTTTTACATTTGGGTTCATTAAAAATCACAGCAAATGGTCAGCAGACACAAACAATCAAATTGACCCTTCGCAAACAGTTTGATTGACAGGCGATCTGACCAATCGTAACCCCGGATCCGTCATTTTGTGGGTCAAAGCGGTCAGGGGAGTCAGTAGATGAACGTTGGTGAACTTGAATCACGTCTTGAAACAACATTCCTTCTGATGTTCATTCATGTTTATTTGATGCTCTAAATGAACTAGTATGAAGGGATGAAACGTACGCGAAACACAAAGTTCCTGTTAGTCATGTCACATTTATTTCTATAGCGCTTCTTCAGATTATTTCAAAGAAGCATCGCATCAAATGTGAACTATGATGCCCCTTTTGACAAAGGGAACAGATAAAGTCAGTCTAATGTTGATTCAGTTCAATGACGGCGTCATTCTCCAGCTCAATTCGGTTCTCATCCGACGGCGTCAGTGCAGTTAAATGGCTAATATTGCTAAATATCAATTGCCTTTTAAACCTATTTTAGATGTGAGCGTTCACGGCATTGCGTAGTTTTGCCAAATCCCACTTTTTCCAGGCGATGGCAACGCAGGCACACAGGAGGCTGTGAGGCGGCTCAGCGCGCCATTTCTCCTGCCCGTCTGAGCGCTTAGGAAGGTGATTATGGGTAATGGTGGAAGTCCAGGGAGCCGCGGCCTTCAGTGCGAGATCATAATGAATCCTCGGGGTTACAGGGGTCTCACAGCCCATAAAAGAGATTTATGATCCGGGCAGGTTTGTAATTGCCTCTGCCCTTCAGCAAACAAAAGTTGATCTTTTTCTGTTACCAGGTGGACTAAAGGCCAGGGGCGCGGAGATCGTTTTAATTATAATATGACTTTCCACATCTTTGTCGGTAGCGTCTTCATCATCCTCCTCCCTCTCCAGCTCAGGGGCAGCACATCAATTATGCGGCGTATCTGTAGTAAGCAGTCGGCGCTCTAACCTCCCCGTGATACTCCGTTCGTAAAAATAGATTTACAAGCCGCCGTTTTGATGGATCGCGTCCAATTTGCGATAACCCTCCTGGGAGAGGGTGCCGGACTGCCACCTTTTGAAAATCATTATCGCTCGTAAATTAAGTGGGTGTCATTTTGCTCGAGTGCGGCTTCGGAGAGGCCAAGGGTTTTCTCCGCCGCTCCTCATTCATTCCTCCAATTTACGGCGTGTCCAGGGTCACCGGCGCTGCGTGCGGGCCGCCTGAAAGGCTCCGTGGGCTTGGAGAGAGGAGCCTGCTCTCGCATCGCTCTCCTCAATTCCGGTGCGGCGTGGAGAGGGCGCGAGTGTGCTCTCAGAGCCGTCTGCCTGATTACCGGCTCCCCTCGCTCCCCCCGAATATATTACTGTGCGGCATTCTCGACGTGAAGACGCCTGGACGTACCGTTTTGATCAGAAGTGCTTGTTCCCTTTTTATCTTCAAAGATATTTTTAAACAGGGCGTTCAGGATGTTCCCTTTCTAAAGGAAGCAAACATTTTGACATTTTTGAACTTTTGTGAGTATGTAGTGAGTGCTTTGATCTGGATCAACAACAAGACACGCGATTCATGTCTGGAACACAAACCAGATTCCAAATGTGTCACACGTGGAAGTTTATCAGTTATGGAGAGCGACTATCAGTGAATCTAACGATTAATCAGCGATCGGTTAAATCGATAAAACTTATCGATGGTCGATTAGGCAAAGTCATCATTGGAATGTGTGGTTTTTGTGCGTGTCCCTTTAAATGCAAATGAGCCGCTGCTCCAGAAGAGGGCGGAGCTTCAACAGCTCAACAACAACAAAGCTGGAGAATCTCACGCAGACAAAATGAGGAAAGCGTTCAAACGGATGGAGAGACTCAGGAAGACGTTTCTGAACGGTTCGTGGATAAATTGATGTCGTCGCTGTGGAGTTGATCCACTCGTCACTAGCGCGTGTCGTCACGCTCGTCTTTATTCCTCCAATCGACCCTCGTTTGTGAAGCGGAAAATGACGGCATCAACGACACTCGACGACAACAACTCTAAAGCAGCACGACATGGGTTTATGTAAATTGTAGGGTTTGTGATGTCACTAACATGGGAAGAAGCTCGTTGTAGTTCCAGCCGTTTAAACAGAGATTTCTGTAAAAGAAAATCTCTCTTTTCACTGAACTTTGAGCGTCGTAATTTCACAGACGTTGTTTCTGCTCAAACAGTTAAAAAAGTGAATTCAAAATCAACCACTCCTTTGGATTAGGTAGACTAGCTGTTTGTTTTGAAACATATCTAACCAAGGATCTGAAAACAAGTGATTTTACTGCACATAAGAACTATTTGCATGTGTAAATCCCACAATAAAAGTACATAGAACAAACAACAAGTAAAAAGGTGCTGGTTGATGAGGGCGATGATGTTTCAGCGGTGCGCTTCTATTCTATGGTGTACGGTAAATCCAGACCTGTCAGTCTGAGCGGTCAAATCAATCCAAGCGTGCTCCAGCTGTGAAACCGTGTACCCACCAAACCTGAGATCCAGTTTCCATTGGTCGAACTTTGAAATGACGTTGGAAAGCTTCTGAGCTTTAAGACGACACCTATTTGGTGCTGGTTAAGCAAGTAGTTGTTAAGTAACGTGATGACTGAGTTGATGCTACCCCACTGGAATGATGGTCAGATCCTCCTTAAACTGATGTTTCCATGAGCGTTTTATTCGTGACACTCGTGTAGACACCGTAAGAGCTACAGCCAATAAACAACAAAAGAAACACACTACTATAACGCTTACACAAAACCCAACGTCACTATAAAACAATACAGTTACACAGTAATAGAAAACTCTAGTGGGATGCGCAAAACAATAGGAGAAAACATCACAGATTGCAGGTTGCGTCCTTCTGTCAACTTCTATAATCTTACCAAAATAAAAGTCTCTTAAGGAACCTTAATACAAATGGATCGATGAGCCAAAAAACCAGATTTACCGTGCGTTACATTAGTAGATTTAAGATTTAAGAAGTTACGGTTAACGGTTAATCGATTCATTGATCGTTAATCGAAACAACAATCGATTATGGGAATTCATGTACATTGACATTATTAAGATTTCCACTGATCTTTCCTGTCATCGCTCACTCAGAAGGAGAAGAACGGTTTCTAAACCCCGTTCCTGTCTGTCTGTAGCCGTTCCTGTCTGTGCAGCTGAATAAGGGAGCTCTGGAGGTGCTGGTGTTCACAGGCAGCAGGAATCCACGCAGAGCTGTCAGAAAACCCGACAAGGGAATCCTGCATGACGGGCGAGAGCATTCGCTGCGCATCCTGAGACTCCCGGGAGCGTAAGCCCACCCTCTGTTCCTCTGCTCTTGTGTTCCTCAGGCCTCTTTAGAGCTGATGGAGCTCGTGTTTGTGCAGATCTTTCTCCGTGCAGGTGGACGAGGAGCCGCTCATGCAGCAGGCATTACCCGGCGATCAGCCTCTGAGCATCCATCGGCTCTTCATCGGCGGGATCCCGCTTGAGATAGAAACAGGCGTGCAGCGGCCCAACGTGCCGTTTGAGGGCTGCATCTGGAACCTTCTCATCAACACTGTGTAAGTCCAAAGTCCTCGTCCACCGTCCCCACAAACACAGCTAGTTACACGTCTTAATGCAGATTCATGTCAAATATCCTTGTTTGTGTTCTACATTAGTTCGATATTTTCATTTTTGGGTGAACTATAAGTTTGTAACCACATAACCTCTAAAATATCTTTATTTCTTAGAGTGGTTTAAGCGCCAGACCTTTTCGAGACTGGACTGGTTATTGTTCATGTCCGCGAGTTGAAGCGATCCCAAATAAATGGATATTTAGCCCGTGGAATGCGAATTTCACCAGAGGAATCCCGCCAAAAATGAAACGTGATTGGGCTAGTTTGGAGCAGGTT
Organism: Opsariichthys bidens; assembly: GCA_037194245.1. Lineage (NCBI taxonomy): Eukaryota > Metazoa > Chordata > Actinopteri > Cypriniformes > Xenocyprididae > Opsariichthys > Opsariichthys bidens. The sequence continues at coordinate 2,769,092 of CM074282.1, read as the reverse complement.
TTGTTGTGAAAACCAACTCATAAAGAAGTCAGAGAAAAACTGCATAAACAGAACAGACCGGAACGCATGCGAGCTACAGCGACCGTGGAGGTCTGTTAGGACGAGTCCATATATGTAAACTCCAGCATGAAAGAATAAATAATGTGTTGTCGAAACCCGTGTTTGCGTACGAGTCAAGTGAAGCAAACTTTCCAAGGCCGTGGGTTCGACTGTGCGCAGGGCTTCAGTACCAGATGTCTCCTAACAGCAATCTTAGCGAGTCACTGCGCTCTGTTCTACAGATAATAGCACGGCCAAGACAAGCTTTTCGAGGTCACCTTTAACAGCTCAAGATAAATGTAGCAACCTCCAGAGCACAATTCACCGCAGTGTGTCACGACTGGATTGTGCTCCGGCAGCGGTTCGAGAGCACCAGCGACTGGTGTAAACATTGACCCATTTTTTCCCAGCCTCCCGTGACTGTACATTAAAGGTCTTGTTTTCCTTCCAGTGCAGTTTTGAGGTGCAGTCATAAGCTAAATGCTGTATGACATTAATAATCACAGTTTTTCTTGCTCTAATGAGGAGTATGAATCTCTGCCAGTGGGCTGTGCGTCTTTTCCACTAGAGCGAACCCCATTGCCCTCCACCACTCTCATTTAAATGAGTCTGTCCTCGCTCATAACTGTGTTCATTATTCACCTGATTGGAGTCACGTTGTGTCATCGTTCCCTCAAGAGCGGCTGTGTGTTGTGTGTCGATGAAACAGCCCGGTGGATTTCTCTCAGCCCGTGGCCTTTGAGAACGCAGAGATTGGTCAGTGCCCTGACCTGGCCCCGCCTCCAGCCCCGCCCGAGATCCCCGAGGAGGAGGAGGAGGAGGAAGAGGCTCCGCCCAAACCACCTGGAGAAGCAGATCGGGCTCAACCACCAGCCTCCACTGTACGTTCATTATTCATCAAAATTAGAAATATTACTTTTGTACAATAAATAATGAGTATTTAAAAATATAGTATTAAACAAACAAGATATATTACTGTTGTACGGAAGATTATTAGGGCCAAGCAATAAAAACACAGCTAGGCTTATATTTTAGGTGAAATATCATCAGCCTCAACGAATTATAACCAAATAATAAGTATCAAATGAACTAGAATTTGCATGAATTTTTTTAGAAGAAAAACAGTACAGTTTGCACTATTAAAACAGGAAAACAGACATTCAAACGTGGTTAGATGTACTAACACAGTGGTGTTAAAAGATCAGTTCTGCACACAGCTTATTATCAAATCGTACTGTGTGCAGAAAATCACAATGATTCACCGCAGACTGGACTTTCTGCTTTCATTTACAGTAAAACATGTCAATGCCACTTTTTTCAGTGTTGAACGTTCTGCCGGTGCGGCGCGTGACGCTTCATCCGCACAGAGAGCGCACCGATGTTCTTCTGCCCACAAATACACAGAAGAATGGCAAAAGTTGGAATCGAGAATTGTACATTTTTGGTCGTTTATTTCTTTGTTTTTGAAAGAAAGAGTAAAATATAGATTGACTAAGTGATTTAACTCTGTCACGTCCGAATGCATGTTCACTTTTTTTCTCAAAATGGATCTAGTTTTTTCTTGAATCACATTGACTTTATTCTCGAAATTGAGTGAGTTCACTAGAGAGACTTATGAGACGTATTATTTTGGCTTTTTTATAAAAATATTTCTCGAACCGACTTGAAAATTGAAGTTTACTCTCAACATTTTACTTTGACTTTTCTCTCGAAATGTTTCTCGAAGCACAACGACTTTATTCTGGAAATGTAATGTTTATTTTCTACATTTTTCTCAAAATTTAACAAGTTTTTTTTGGCGAAAAATACAACTTTATTCGTGAAATTTAATTTTATTCTCGTCTTTGTATTTTGCATTTTTTCTTTAAAAAGCTCTTGTTTAATCTCGCATTATAATGACTTTAATCTCAAGATGGTTTCATTTTTTTATTATTACTCGGCCCTAATACGATTGTAATAGTTGACTGTAGGAATGAGGGATTATATATGCATTATTTTACGTCACATTTTTAACGGTTTATTTCAAATCAGAGGAGCCGTGTCTCTTTTCTCTTCTCTTTAATGCTGAGCGTGAGTGTAGAAGCTTCATCTGAGCTCTTTTGTCTCTTTCTGCTGCTGTCACTCTGCTGCTCGCAGGCCACGCCCCCCGCCAATGCCACGCCCGTCCCAGACACGCCCACCGAGCCAGTGGTATTAACCTTCCCACACACTCAGACACACACACACACACACACACACACACACACGTTGACTGTCAGAGGCACATCTGAATGACCGCAGCAGTGCATTTCATCCGCTTTGCTGCTTCTGCAGCTCAGTTTTGGGAGGAAGTCCTAGTGTTGTTCAGCAAGCAGTTGAATGGCTCATGAAATGAGTGTGTGCGCTCCATTCGCTGCTCTCTGGCTCCATCTACTGCCTCTGAAGTGTAAAACAGCAGTCAAACACTTGTGAAACTCATGCTTTAGTATTCTATCTATTCTTTAGTGTGTTTTTAGAACTCTGGAATATTTGGGAATGAGTTTGATTGACATGCGCTCCGTCCAATCACAGGTGTCGTGCGCAGCTGAGGCGGAGCCTGTTGTCCTGGAACTGGCCAAACAGTTTGGTCTGTCCAGAAACAGTCACATGTCCTTTGAGTTTGACGACAGAAAGGTGAAGAACAGGTGAGTGTGAGGCGTCGTCATCATCATCATCTTCGTCCTCATCATCTTCCTCATGTGTGTGTGTGTGTGTGTGTGTGCTCGTCAGGCTGATCATCGAGTTCGAGATGCGCACCGAAGCAGACTCTGGTCTGGTGTTCTACATGGCCAGAATAAACCACGCCGACTTCGCCACCATCCAGCTGAAGGAGGGAATGGCTCACCTGAGCTTCGATCTGGGCAGCGGCAACACCTCCGTCAGCGTGCCGCGCATCATCAACGACGGCCAGTGGCACAAGGTCAGAGCTTTTAGGCTCACCATTAGGCCACAACGACCCCCCTATTTCATGCTCGTTGCAAGTATGATTGGCCAGAGCATTACGTTAAGATTAAAGGAATTAATACTTCTATTCATCAAGGACGCATTAAATTGATCAAAAGTGACAGTGAAGACATTCATTGTGTTACAAAAGATTTATATTTCAAATAAATGCTGTTCATTTGAACTTTCTGTTCATCAAAGAAGCCTGAAAAATCGGTTTCCACAAAAATATGACAACACTGATAATAATCATAAATGTTTCTTGATCGTCACATCAGAACGATTTGTGAAGGATCATGTGACTCTGAAGACTGGAGGATTGATGCTGAACATTCAGGAATAAATGACACTGTACTGTATATTCACATAGAAAACATGATTTGCACTGGAATAATATTTCACTTTTTATTTTTTATTATTTTTTTAGTATTTTTAATTTTTTTAATTTTTCACTATTTCAGTTTTTACTGTATTTTTAATCAAATTAATTGGTGAACAGAGGACACTTCTTTAAAATCTTAAAAAAAATGAGTGTGTGTGTGTGTGAGTGTGTGTGTGTGTGTGTGTGTGTGAGTGTGTGTGTGTGTGTGAGAGAGAGAGAGAGAGAGAGAGAAACTATATACAGTAGGTGAAACTCAGAATCAGTGTTTATTTCTTGTGTTTGTAGATTCGTGTGATGAGGGAGAAGCAGAGAGGGATTCTCACGATCGACAGCCGTTACTCCAAACACACCAACAGCCCGAAGAAAGCTGATATTCTGGATGTGGTGGGAATGTTATATGTCGGTGGTTTGCCGCTCAACTACACCACCAAACGCATCGGACCCGTGAGTGTGACACCGACACACACGCATCAAACACACACTGAACTTGATGTTGATGGTATGGCGAGGCCGGAGTCCACTTTTCTAACGAACAGCGCTCGACCGTTTGTGGATTTTACTGATGACAATAACGAGGTTGGACTCTATGATCATCTATTCAAAATGTGTCACGTGTCAAAACAAACTCCACGAGGCGTCAGTCTTTATTTGGCCTCTAGAGGTCGCTCTCGTACTGTATAATGACATCACACTCTTCTCAGCAACGGACGCGACCCGGGAAAACTATCAGTAGGGGTGGCACGGTACATCCCGAACCGTTCGGTTCGCTTGTCTCGGTCCGGTTCGTTTGTGCGTCGCACGGTTCGACGCATGCGCGATGTAGCCTCGTGTTCAGACAGTTCCGCGCGAACACACATATAGACAGTAAAAGTGGAGTCAGGGGCCGTTCACATATCGCGTCTTTTGCGCGTGCATGTTCATTGTTTCCTATGTGGGCGCGCGACAAGCGCACTCAAAATGGAAGCACTTCCCACGCTTTTTTAGGTGCGATATGTGTCGTTCAAATCCGGTGTGTGGGAACATTTTGGATTTTGGAAATAAAACAGTAGCTAGAACTGCGACTGTGTGCAAAATCTGTTCAATATGCTAATGAAACCCTTCTAATACGACAGTTGATTTGAGGAGAAGCACAAACGGGAGAGAGCCGGTTAGGAAAAGCAACCCCTCAGTGAAAACTAAAGCATTGGGGATGTTTGTTATTATATTATATTATACATTTATCTTTAAAGTATTTTGACTTGTTTAAGAGTTTTAGAGTTCCTCTCTTTGTCTTTAAAATTTTTTATTTTTTTTTGTTAGAGATACACTGAGGTCGGCAGTTTGATAAATGCAAGTTAATGTCAATGTTTGTGTGCTAAAAAGGCACGAGTTCCTGTAGAGACAACAACACATATTCTCCTTTTTATGCCAAACGAACGAAAAGCACGTCATCATCATGTCTTCTCTCTGTATCAGCTTTTACTCAGAGACGGTCCCAATAATGTGCTGATTCAGTTAGTGCACGATTACATTACAGAAATGTTAATACTGTATCCTAAACTGTGGATAATTAAGATAATAAGCTTTATATCATATGCTGAAGGAAATTTCTGGAGTGTTAAAGATTAAAGGAAAAAATAACAGCAAGAACCGAAAACAGTGACCCTAAAACCGTGCCACCCCTGACTATCCGTATGGATTTTTGCCGATTACTGATTGTTTTATCCGATGAATGGATCGAGCACGTCTCGGGGAGACTGCAGGCTGTGTGCTTGTGTCATTTCAATCCACACGTGAATGTTTTTCAGGTGCTGTACAGTATCGACGCTTGCATTAAGAACTTCCGGATGATGAATCTGCCCTTGGACATGGAGAAGCCCACGTCCAGCTACCGCGTGGGCTCCTGCTTCGCCAACCCAGAGAAAGGCACTTATTTTGACGGCACGGGTTACGCCAAAGCCGGTGAGGCTCAATACAGCTCGTGATTTAATAAAGGCCAGACTGAAGCAGGCGTGATGACTGTGTCTGTCGTACAGTGGACTCGTATCGAGTGGGAAACGACGTGTCGGTGGATCTGGAGTTCAGGACGGCGCGGAGCAGCGGCGTTCTGTTGGGCGTCAGCGGTCAAAAGATGGACGGACTGGGCATCGAGCTCGTCAACGGAAAGGTCTTCTAGATTTAGACGGTGTTAAATTGTTTGATTGTGAACCGTTTGTTCATTAGAGTGTCTGTGCAGCTTTTCTTCCACGCCGATAATGGAGTGGGCCGCTTCACAGCCGTGGACGAGGAGGCGGGGCTTTGTGACGGACAGTGGCACTCTGTCTCCGCCCACAAGCTGAAGCACCGCCTGGAGCTCATCGTGGACGGCAGGAAGTCGGAGGCAGCGAGTCCAGACGTGCGCTCCGCCTCCGCCGATACCAACGACCCCGTGTATGTGGGCGGATACCCCGGTACGTCAATCATGGTCTCACGTCTCAGAACTGAAGCTTTAGAGTTGATAGATGTGACATTTCCTCAAGCCGTCATTCTGCTGCTCGTTCTCATTTACATCATAAAGGAACAAACTTCTGTTGAACACCTTGAGGGTCATGACGGCAGTCCTGGGAACTGCAGATGTGTGTTTAAACATTATCTTTCAATATCAAATGTGTTGAGAATACAGTGCATCTGGAACATCTTCACAGCGCTGCGCTTTCTCCGCATTTTGTGACGTTGCAGCCTTATTCCAAAAGGGATTAAACTCACTATTTTCCTCAAAATTCTACAAACTAATTTATTGAAAATAAAAAACGGAAAAAAAAAATCACATGTACATTAGTAATAAGGCTAGTGAAATGTGGAAAAAGAGCAGCGCTGCGAATGCTTTCCTGCGGCACTGCAGCGTTTTTGAGACGCTTTTTTTAGGAAAAGTGAAATTATTGTGATTTTTGTCGATGTACAGTACCGGTCAAAAGTTTGGAATAACGGTAATATTGTAAAATATTATTCCAGTGTAAATCATCAGTTTTCTATGTGAATATATAGTACAGAGTAATTTATTCCTGAATTTTCAGCATCATTCCTCCGGTCACATGATCCTTCAGAAGAAACATTTATTTGTATTATTTTATATATATTATTTTATTAATACATTTATTATTATTATCGGTGTTGAAAACAATCATATTTTTGTGGAAACCGTCATTCATTTTATTTTTCAGAATTAAAAAGTAATTAAAAAGTTAAAAAGAACAGCGTTTATTCAAAATAGAAATCTTTTATAGTATTAAACACTGCCGTTCAAGAGGGGTTTTTTATAAAGAAATTAATACTTTTATTCAGCAAGTATCTGCTAAATTGATTAAAAGTGATAGTAACGACTTATATTGTTAATAAAGATTTCTGTTTTAATAAATGCTGCTCTTTTGAACTTTTTATTCCTGAAAAATTATCACAGATTGTTAAAAAAAAAAAAAAAAAATGCACTAAGCCGCACAGCTGTTTTCAACACTGATAATAATATAAATGTTTCTTGATATCAGAATGATTTCTGAAGGATCACGTGACTCTGAAGAAAAAACCAGCTTTGATCACTGGATATAAATTATGGTGTAAAATCATTATTTTAAATTGTAATAATATTGAATTGTTTTAAAGTATTTCTGCTCCTATAAATGCAGTCTTGGTGACCAGAAGAGACTATTTCAATATTGTAATATTTCCAAACTTTTGACATGAACTCTATTATAGAGAAGTTTGACGAGGACAATCCCAAAATACAGAAGTTCAGGAATATTGAACGTTTCAACACGCTTAAAAATTAGGAACAGACAATTACAGGTTTCAGTTTTACTGTATGCATTAGACGAAGCATTCTCGTAACTGAATGAGTTTGAATATTTCCGTGATAAATGAGTGCGACGGTGTCTGTGTGTTTGTTGCAGACGGTCTGAAGCAGTTCGGACTCTCTATAAACACGCCGTTCAAAGGCTGCATGAGAAACCTGAAGATCACTAAAGCTGGGAAGACTCTGGAGGTTCAGATGAACAAAGTCCTGGAGCTCAGAGGAGTTCAACCGCTCACCTGCCCTGCTAGTTAAACACACACACACACACACACACACACCTCTCTATCCAAATACGGTCTCACCATGTGTTTTCCGCTCAAAGTTCACGACAAAGAACAGAAATATTGACAGAACTAACTGAAGCTCTGACATCTGAAAAACACCGGGAATATTAAAAACAAAGAAAACCCGACCCAACCAGATCAAAAACTCTTTTAAAATCAAGTAGATACAGGCTGATATTTTGACGGTACTCTAAGGTCCCATTAGTTAACATCAGTTAATGCATTAACACGAACGCACACTGAGCAACACGTGTGTATTAATGTGTGCTCATGTTAGTGACTAAAAATAAAACGATTCATAGCTGGTGAGTTCCGCTCCATTAAATAATATTAACACATGCAGCTTTTCAATAATGTATGGTATAACGAATGTAGTTGATTCATGTTAACAAATGGAACCTTACTGTCAAGAGTCCCCAATATTTTATGCAGTAGTTCATTATTAAACTGTAAGTGTGTATTTGAGTGTTAAAGCCTCGATCTGAAGAACCGCCGGTAAAACATCAAGAACTTGATCTCCGGAGCCAAAACTGAATGAGATGCGGCCCGTTCACAGTGAATTTGTCCTGCAAAAACTGTAAAGTAACGCATCTTAAAATGTCAAAGTACACTTGAGGAATGGGGTCGGCTGCAGATAAAGCGCTGCTTGTAGCCAGAGAAATCAGACGGACGGATCGCGTCGAGAGCCGAGACGTTCTCTGCGTGTGATTTTTGCATGGAGTGATTACATGTACTGTGTAACGATCAGAGTTTCACAATAAAGAAACATCCCTCTGATGGGCTGCGGTTCATTGTGTTCAAATGACCTCTCTTCACACAGATTCAAATCTTTATTTATACGAAGCCAGACCTTTCTGAATGAGGATGAAACCTTCCTGGACATCGATGTGGACATTTTAGCTCAGACTCATTGCTCCCTGGGATCTGAAAAGGCCAAATGTTAAACACGAATCGACACAAAAAGACGACGACACATGAATATCGACAGAAAGTTTTGGCGTCGAGATGTTGTTTTCCTCTCCATAGATCATGTGTGGAAAACAGAATTCTTTTTTTTTTTAATCTTCGGCTAATCTAAATCCGGCCTGTAAAGACTGATCATTGAATAATTATATGAGCTGAAGTAGATCTTTCATGCAAAAAATAACTTCAGTATCATTTTCTGCTGGGTTCATCTGGGATTGAGAAACTCAACTTGAATATTTCAGCGTCAAATTCCAGAGCAGTGATGAACTCTCATATTAATAACATGGATTGGGACGGAAATAAGTTACATGAAATAAATCCTAGTAGTAGATGAATATTTTTTTTTACTGATTTCAAATCTAGGTATGATCGAGTTTTTTTTTTAAGATGTTTTTAGGTCATTTCAAGGTTTACCTGTTGCTATTTATTTAAAAAAAAACATGCTAAGTTCACATACTCGTTTCTCTGAAAACAAACTGGCAGTTACTTTGAAATATGCATTTATGCGAAATATGCGTTTTTGTTTTGGTTCGCTGCCAATTTACTCTGTGTATATCAACACTGGGTTGCCAGTGGAAAACACAGTGTGTTCCAGCCAAGGAAACTGGGTCAGAGATCACAGATTCTGCCGCACACGAAAAGTCTCAGTATCTAAAATCCCCACGTACAGGAGCATTTTTAAAATACAAATCATCAAATCACAGTGTCTCCTCCCCTTCCAGTTTCTCAGGTAACTGCACGATATATCACATGGTGTTCCACAAGGGTCGGTTCTCGGGCCGCTTTATTTCTCCTGCAACATGATACTTTCTTACATATAGAACACAGTCTGATTAACCTAAAGATGAACAGATGTCCTTTGTTTTTTTACCATGGATAAAAGAGGAATTCATAAACGGAGGATTAGAATTTGCTGTGTGCCTATAAACGTTCACAATTTCCATTCCCAGGGTGTTTCGCGCTTTGTACATTATATATCTCTATATGCAGTACACAATTGCTTGCTGCGATAGTTGACGGTGTTCAGCCGCAATACCGATAAAGTCGTTTTGTTTTTTTATAGTCATCCAAATCATTGAATTCAGTTGGTCAGACCCTACAATTAAAAACCTTCAACGAGAGTCGCAGCACAGAGGAGCTGACTGACGAGACGATGGCGGAAGATTTTTGCCCAATTTTTGGAATCTAAAACCCAGTGCTAATAGGGAACCTACAGAGGATTAATTGTGTTTTTCATGAAGAATAATAACACACCATTCAAGTAAATACTGAAAGTAAAAGTAAGATCTGCACAGGCAAACACAGAGCCTTTTCAGTTCATTCCATCCCCTCACCCCGGTGACTCCGGTATTACAGGTGTTGTCACATGACCGTTAAACGGTGTGAAAAATTCCTCACGGTCACAATCCTGAAACAGTTAAATAGTGCGGTTTCCTGTCTGAAAGACTGAAAGCAGAACTATTAAAAGGAAGCGTGCTTTTTCAAAAGCGCACAGCCTTTGAACTCACAGAGGACAGCAGACGAGAGAGAGAGAGTCATGCTCATCAGGAGTCTGCTCAGAGCCGCCCGTGACTGGAGGAACGGACCGAGAGTCCGTCAGAGAGAGACTCACCACTGCTCGGCTTTAGTTTACAGAGAACACTTGAATGACATTGATACTGTGAGGTATGGACGTATCTGTCTCTATCTGCTCATAGCAGTGGATTATGTTGATTTGATTGTTTCTTAATTATAATGTAAATGTGACTTTTATTTGTGATGCCATACCTCAGCCCAAACTCACATGAACTGACAGGAAGCACATGGCAATTATGATTGGGATTATCCAACCCGCTGAATCAAATTGTTGTTCTTTGTTGGTGGGGGTGGTTTCTATTGTTTGTTTGTTTGCTTTTTTAAGAACTAGAGTTAAGTATTCAGATTAGAGATGCACCGATAAATCTGCCAATAAGACGATAGCCGATAGTGTGAAAATTTGCTTTTATCAGCCGATATATCGGCGCAGCTCTAGTTTAAAAACAGCTGATTCTCGGGGCGGATGTATCCTGTCAATCAAAAGGGGTCAGGAAAACGCACTGCATTTGGGCTTTGTGTAAAGAAAATGGTACGAAACCAGTTTGACGTTCAACATTAATAGTATTTATATTCAGAATTTAAGTAATAAGTGTTTATGTTTATAACTGATACCAGTTGATGAATACAATTTTTTATTTGCATATCTTTCAAAATATAATTATTAAAAATAGAATAATTAATTATTAATTACAATGCAGTTATTATTGATTTAAAAGAAGATATCACTGAATAATCAGTTATCGTATCGGTGGAGAAATTTAGTACCGGTGTCTATCTAATTCAGACCTCTTCATTTTTCACGTTTTTATGAAATATCTGAAAATGTTGCTATATTGCAGTCGTGGTCAGCGGTGGATTAACTGCAGGACACTTGTGGAGTAACTCTCACTGACCGCGGGTCATTTGTCTTCAGGATGGAGCAGCTGGCGTTGCCTCCGGTGAACGACGGCTCGGTGAGAGTCCGGATGCTCGCGGCTCCCGTCAATCCTGCTGACATGAACATGATCCAGGGTAAAGTCGTGTCTGTTCTGATATCTTTCTGTCTGGTGCTGTTTAAATCAGATATTTTGTAGAAATTCTGTTCTACTCTTTGGCGCGATAGAGGCTGAATTGACCGGGTCATTGGTTATGTCTCCATACTGTAGGGTCGTACCCAATCTTGTGCCCCCTCCCGGCGGTGGGGGGGAACGAGGGCGTGGGAGAGGTGCTGGAGGTGGGCAGTGATGTCACATCTTTCCAGCCTGGTGATTGGGTCGTGCCTGTAGATGCTGGCTTTGGTAAGGAGGTATTCACTTTTGAACAATTTTTGAACAAGTACAATTTTGTGTTGCAGATCATTTAAAATCTCATAACTAAATGAATGAGAACGAAACCCTTGGTCATCTCTTGTTCCTTATGTCACAGTGAACCAAGGTTACATGAGTTACCAGAGATTTTCCCTTTCCGTTGTGGTTCACTCGGCATTGCATCAGTAACTATAGGGAACAATCACAGCATTCTAGCCTAGAATTTGAACCAGAGAAAATAACAGCAAGCAGCAGGAGTAATGCTCATGATAGCACGATCGCCAGTTGAAGGTCTCTTTTAGAGGAGCGTCTAACCCAGAACAGGGGTCTCCAATTGACAATCAATCGAGGTAATTCGCAAGCGAACTTCATATCTGAAAACAACAGCAGGGGTCGTCACATAAAGCTGTTATAGAGCTTGGAGTTTACTCCAGCAGGGGTTAGGATGATGAGATTACAGTGGATATTGCCGACACAGACTTAGCTCTCTTGCTCAGAAAGCACCTGTGAAGTGAGAGAGGATACATCCAAGCTAGAAAAGATTTTGGTGAGAACCAGCCCATATCCTGAATCCGTCCAGTGGAGTGGGCTTTTACCTCGATTGGGACGTGCCGACCTTGTGAGCTCTAAGCCAGGACGATCACATCTGTTTCCAGACAGGCATTCCATGAATGCAGTTTTAAGGGTGAGTACACACAAATCCGCCCATTTCTAAAAGCTCAAATTAAGGTCCCAGAACTAAGGCCGAGTCTCAGGTTTATTCATACGAGCACCAGGTCGAATACCATTAGCTCAAAATCTTATGACGGGGAACGATATGCTCGGTCATCCCTTGTTTCCTAAATCTCAGGGTTAGGTGAGTAACCAGAGACGTTCCTTTTCCGTTGCGGTTCACTCGGCATTGCATCCGTAGGGAACGGATATTACAATATTATATTAGTTAGTAGTTGCTGTGCGAGTAAACATTTAGCCTCCTTGTTAGAGAGTCCGATTCCCATGCTGGAAGACTTGGGTTCGCGGCCCGGTAGAGGGGTTACATTGGTGCCGTGACCCGGATGGGAGTGAGGTTTAGGGGAGTGAGTGTAACGGAGGCCAGTTACTAGTTGCTGTGCGAGTAAAGCTCACTCCTCTGACCTCAAGAGATGAGACGCTAGAGGTTGCAGCCTCTAGCCTCCTTGTTAGAGCGTTCGGCTCTCATACTGGAAGACCCGGCTTCGAGTCGAGTAGGACCCAGGTAGAGGGGTTACACCAGCACAGACTTAGCTGATGAAAAGCACCTGGAAACATCAAAGTTAGAAAATAACTTGGTGAGAACCAGCTTATATACTGAATCCATGTCTCCAGTGGATCTTGTGAGCTCTAAGCAGGACGATCACATCCATTACGCACTGTGATAGCCTCTGTTTCCAAACAGGCATTCCCTAAAACCGATGCCAAAAGCCAGTAAATCATGCACAAAACCGCCCATTTCTAGACGCTCAAATGAAGGCATCAGAACCCAGGTTGGAACAGTAGACAGGCAAGTGTGTTCGTTTGCCTCGCACTCCTGAGAATCACCACCATGTTTGTGTGTCAGGCACATGGAGGACAGGAGCTGTGTGTGAAGAGGATGAGCTCATATCTGTCCCTAAAGACATCTCTCTTCTGGGGGCCGCCACTGTCTTCGTGAACCCCTGCACCGCCTACAGGATGCTGCACGACTTCCAAACTCTCACCCCTGGTATGAAAACTCAAATGTGGTTTAGTGTTTCTATTTTACAGAAGAAACAGAAGCTCATCCCTGGTGTGTTGTGCAGGTTGCACAGTGATCCAGAACGCCTCTAACAGCGCAGTGGGACAGGCCGTGATTCAGATCGCTGCAGCAATGGGCCTGAAGACCATCAACATCATCAGAGACAGGTACAGAAGACCTAGAGAGAAGAAGTTCGTTGTGGTATAGTGTCCACTATAGTGAACCGCTGAAATGGATTTCTTAAACTATTTCTTGAACTCAGACCAGACTGTGCGGAGTTGATCGCTGAGCTTCAGTCACTGGGAGCTGATTATGTCATGACAGAAGAGGAAGTGATGTCCTCCGGGCTTCATCGGGTCTTCGAGGTGGGCGATTCTGCTCTTCTGCAACCGCTGGATTTCAGTGATTTCTACAGAATTGCTTAAACACAGAAATGATGTTTCTGTAGGAGGTTCCCAAACCGAAACTGGGCCTGAACTGTGTCGGGGGCTTGAGCGGAGGACTCGTGTTGTCTCATCTTGAGTAAGTTTCAAACGCACTGCAGTTTGTGATCAATGGGAGGTTGTTGACGGACGTCCTCTTTTATTTCAGTGGTGGAGGAACAATGGTCACCTACGGAGGGATGGCCAAAAGACCGCTCCAGATCCCTGCTGTGAGTTTATGATGCTCGATAATAATATTGATTAACACAAATCATGAGTAATCAGTAACAGCTGTTGTTAACACTTCATCTGCCACTGGATTAACTAATCAGTAAGTAATTGCAAATTGGCTAATCAATGAGATTATTATCATTAAGAACCATTTGAGAATTGCCAAGCGTCACGACTGGAGTTCAGTTTGATTCGACTCAGTAAGTGGTTTTATCGGACTAGTCCCATGTTGACGTAACATTCAAGGTGATGTTTTTAAAACTGTTTTGATCGACTGCCAGGGGTTCGGCCGTAACAGAAAGAAAGCGAGTCTCAATACCAGAGAGATTTCCAATAATACGATTTTTATTTACAACAATAATAAGGGGTTAGAGTCGGGGCAGACAAGGCCAAAACAACAAACAAAACAATCTTTTTTTTAGAAACTAAATTACCTCAAAGGAAAATAAAGAAAACAAAATACAACTTAACTTACCTACCTCCCTACAACCCTGAAAATAATATCAAATAAATTGGCGTCACACCCCGTACCTCCCTTAAAGTGAAAAATATTTACAAGAGTTTTCTACAGCGATATTTACAGTCTGGGCAAACAATATCAAATTCCGCATTCAAGTCGTAGTCGTATAACAGGAAATCAGAATTAACGATAAACAAACCCTCACAATCTCTCTGATACGACACTCTCAAACAAACGATGACGAAACGAACAATAATAATCGAAATTTGCGAAGAACAATGGCGGAAGCACAAAGTCAACGAGGCACATGGCCAAGAATGAGTGTTTGGGGCGTTCCTTAAATACGTGTCAGGTTTTCGGCTGGACCAATCAGGAGGTTCAAATGAAGGCCACGCCCACCTGTAACCAAAACACATCCACACACATGGAGAGAGAGAATAGACAGACAGAATATCTTGGGGTCTTAACATAAGTGTAAATATTTTCTGCGGTAATCGACAGACCGTCGTCGCTTGCGAAAACAAAACGGCGGCACCGTGGATTGAAACGTGCAGATTAAGGGGCGGTAATATTATAATAAGATCTCCTTCCTACGTCATTAGGGGACCGAAATCTGACCGTGTCGTTTTTTTGCTTGCCTGGGTTCATGTTTTCTGTGTTGGTAAATAGACCAGGGATCTATTATAGCACTTAAATATGAAAAAACTCAAATTAATTGAACTGAACATCAGGAAAATCCGTCCCTTCCTGACTGAGCACGCAACACAACTGCTTGTCCAGGCCCTGGTCATTTCAAGGCTTGATTACTGCAATGCTCTTCTGGCTGGTCTGCCGTCAAGTCCAATCAAACCTCTTCAAATGATCCAGAACGCTGCTGCTCGTCTCGTCTTCAACGAGCCCAAGAGAGCCCACGTCACGCCCCTCTTCATCTCTCTGCACTGGCTACCCCTCGCTGCTCGCATCAAGTTCAAGACATTGATGCTTCCTCACAGATCCACTACAGGCTCTGCACCTCCTACCTCCACACACTGCTACAACGCTACGTCCCCACCAGAAGCCTGCGATCACTAAAGGAACGAAGGCTTCTGGTTCCGTCACAGTGAGGCACAAAATCGTTTTCCAGAACCTTCTCGTTCTCTGTTCCCTGCTGGTGGAATGATTTCCCTACTTTCATCAAGAACGCAGAATCCCTGGCAATATTCAAGAGACAGCTGAAAACTCATCTCTTCCGTGAACACTTAACCCCTTCATTATAATAATAAAAAAACAACCTTTCCTTCCCTTTTCCCTTCCTACTCTAGCTTATGGTACTGAGCAATGCATGAAACTTGTATTGTGAGCACTTCCTGTGCTATTTGCCAATTCATGAAGAATCGCTAGTTTGTTTTCCTCACTTGTAAGTCGCTTTGGATAAAAGCGTCTGCCAAATGACTAAATGTAAATGTAAACTGAACCCAGAGCATTCCTCAAGTGTCTGACGTTTATATTGCATTTCCTCCCGAGCAGAAATCCTTTATATTCCACAACGTGACTCTAAAGGGCTTCTGGCTGACCCAGTGGAAAAGACGCCACAGGAAAGGTAAAGCGAAGAAACGTTGAGCGCGACTGCAGGCTTTATGGTTCCACATCATAATGTTGGTGGATGTGTTTCCCCGCAGATAAAGTCCAGCTGAAGGCCATGTTGGATGCTGTGTGTGACCTCATGAGAGCCGGACAGCTGTCCACACCGCACTGCGTCCAGACGCCATTTCAGCACTACACGCACGCGCTCCGAGCTGCTGTACGGCCGCACCGCCGCAAACACATTCTCATCATGTGAAAACGCTCGTCCGCAGCTACACGTGCATTAATAACATTAAAACAAGGAACCGGAACACTATAAATGTAACATCTGTAAATACTGTAATGGTGGTCCAATCAGGTCTGAACATGCACCGTTGCATGCATCCTGAACCGTTTACACATGCATGTTTTAAAACATTTATCAGTATGCACATTTTATTTACAATAAATCAAATCAGAGATAATCATTTTGTTTCAAATGTTATATTTTTGTCCTGATTTGGATGTCAGTCACCTTTTGTGTGAGCTTCGGTTATTCAGCGGTTGTTTGTGCTAGATCTCTCAAAATTTAGCCGCATTTGTCTACGACAATGTACTACAAAATCACAGATTGGGATAAATGTAAAAATGACGGCTAGTTTGATGAAATAAGATCCACACCGTCTAAATATAAGCAAGAATGTTATTGAAGAACATCCGTTTTGAATAAACTACGTTCTAGGGGTGTAACGACGACAGTCAGTCACAGGCGATTCACACTCCGTCCAGAAGGGGGCGCGCGCTGCAATGCAACGCTGTTTGTTAACCTCCACGACAAGAACAAGCGCAGAAGATGGAGAACTGACGATCTATGGATAGAGATGTTCACGTGTAATCTCTCAAGCAGTGTTTCAACCGCAGAAAGACGCGTAGCATTACATTCACCTCCGGCAAGTCATTCAGTGAAGAGAAATCAACTCTAGAGGAGCATTTTCCTAGCTGTATTAGATTATATAGTCATTATATTTACTTTACCTGTTAGTAATGTCTTATTTAATATATGTTTAAATAAATTTGTCATGAAAACAAGGTTTAACCAACCCCAGAAGTCCGTTCAGGGATGAGTAGAACAAAACATGTCGGGATTCTCCTCCGCGCCACACAACATCAGCGAGCAGAGAATAAAACACAGGAGAGGAGGAATTACACGTTTATTTACAAAAACATCGAGTGGTTATTTTAGAAGCATTAAAACATACAGCAACAGTCACTTTCGGCCATGTTCACAGTTTTCAGCATAATAAACATCAGCAATAGACAAAAAAAAATCAAAATCACAGCTCAAAACTACATTTAAATGACGTCTGCCAGGTGTTTCCCTCCACTGGAGAACTTCACGAGGTCTGTGTTGAGCAGACAATCTTTTCTTCTAAAGATCTACAACATCCTCTGACCTGCGGCTACTTTTTTTCTCCACAATTGCAAAACAGGAATAAAAGTACATCCAAGATCCTTGGGAGTGGCTGAACAACTAACACAGAGACATTTTATTGGCAGTGAGAGCTAAAGTACGAGAGGAGAAATTGTCACGTGACTGATTAAAAGAGACGATTCGAAGATCACGTGTCACGAAGGAAGGAAGAAATTAGTATGATGGAAGAAGAAATGTATGAAATTTAGGTGTACCATGTGATGTAATTAAACATAATTAATATATATGACTAATTAATATATATATATAAAATTAAATATGAACGAGATGTGGCTCGGTGCATCGCACAAAGAACATGTCCAGGTCACATTTCACTCCAAAAGAAATTCATTGTATATTGTAATTTTCTAAATCACAAATTATTTTATAAATGCATTAATATCAATCATTAATGTTCCCATAATGCAAAGGAACGCTTACCACAACGATAAAAACATAATATATGAATTAAATTGTGAAGTATTTCAGTGGTGAGAGTCGAGAAGAAATCAAGAGGCATATAGTCGTGAGACATTGGAGGGAAACGTATCGAAATAATGGAAAAACAAAGGAAATCATCTGCCATTTCTTGTTTTGCTCTAATGCGAAACATGACCTGGGCGTTTTTTGTAAGAAAGCGATGAAATGTGTAAAACCTGACTACATTTTGGCTTCTGGTACAAAATAATGTACGTGCAACTGCCTGATGGTCTAGGATTCTGCGGTGAGAGAGAGGAGATGTTCCGGCCGTGGCGGAGGAGACGCTGAATCCCAGAACTGCTGCTTTGGTCTTTAAGGCACGTGGCGTGATGGGTGGATTGGCGTGTTTGGTCGAGGGTCAGTGCTGGACGGATTTAATGACCCACTCTGCACTGGGGTTGAGCTCCAGGAGAGCTTTGATGTACGTCTCTTCATCCAGACATCTCTCCTCTAGACAAACACAAACACAAACACTTCCCTTCAGCATCCTGATTCACGCCGATCCGTTTTAAGATGAACTTATCGGACGGATCGAGTGGATTGGTTACAGTTGTTACAGATTGATTAATACTCACTGATGTTTCCTCCCATCTCATAGAGACACAGATCTTCTCTCTTCACAGACAGAGACCTGGAACACACATCACAACCTCTCAGATGTGCGCCAGTGTGTGTTAAAGCTGCTCGAGTGCGTTCGCTCACCTCTCTTGACTGAGGAAGCGTGTCAGGACGTCCGAGGCCTTCAGATCCTCCGTCAGCTGTACGGCCATGGACACCATCGAGAACTGAGGGGCCTGAACGCGTATGAAGCCTCCTTCAGCCTGAACACACACACACACACACACACAAACATGTACTGCAGTGAGCACTCGGACATTAACCCCGTGAAGCCTGAACAACACTCGGTTGTTGAGCGGAACAGTTTTTTGAACTTTTAGACAAAACTTTTACAGTATAGGCTCATATTTGATCCATCAGGCTTTTATGGCTCATATAGTGAGAAAATGAAGAATGTTTTATTCAGAGGCCCAAACTGAGCAGAAACAGATCTTTATACGTGCAAAACACACGTTTCTAATGTAAACCTGAGATCTTTAAAGTTGTAAAGCAGAAAATCATGTGTCTGAGCGAGATGATATTCGCGGCTTGGGGTCTTTTTAACCACAAGTGATGTTTTCTGAAATTTAGGAAAAAAATGTTCTTTGCCAACACTAGATCTACAAATAAAAAAATAAACTGGAATGATTTTTTATGTCAGTGTGGAAAAAGAGTGACACTCGTGCTGTTGGGGGTCTCTGAAGACACTGTCCACTGAGACAATGGACAAAATGAATCCTCAAAGCCAGAAACAACTCAGAACACACAGACAGAACTTTAAACATCCACAATACTAAATGATACTGCTCTCTCTCACACACACACACACTCACACACACACACTCACACACTCTCACACACACTCACTCACTCGTGTCACTTCATGTATTTGTTGTTATATATTGTAACTGTTGATTTTTATTCGGTTGATTTAGTAGCTGAAGAGCAGATTAAAGTTACACGAAAAACGGATGATTGAAATAAACAATAAACTCTGAAGAGTTCAACTTTTCTCTTTGTTGATTGATCTCTCAGGTTTGATTCTGATCACAATGTAAAAAGGGTTGAAAAACTGATTTTTATAAACTTTGACAAAGTATTTTTATTGTTATACTTGTGATTTCATAATATGTAAATATGAATCCAAATGAAAAATCTTAGTGCAACAGTGGAGATCCGCAGCGTCTTCTGGATAAAGTCTTCATTTTTTACTTTTAAAACTGCATTTTCCAAAAGATGAGCAAAAATCTTTCACTAAACCATGTCAAATTATCACCGTTATCCCCTTGAGTGAACGTTACAGATGCAGCAGTGAAGTAAACCTTACTAACAATATCAAAGTTGTTCTTACATTTACCTGATGAAAATCGAGATGAAGGACGTTTGTACATTAACACTAAAAGACTTTTATTTGATAAACGAGTCTAAACTATCAGAGACAGAAGGACTGGAGGAGATCGTGAGAGATCGGCTTGAACTTAGAGACCTTAGAAATATGTGAATCATTTGTGAAACAGAACCTGTAGGGTTAAATCAGATCATGCGTCAGTATCTGCAGGATCTGTTCAGAGTATAGAAACACTCGTACATCCAGAGTCAGGGAGTAACGAAGCACAAGTCACTTAGTTTCGTATTCAAAATACAAAATGTGAGTGACTGTATTTGATTTTAAATGGCTGGTAATCAGATTCCAGTTCCATCTGAAAAGTGTTTTAGATTACCAAAGTGATTACTTTGAGTTTTAATGTCATTTAAACAGCGATTGGTGATTCTCTGACTCTGACCGTCTGAAAAAGACGAGTTCAGTTTCATGTTTTCCACTGTTTTCATGTTTTGAGAGTCATTTTATAATTCACTCGTCACTGCGACTTTTTCTCACTATTTGTTTTTTCCCTCACAATTGTGAGTTTGTGTTTCACAATTCTGACTTCTTTTTCTCAGAATTGCGAGATTTAAACTCACAATTGCAAGTTATAAAGTCAGAATTGGGAGATTTAAACTTGCAATACTGACTTTTTTCTTGCAATTGTGAATTTAGTGTGTGAGTTTATATCTCATAATTCTGACTTTTCTCAATATTGTGAGTTTATATCTCATAATTCTGACTTTTCTCAATATTGTGAGTTTATATCTCATAATTCTGACTTTATAACTCACAATTGCAACTTTATATCACACAATTCTGAGGGAAAAAGTCAGAATTGTGAGATAAAAACTCTCAATGACCTTTTTTGTGTTTGTTTCACACTTATTAGTATTCCAAAGTATTCTAAAGTATTTAGATGAAGTGACTAAACTTGAGTAATGTGACGAAATACGTTACAAATGACTTTTTAAAGCCTGTATTTTGTAATCTGTAGTGAAATACATTTGAAAAGTGACCCACCCAGCCCTGCTATCATCACAGTTATAATCCACCCGGCTCGTGCAGTTGTCCTGCGCGTCCACCGGGTGTCAGAGTGGAGCCGCAGTGCCTCACATTCTCAAACTCTGATTCACTCAGCGGGATGGGAAACACGGACACGCTGCACTTCCCGCTTCGCTTTGAGCCGTCCTTCGGTTCAGTGTAACGGCCTGTGATTGGCTCTCTCACCTCAGTGTTCTTCTCCTGCCTGTCAGAGGCTCTCTCGCGGTCGTAGGCCATCTTCTTCAGCAGTTTTTTAACCGCTCTGTCTCGGTTCATCTTCCTCTGGTTCTCCATGTTATGTTTCCGCACCTGATTCAGGACGAACTTGGGAATCTGAGACACAAAAAAAGACTTTGAGCATCAAGCCGAACAAGCACCGAGAGCGCGGCGGGCAGACGCACCGTCCAGAGGAGGTTCCGGTAGCGGACGAGCAGCCTGACGATGTTGGCGGTGCCGGTGGCCATGGCGAACTCCTGCTGCTCGCTGATCTTGCTGCGGAAGCCCTTACACATGAAGATGTTGGGCGCCATCACCACGGCGACGTTGTTCAGGGTCATCTTATTGCGGTCCTTCCGGTCGATCACTCTCTGGAAGAACTCCATCAGAGCCTGAAAGACACGGAGACGAGGTGAAGCGACCCGAGAGCGTGCGGAAGTCATGCGAGCGCGTGCGGACGTACCTTGAGCGTGTCTCTGTTGGGTTCGGGCAGCAGCAGCACCAGCAGATTGAGCGCCTGCAGCTGCTGTTTCTTCGTGGGCAGCTCTGCTCAGAACCGACACAATCACACAACACTCTTAATTTCAGTTCGAAGCCTTCTCGGCGATGTCCTGTTCATATGGGCTGTGCTTTCCTCTCCGTCAGAGCGACACAGAGTGACAGCCGTGAGAAAACAACCAAAGAAAAGTAGTTCTGACCCGTTGTCGGAAACAACCAGAATTTGACGCGTCAAACGCTGATGTGACTATAGAGTCGAAACCATCAGCGTTTGACTTTTCAATGTTGTTTTATCACACGTGCCAAATTTGACCGTTTTTACTGACTGATGATTTAAAAACGAACGTTTGAATAAGAAGCGCAACACTTTTCCAAATCATTTCTGAGACGTAAGAAATCCAACATCTGACAGAAAAACACTTTATTTTAGTGTCGATGTAGTTACTATAGTATTAACTATAAATGATGCATAATTACATGCATTTAACCGTAAAGCAAACCTCCTACAGTAAGTACATGTTTTAATTATTATTAATCAGCACTTAAATCTAATACTGACACCCTAAAATACACCGCAACCCAACACTTTTATTCATAAATAATAAAGATTTCCACTACAATCATCAGATGGCAGCAGAGCATCATTTATTTATGCATGTTTTCGCTTTTGAATGAATATTAAGCATTATAAAATCACTAGGTTTAAAAATGCATTTTGTCAAGGTGACGTAAATCTTTATAATCACTGACGCGCGAGATCAATGATTCATTTAATCTCACTAAAGCGCACAAGAAATCTTTCATTTACAGCGTTTTGATGCTTTTTTTTCGCATGAAAGTGGTGGAATTGAGGGACACCGAGGGACGTGTCTTTATGTCGTCTTGCGTTTAAATAACTAAATTAAAGCCAGGCCTTGACTATTGAAGTGACCGTATTCTGAGTATTACAGCATTGATGCTGTTGAAGCTAGCTCAGGACACTGAAGATACCGACACTCCAACAAATGACATTTCTGCTTTTTATTATTAGGGAAGTTCCTAAGAACGCTCTGTGCATATGAAGTACTTCAGGGCTTTGAAGGGATCGTTCACCCACATTAGGCCCCTAAAACAAGCACAGCGTCACGTGTGAGGTCGCTCGGCGCAAGCGTCGTCACGCGACAGGAAACGGTCGTGAATAGCGGAGCCGTTTGCCGAGGCTGTAAATATCGATCGCTTCGCTTCTTAAGACTTCAGTGTATCGTCAGGAGCCGCGGGTGGGTATTCATTTTGTATTTTTTTAATCTCATCTTGTATTTTTTAAACCGGCACAGTTTCATCTTGCTGTTGCACTCCAGACAAAATCCGTCTCGGTGAGTCAATCTACAGCAAGTGACGTGTTTGACTCACTCAGCACTGAGATGAAGGCGTTGAAGTACTCGACGGTCAGCAGAGGGTACGGCAGCTCCCTGATGAACAGCTTCAGCAGACTCGCGGCGTCGTGCTGCTTCAGACCCTCCCATGGAAACGTGCCTTCATAGAACTTGTGCTCCAGTTCCTGGCAGACTGCCTGGGAAACACACAGTGAACACGTCACACTGACTACAGGTAAAGACGACAGACACGACACGGCGTCGGCGGCCTCACCTTGACTCTGGTGGCGGCTCCAGGAATCCGGAGAACTCCCTCCGTGTCCAAGCCCTGCTCCTCGATGTGGGAGATCAGCTGAAAAACACGAGTCTAAACTCACGATCACGGTTCAAACGTTTCTGTTCCTCTGCTCAACCAACGGATCAAAAATTCATATTATTACTACGGCTGTCAAAACTAATGCGTTAATGCATGTTATTCATTTTTTCAGTTCAACCGTATCCGCTCTTCACTGGATAACTTCGATGACGTCACTGTTTTCTGCAGTGCTGATATACAGAAATCAACTGGACTAATAACTACTTGTCACCGAGACGAACTCCGCGATTCCCTCCTCTGGCCGCCGGAGGGCACCATCTCCCCAATACTGACACTGTTTACATTCACTACATTTCCCAGAAGCCCCATACCTAGGTCCTGATTATCAGCCAGCTGCCCGGCATTAGTTTGGACTATTTAAAGAGCTTTCATGCAGTTCCTCTTTGCGAGGTCTTGTTTCCATTCGGTGCAATTCTAAGCGTTATTTCCTGTGATTACTACTCTGTTGCCAACTGCAATCTGTTTACCGTTCGCGACTCATTGCTGCCTGCCTTTGTATTTTGTCTGCCTGGATTATCGACTCGGATCGTTTGCTGCCTGTCCCGATCTCTGCCTGTTATCCCACCACGACACGGCCATTCTTGTTCTCCGGTTCTCTGACCCCTGCTTGTTTGATTACCCTAATAAAGCCAGCACATGGATCCAAACTCGAGCGACGACTCGTTACACTACTGATCGATAATATATAGAATAAGCTGCACAATGACCCCATTTTCTTATTAATGTGAAGCTGCTTTGCCACAATCTGCATTGTAAAAAGCGCTATATAAATAAAGATGACTTGACTTGACTGTAAAGGAGTAATCTATATTTAGTGAGGACTGTAAAGTGTTTGAATGTTAAAACACTGTTTACAAGGTCACACGGGTCGAAAAGAACTTTTCTAAATAAAAATCTGAACCGGTCTAAACCGGGCCAAGAGAAAAACCCTCAGCGTTGAGCCGCGATTTATTACAGGAACGGCTAAGCGTGGCATTTATTCCAACGGGTTTGTTTTAAGTTCACTTTAAACGCTTTTAAAGCCTAACGTTAAAACGGCTGGCCTTCGATTCTACTGTACGGTCACACAGCTGTAATAAAACCTCGGTCGACGTCTTTATATCTCGGTGTATAAAGACGTGTCTTTATGTTTGCGTGAAATTATTACGAAATAAAAATATTTCAAAAGAAAAATGCAATTATATCACAGAAACGTGTGTGATAACTTCAGCAGCACTAACTATTACAAAATTAAATAGCTGTAAAATGTCATTTATTCCTGAATTTTCTTCAGAGTCACATGATCCTTCAGAAATCACTCTGATATGATGATTATGTGCTGAAAACGGCTTCATATTGTTGTCGAAACCATGATATTTTTTCTGGAGTTGTTTGGTTCTCTCTTACGCGCTGCAGTATGAGAGGCACTTTGGTTCCCGGGATCCTCCGTTGGTCCTGATCCAGCAGCGTCGAGAGAGGAACACCGAACAAACCCGACTCTACGGATGACAGAGCGATTGTTATGATAGTTATGAGTATTTGTCTCCAGCATGTGTGCACTCAACGGCACAGATCTTTTCTATGTCCCACACATACAGAGGAACTGACCTCTCACTTTGACCTTGAGAGCTTTATGGGCCTTCACCTCGATTCCACACGTGTCGAACAGAGCGCTCATCTCGATCAGAACAAGTCTGCGAACTTTCTTCATGTCCTCAGCGGAGAGATCGCCGACTTTTGTCTGTCCGGTCTTATCCTGAGACACTCGGAAATCCTGATGAGCAAATGAAGGAGGGAGTCAGTTCCACAGACTGACCAGCAGAGGTCACTTTTACTCAATGACACGCACATGTTTTAAATCTTTCACCTGGCATTTTTGCAATCTAAAATAAAAACAGGGGCTTTGCTTCATCCTCAACCAATCAGAGTGAGCCGCGCACACACACACACACACACACACACACACACACACACACGTTGTTTTTTCATGGTTTATGGGGACATTCCATAGGTGTAATGGTTTTTATACTGTACAAACTGTACATTCTGCCCCCCCCACCCCTAAACTTGAAAACATTCTGCATTTTTACATTTTTAATTAAACCTTGTTTAGGATGTTTTTAAAGCTGTTTGAAAAGTGGAGACGTATGAAATGTCCTCATATTTCACCTTGAAGTGTCACACCCATGACATTATACACATTTGTGTCCTGATATGTCACACACACACACACACACTCACGGGTAACCTGTCGTCGGATTCGCTCTGGGGCTGGGTAACCTTCAACCCTTCTTTGTAGATAAGCGCTTGCTCAGAAAACGACACCTCCAGGTTAATGTCCGTCTCGGCGTCAGCTCCGCCCCCCGGCGCGTCAGGCCCCGCCCCGTTACCTAACCAAACGATAAAGACAATAACATTCCGTGACACGACTGACACTGCAGTGATCGCCATCCGCTGATTAAACCAAATCAAAGTCCAGCAATCAAACACGGGATTATTTGGCGGCTGTTTTCCCACAATCACCTCTGCTCCCAAACACAGACACGACCGCCGCACAACTGATGGGTTAAAGACACTTTAAACAGGCGATTTCAGCATGTGTGATTGTGAAAGAGTGCGTCATTTTACCCCGTGTCAGAAAAACAGAACTAGAGCGTCACGAGTTGTTGAGCGACCAATCATTAACCAATGCACTATTTTAAGACTTTAACATGCTCCGTTTAATTTCAGCAGTGATGTGAAACGCCTTCAGCGATAAATATAAATGCAATTAAAATTCCAGTTCTTCTGTTGTTTCCTTCTCTTTTCGTGTGGTTGTAGTTCAGACCATCTCATGTTGCTAAACAGATAAATAAGAACATTAACCCAATGTTTACAGGGTGAAATCTCAGAACCTGACCACCAGGACTGATGACTAACGCAGGGTAAAGTGTGAACACTGATAGCCCGGCACTAAAAACGACTCAAAATTCTCACACACTACGAGGAATGACTTTACAACACCTCAATCGTAGTCATTTCCACTCGTCTACTGTCGATGTGTGTCTGTCCAGGAGTGTATGATCACACAGCATCACGCGAGGACGCTTGCAGACATTTGATGTGAAGCAATACGTTTCATCTGTGTTTCTTTCCAACGCCAAATGTTAAAGGCATTTTGAGGAATGCCATAAAACACAAGCTTCAACTCACGACACATACCCAGTCCTTCCACTTCCAGTTTACTGCTCCCACTTCTTTCTGAGGATTCCGCCTCATCCTGCTTTGACAGAGAAAGAGAGAGAAGCAAACGGTTAGCATGCAAGATGAATATCACACACACACACTCTCTATTAAAGCTGATCCCACGTGAGAGTGTGACGTTATGTTAAAAACAAATTCATTCAGTGCCGTTCATCAATATATGTGCAACACACACCGGATCCAAAAGCCCGAGACCCCATCTATCAGTGACTCTTTCTCTCAGAGGAGCGAGTCACAAGTCAGTCTCAGGTCTGGAACACAAGCTCCGATAGGGATCGAGATAAGTCATAGCACCAAATAACACAAACAAGGTCATATTTGCCACAACCTACTTATTTTATACATTCACAATAATAGTAAAAAATTGTGATAAAAAACTGTATTATAATAAACAGAAGAATTGAAGGTAAATGCACAAGTGTGACGCACAAACAATATGACATTTACTATGAAACTAACATTGTATTTTCTTGTGTTCTTTATGTGCCCACCTCTCGTTCGTTGTCATAGTAACCCATTGTTTGACTGATTAGCCCCACCCGTCTCAGTCAACTTCAAATTTTTAGACTATTTTTCACATTAAATATTTCCAATATCATAAAATCAATGAACTTCTGCTTTAAAAAACAATGAAAAAGGCTCCAACTTTTTTTTTTTTTTTTTTTTTTTAAGGTCATCCCAAACAAAAAGAGGAAGTGTGCTTTTAAAATAATCTTCAATAGAAGAAGTACAAATGCAAATGATTGGACGGACCCAAATTCTTGGAACAGAAATCAAAGAAAAATTCTGTAAAATTCAATTTATTCTTACGTAATTTTGTGACCTTGGAAATTTCCACTATTCACTCATTCATTCATTTTTTTTGACAGATTTATGAGACAAGAAATGTTTTATTTAAAAAAGTTACAACCCTAGTATATAGTCTCCAGTTTTAGTTGGATTGCTCTTCTCCTGAGTTTTGCTCATGTTTTTTTCACCAGTTTCCGTCTCTGTTTTTGTTTGTTTGGTTCACTTCCAGCGGTGCTTCTGCTTCAGCGAATGCATTTCACTACATTTGTGGCATTGCTTAGTTCAGTGAATGTACACAAAGTTTTCATGCGTGGTTTCCATTACTTTATTTGGTGCAGCATTCAGCAGAGACATAAATCGCCGCTTATGGCTTTCCTTCATAAACCACTCAAAATGGCTCAATAAATGCCGTCGCTGATTTATCGCAGATCCGTCAAAGTGGAATTCTGGCTATTCATTACACGGTTCTGAAATGTTTATTAACAGGGAACCACTGTGTAATTGGTGACACTGTTAACAGCCTGTAAAAAAATGCCAGAAAGCTTCGGTCACTCGTTGGACGTCCTGCATGAACTTCCGACCGAAGCTTTATCACATGTCAATGCCACAGGATTAGTTCACGGATTCAAAATGTCTCTTACTACGTTCATCCCAATCGTTGGTCAGTAACTGGTTTGTGCATCTGAAGGAGATGAGAAGGCTCTTCATCATTCACACTGGTGCAAGTTCAGTTTTTCTTTTCATTAAAAACAACATCAACACTTTGAAAAAGGGCATAAAACATCCTCTTAGTTCACACTTGTCACGTTTGGTTCGATTAAAACGAACTCTGGTGCGGTTCGATCGATATGTGAACGCGACACGGACCAAAGACGTGTAAACCAACCAAAAACAGGTCGTGATGTCACGAGATGCGGCGCTACGAGTCGCTGATGTGAAGATCGGAGTATCCGAAATGAGGCGAGGGCAAACGTGGAGCGACGAGGAGGTGAAGTTTCTGGAAATCCTGCTGCCGTTCTGAATGTTTTGAACATTTGATGAGCTCTTCGTGATTCTCAGCGGGTCAAAATAAAGCGTGAAATGACGGCGTTTAATCCAGAACACGGCGTTGTTCTGAGTGTTCGGTCAGCGAGATCCGTCGCCAAATATACGTCATAAAAGCGACCAATCAGCTCGTGACCGTCTCCCTACGCCTTCGGTTCGGCAACTTCAGGTTCGCTGTTAAAAATGCCAGTGTGAACGCTGAGAGGACCAGCACTATATGTTCTGTTTTGTGGTCCGGACCAAACGAACCGAACCACAAGTGTGAACGCAGCCTAAGTTCTATGAACAGCGTCAATCTTTTTAATATAGCGAGGGATGAAATGACTTTTTCTCTTGAAATCGACGCGGTCACAAAGCATTCGCTCTGTATGAGGGGCAGGAACAGCACTAATGCGAGGCGTTTTGTGATGACTTACTTTACTCTGAGAGTCAGGCGACGGTTTAAAGATCTCTCGGACATCCGGGACACTGTACGGTTTGTTCCGCTTGCGTAGCGTCTGTTTGAGCGTCTCCACGCGCCTCTCCACGGCGGCCGCTTGCGTTCGGGTCAGAGTAGACAGCAACACGATGCTGTCCTCGCCGCCTGAAGCCGATTCGTCGAACAGCGTCGCTAGCCCCGCCTCCAGCAGCCACGCCTCCTCCTGCTCACCCTCTGCAGAACAGAACACGAAGACGAACCTGAAAAGCTCTCCTGAATCACACAGGACGCGTGTCACGACAGGTTATTCTCATCACAGCCGTGGTCAGGTGTTAATTTAGCTATGACAGGAAACAGAAACATCTTCCTCTTCCGCTCACAGGAGTTGAGGAAGCCACAGTTAACCAAACAATTCCTGCTGATGTCATGAGCGATCCCTCCGTGGTTTTATATTTCTGGTTCTTCCTGTAAGTCTCTTCCTGTATTGTCTTTAAACATGGAGGAATATAAACGTGCACTGGCTGGAGCGACGCCTTTAGATTAAGAACTTAAAAAACAAACACTTTGCTGCAATATTATGTGTTGAATCATGACAAATCCAATGAAAGCTCCGTGGTATAAAAGAATACCAGAATTTTCTATTCTGTCCAAGACGTCCTATTTCACCAAACAACGTCCAAGACTTTTCTCTAAGCTGTTCAAGACATTTAAGACCTTAATAATTAAAGTTAAAAGTGAATGCAAGACATTTATTACGAAGTTTAACACATCTCCCGCTCGAGGGCCGACGGTTTTTCCCGCTCCGTGTGTGTGCCAGCGGTCTGCAAGTAACGTTTTAATCTTGCTTCGCACGGCATGCTGAACGCAGCAGAAAATATGTCGAAAATGTAGGAGAAACTCATTTGTCATCACAATCTTTTGCAACAAAGGCTTTTACCAGGAGCAACACAACATCATGTTACGAATGACTCGCCAATCTGAGACACTTTCAGCTGATTTCAGACGTTTACAGCAGGGTCAATCCGTGTCTTTTTTTTTGATTTTGTTCATATTTTTTTCTGAATACATGAATATTAAATGAATATTTATTGAATATGTGATTTTGTAGAGGAGGTTAAACTATCAGTTTTCATTTTCAGATTTGGAGTCTGTAAAAATGACTTGAGAAAGATTGGCACAGATATTGATAGATCAAGTAGTAAAATCGGTTGACTTTTGCCATCTTTGTTGCATTAAATGCCAACGGTGACCATTCAAAAATGGGAAAAGAAGCATTTATTTTCCCCAAAAGTCTGCATATCTATAACTCAATAAAAGTATTAAAGATATCCTTTTAGATATCGGTTCTTTATGTTCATGTTTAAGGTCTTGTACGGTTAAATCGCAGAGTGAGGAACTTGTTGAACCCATTTTCAATGGTTGGGTCATCACTGATGTACAGATAAATTAACTAAATTAAGAACTATTGACTTTTACAACGGAATGAATTTAATTGAGCTGGACAATGACAGCCGAAATTATGACTGTAAAGCTGCTTTGACACAACTCACATTGTAAAAAGAGCTATATGAATAACGCTAAAAAGAGGAATGTCTGAAGAACTAATAAAACTGCAACCATTGGCATTTAATGCAACACAAACGGCTGCAGATTTAACCAGCCCAACCAATGTGTGTGTCAAAATGAAATAATGCAGTCAGCTTGTGACTCACCATCAGCCACCTTCAGCTGCACGTCCTCCTGCGTCTCTGCGTCTCCACTGCGCTGGATGATCTCCACCTCTTTGTAGTAGTCCACCATGACCTGCTCGTCCAGAGAGTCCTGGGAGCTGCAGCGCTGGTACGGGGCCTTGCCCGAGCCCGGAGCCGCCACGGGGCCTTTGGACCTCTGAACATTGTACTGACCGGTTCTGCGGCTGCGTCAACACAGAGAACATACACGGGTGTCAACTAAACCAAATCCTCATGAAATAGGGGTGTAACGGCACATGAGTTCATCCCGAACGGTCCCGGGCGCAGGCGATCCACACTACAATCCATGCGGTTTTTCAAACCTCCACAACAGGAAAAGGCACAAGAGAAGAGGAACAGACAATCTACGCATAGATATGCTTTCCAATAATCTCTCAACCACGGAAAGACATCAATCTCTCACAGCATTACATTTACCTCAGGCAAGTCATGCAGTGTCCACAGCACGAAGAGATGCATTTCACTCAATATATCACTTATATATGCATCATATTTACTTTATCCGTTAGTAATGTCTTACTTCAGGCAGAAAAAAGAGACTACGGCAAGGTTTGCGCTGGGAAACTGTGCCGATGAACAGCTTTGGTGATTGTAATGTTTCTGATGACTGATATTCATCACCCACTGAACTGAACAGCAACACTGCAAATGTCTGTCAAAAATCTTTAACACTTTAGTTTGGGGACCAATTCCCACTGTAACTAGTTGCATATTACCAGGATATTGGCTGTTTATTAGTACTTATAAAGCATTTATTAAGGTCTTATTGTGCATGACCATATTCTACACACATACACTTCACAACAACCTTACTAACTATTAATAAGCAGTAATGAGGGGTTTATTTAGACAAATAAACAAATAGAATAAGTTTATTTAGGTTTATAAGGATTTTTAGGTTACATTTATTTAGGTTATTAGTTTATAAGCAATTATTATATGGCTCCTCAGGTTCGAATTATGTTTCTGTGAAGCAAAGTTTGCATGAGGGCTTCAGCTAATGATTATTTTGATAATCAATGAATTAATCTGTCGATTAATTTGATGATTGTCCATAGAAATGGTTTATTCGCAACTGACTGTAACGTGACTCGCGGATGTTTTCCGTGATTAATCGAAAATCAAATTTGTTAACCGTTTTATTGATGAGTTGTTGCATTCCTCGATCGCACGACTTTTTAACGACGTAAAAGCAAGATTTCAGATTTCATTTATGAACATGTCACATCTTTTAGAGGAAAAATCATCAGGTTTTGGTGTGAGAAACCTTCACTAGCATTGAACTGTAAGTGAGTCTTTTCTCATTGGATGCATGACACAGCAGGAACGAAGAGCTCCCGCTGCCTTTCCTGCCAACGGAGTCCACACAGGAAGTCCCACAAACAAGGAAATAAAGATGCTTTTGTGAGGCTGATTGTTTGCCTGGTTTCTGGGGCAGGACACGCAGAGCTCGGAGTTTATTCCCTCGCAGGATGAGTGTAAAAATAAAAGCTCAAAGCTCAGCACTCTTCACTGCTGATGGACACGGGATTTTCTGGATCACATCGGGACACTGAGGTCGTAACGGGGGCAGTCGCTCTTGCTCCTCTGGTGACCAAGCAGAAAGAAACTCTCCAGTTTCTGGGTCACGGCTACTTTAAGACTGAACCTGTAACTGTGCCACAGGTTCTGCGTCATCTGACTGTCAGCAGCAAATAACACTGCAAAGATACTGATTATTATCTTACAGGTTCTTGAACGAACAAACAGAGAGCGTGAGGAGCGTGTGGGCGGAGTCTCTCTGCAAGCGTGCTACACGCGTAACCAAATCAATCTGCCAATCAGAACAGCGTGTGGGCGGAGTCTCTCTGCAAGCGTGCTACACGCGTAACCAAATCCATCTGCCAATCAGAACAGCGTGTGGGCGGAGTCTCTCTGCAAGCGTGCTACACGCGTAACCAAATCAATCTGCCAATCAGAACAGCGTGTGGGCGGAGTCTCTCTGCAAGCGTGCTACACGCGTAACCAAATCCATCTGCCAATCAGAACAGCGTGTGGGCGGAGTCTCTCTGCAAGCGTGCTACACTCGTAACCAAATCCATCTGCCAATCAGAACAGCGTGTGGGCGGAGTCTCTCTGCACGTGTGCTACACTCGTAACCAAATCCATCTGCCAATCAGAACAGCGTGTGGGCGGAGTCTCTCTGCAAGCGTGCTACACTCGTAACCAAATCCATCTGCCAATCAGAACAGCGTGTGGGCGGGGTCTCTCTGCAAGCGTGCTACACGCGTAACCAAATCAATCTGCCAATCAGAACAGCGTGTGGGCGGAGTCTCTCTGCAAGCGTGCTACACTCGTAACCAAATCCATCTGCCAATCAGAACAGCGTGTGGGCGGAGTCTCTCCGCAAGCGTGCTACACGTGTAACCAAATCAATCTGCCAATCAGAACAGCGTGTGGGCGGAGTCTCTCTGCACGTGTGCTACACTCGTAACCAAATCCATCTGCCAATCAGAACAGCGTGTGGGCGGAGTCTCTCTGCAAGCGTGCTACACGTGTAACCAAATCAATCTGCCAATCAGAACAGCGTGTGGGCGGAGTCTCTCTGCACGTGTGCTACACTCGTAACCAAATCCATCTGCCAATCAGAACAGCGTGTGGGCGGAGTCTCTCTGCAAGCGTGCTACACTCGTAACCAAATCCATCTGCCAATCAGAACAGCGTGTGGGCGGAGTCTCTCTGCAAGCGTGCTACACTCGTAACCAAATCCATCTGCCAATCAGAACAGCGTGTGGGCGGAGTCTCTCCGCAAGCATGCTACACGCGTAACCAAATCCATCTGCCAATCAGAACAGCGTGTGGGCGGAGTCTCTCTGCAAGCGTGCTACACTCGTAACCAAATCCATCTGCCAATCAGAACAGCGTGTGGGCGGAGTCTCTCTGCAAGCGTGCTACACTCGTAACCAAATCCATCTGCCAATCAGAACAGCGTGTGGGCGGAGTCTCTCTGCAAGCGTGCTACACGCGTAACCAAATCAATCTGCCAATCAGAACAGCGTGTGGGCGGAGTCTCTCTGCAAGCGTGCTACACTCGTAACCAAATCCACCTGCCAATCAGAACAGCGTGTGGGCGGAGTCTCTCTGCAAGCGTGCTACACTCGTAACCAAATCCATCTGCCAATCAGAACAGCGTGTGGGCGGAGTCTCTCTGCACGTGTGCTACACTCGTAACCAAATCCATCTGCCAATCAGAACAGCGTGTGGGCGGAGTCTCTCTGCAAGCGTGCTACACTCGTAACCAAATCCATCTGCCAATCAGAACAGCGTGTGGGCGGAGTCTCTCTGCAAGCGTGCTACACTCGTAACCAAATCCATCTGCCAATCAGAACAGCGTGTGGGCGGAGTCTCTCTGCAAGCGTGCTACACTCGTAACCAAATCCATCTGCCAATCAGAACAGCGTGTGGGCGGAGTCTCTCTGCAAGCGTGCTACACTCGTAACCAAATCCATCTGCCAATCAGAACAGCGTGTGGGCGGAGTCTCTCTGCACGTGTGCTACACTCGTAACCAAATCCATCTGCCAATCAGAACAGCGTGTGGGCGGAGTCTCTCTGCAAGCGTGCTACACTCGTAACCAAATCCATCTGCCAATCAGAACAGCGTGTGGGCGGAGTCTCTCTGCAAGCGTGCTACACTCGTAACCAAATCCATCTGCCAATCAGAACAGCGTGTGGGCGGAGTCTCTCTGCAAGCGTGCTACACTCGTAACCAAATCCATCTGCCAATCAGAACAGCGTGTGGGCGGAGTCTCTCCGCAAGCATGCTACACGCGTAACCAAATCCATCTGCCAATCAGAACAGCGTGTGGGCGGAGTCTCTCTGCAAGCGTGCTACACTCGTAACCAAATCCATCTGCCAATCAGAACAGCGTGTGGGCGGAGTCTCTCTGCACGTGTGCTACACGCGTAACCAAATCCATCTGCCAATCAGAACAGCGTGTGGGCGGAGTCTCTCTGCAAGCGTGCTACACTCGTAACCAAATCCATCTGCCAATCAGAACAGCGTGTGGGCGGAGTCTCTCTTCAAGCGCACTGCGCTCGCAATGAAATGGACATTACACCATTTAAACAATATTTAAATACAAACTGAGCGACAATCTTTGTCATCGAATACACTTGTTTGTTCACAGTTCTTGTTTCCTTTCATTCATTTGCAAGATCTGAGACGAATCATCCATTGTTACTTTGAAGGTCACGCAAAAAAAAAAAAAAAAAAAAATCTATTCAACTCTTTTAAAATGAAATAAAAGCACATAATCAGACTTCTTGGGGTCTTTGAAACATGAGATGTCGTCATCCAGCGGTACGAATCCTTTACCGTTCCACAGATTCATGCCGGTTGAGGTGATTTGCATTTGCAGCGACAGTCTGAAAGCATTTCAAAAACACGGATCTCAAATGAAAGGGGGAAAATCCACAACCTGTCCTCGGTCATAAACGCCGACGTTCATGGTTGAGCCATTAACCCAGGGTTGGTGTCGCGGGGAACTGGGGGAGTCTGCGGACTCGGCAAGCTAAAGGTCAGATAGAAACGACTGAAATGCAGCGGATAAAGAAAGAGAAGGAAGACGGAAGGGTCAAGCGTCACTGCGGTTCTCGTTTTGCATACACAAACACAAGAGGCAGACAACACTAACACAGTGTGTGTCCTCACAGCGACGTACAGACTTACAGGGTCGAGTCCAGGAGTATAAGCTGTTGCTATGACGACCCAGAGCGCACCTGAGGAATGCGGCTGCTCGGAGACCGCGGGGCCACGACGCGTCAAAACATGCGCTTTCGTGATAAACCGCCCGAGATCCGTTCGGATCGCGCATTGTGTGATGCATTTGAAAGTGAAACAGAAACGGGATACAATGCAGGAATTTAACTCTTATCTTTTGACATTGCAGGAATGACAGCAGCATATCGGTCCGATCATGAAAAGAACATGACTTACATCCGATCGCTCAAACCGCTTCAGAAGCTCTTTTGAGACGCACTCCGAACAACACTGGAAATGCGTGCGGATGTTGAAACTACATTTGTAAACTTTACTCCTTCCAAACCGGTAAAAAAAAAAAAAATTGTGTGAGAGTGTATCGTCCTTTGAAGAAAGAAATTCATGCAGGTTTGGAACAACTTGAGGGTGAGAAAATGACAGAATTGTAATTTTTGGGTGAATCCCATACTGATCCTTGTACATTAAACTCAACACCAGACGCGACGTGACGACATTCCACACCAGACCCCGCAAATCCCATCAAATCCCAGCCAATCACAAGAGCGCGCTCGAAAACCCTTTTCGTCTTTTGGAGCTGCACGATTAATCATTAAAAGATGACGATCTCAATTCAAACACCCACACAATAAATCTCATTCCTGAATCTTACAAAAAAAACAGCGATTTGTCTGTTAAACCTTGGACAAGTCGGATCACAGCGAACATTCAGATCTGATCCAGAGAGAGCCGTTGTCGTGTCTTCAAATAAATCATTTGATCGCAGAAGTGGAGGGATAAAAGTTTATCATTCAGATATAAACACTGATGTCTACGGTAGAGATCGAAATAGAGGAAATCATTACACCTGACGGGTGTATTTGTCTTTGGAGTCACCGATTCAAAAGATTCGATCAAAAACGGTGATTCATCCAGAAATGAAACATGTGAAGTCTTTATGAGCGAGTCATCAGCTTTAACCGCACTGCCATTCTGAGTGGCGTTCAACTTCACATCCATAGACCACAATGCACCATGATTGTGACATCACAGCAGATCCGGCTCAATTTACCCCCACCCCACACAACTCTACAGTATGATATTGGTGTCATTTTGACAATGAATCGCATTTAATACTTGTAGCAACCTTAAGCTCACTGTTATAGTATTGTTATAATTTTTTTGTTTGTGCGTTTTTTAATATTTTATATTATTATTATAATATTAAATATACATAATAATAATAATAAAATATAAATAATAATAAAAATATGCATAATAATAATAAAAAAATATATATAAATAATAAAATATAAATAATAAATAATAATAAAATATACATAATAATAATAATATATAAATAATAAATAATAATAATATACATAATAATAAAATATAAATAATAAATAATGATAATAAATAAATAATAACTAATAATAAAAATATAAATAATAATAAACGGGCTCCATATCAGATTTCAGTGATCAAGGGTTTAGGGTGTTCCACTTTTCACATTTCAAGGCTTCCGCCAGTGACGCAACGTAAATCTAATGCAACGTAAGTGATGACGTACATCTGAGTGAACGAGACGGGGGGAAGGGCATAAAAAATTGGACTTAAACGTAAATTCATTCAAGAGACTCGTTCAAAAACACCGACTCATCCAGTGATAAACCAAATCTTTACAAGCGAGTCATTGAATCATTCCCTCAATTAATTCACTGAAAAAAACAAATGAATAGACTGCACCCATTAACATTTTTTTCCGAACCTCAAGTAAATGACATATTCTTTCGTTTACTTCAGAATCATGGGAGAATCACCTCTATTTTAAACAAAAATATATAAAAATATATATAGTGTTTTGTACTCCAACTCCGATTCCCTGTTTGAAACTACTCAGAAATTAAATTAAAATTATCATTACGATTAACTTCCATTGTGTTTTATAAAGAAAACTAGAATCATTTTAATTTACCCACATTTAATAAATAATAAACAGAGCTTAATGGTAGGAGTAAAGTCACTCCTCTACAGGAAAGGAGTCTCTTTTTGGCCGTGGAATATGAGTTGGGCTTCCTGTGGGACTCACTGCTGGTGTCTCCATGGGAACGGCTGAAAAAGCTCGGAGCGTGATCTGAGGAAACACAGCAACACACCAGTCTGACGCTGATCCGTGTAGAGTGACCTTTACCGTATTCAAGAACGACGAACAACGACCAGCATCCAAGCCACACGTCACGCACGTTTCAGCTTTTACCGTCAGCTTGCAAGCGAACTTCTCGACGCAGAAGATCTGCGTGTCGATGGAGAAGCGATAAAGGCGCTCGGCGATTCTGTACAGTGTGTGCGCGCTGCTGTCTTTCATATTGATGTTCATCTTCAGTTCTGACCCGCTGAAAGACATCACACACAAAGCATGCGGCGCACGGTGAATGAAATATTCATTATGATGGGAAGTCAAGCGATGTTTACCGTGTCAGGACAGGTTAAACCATCAAACACACAACACAAAACCAACACACACCCTTCCATGCGGCCTCACACAGAACATCATGTGACCATCCATGGAGCAGCTCGCCTTTATAGATACGTATGGCAAGCCGTTTGGACTTTTATTCATTCTCAGGATATGAACGTTCACTAGTTAAAATGTTCATTCTTGATATCAGGAATTGTATTTTCACTAGTGAAATCTCGTCATAGGCTGCCATTCAAATTCAATTGTTGATATCAAGAATTCATTTCTGACTAGTTGAAATTCCAGTTTCACATTTCAGGAATACAATTCTTACTAGTAACAATGTTCATTTCTGATATCTGAAAATGAATTCCTGATATCAAGATAATTTCTAATATCTAAAACGGCTTTCTTACTAGTAACAATCACATTCATGATATCAGAAAAGAACATTTTAACTAGTGAACGTTCATATCCTGAGAATGAATAAAAGTGAAAACGGCTTGCCATAGATACTTTATTACAGAGATGCCTAGATTCAACCACAGACTGCTCGAAATGACATGTGCTTCATTTATTTTTATTATTATATTTATTTTTTTATGTACATTTTAATAAAAAAAGGCATAGCGATAACTTTATCAATTGAATTCATTCAACTTTAACATTGACTTTTTGTGAAATCTGTCCATATTCATTTCTCTGGATTCTTGATTTATTGCATACATTGGTTTATTGATTAGTTATTATTAGTATTATTATTTAATTCACATTTATTACTGCATAAAAATTTTACAATTTAATTCATCATTTAAAATGCAATGAAATTAACAAATTTAAGGTTTTTGGCAAACAAAATGCTGAAGTTTAGAGTTTAAATTTAAACATGGACAAAGAAAAAAGAGAGAGATATAATAATCTGTATTATTAAATTACTTTGAGAAGTACATTCTACTGTGCAGCACTAATTTATTTGTCACAATTTCTTTACCAAACTTTTATTTTGCCGTATTGCGGAGAAATCGCAAATCGTTTTTGGAACTTTTATTTAGAGATTTCATCTTCTCTGGGATGAAATGGTGTAACGCTGCAGACGTGAACATTCACACACACACTCGTCCTCGGCATCATTTCATTAAGCAGCCCAACGTCTGATTATTTCAGCCACATTTTATGACTGGATTCTGCGATCCAGGTCCTGTTCTGAGCTTTAACTTTAACAGAAGAGTGCATGAAATTAAATCAATCAGATGAAAGTTTGGTGGGGAAATAAATAACTGTACCAAAAAAATGACAATAATGTCACAACAAAACAATCAAAGGAAAAAGGTATACATAAATAGGTAGGAACATTTTTTGGGACACTCTTCTCCTGTAAAATCCAAACACAGAAACTTCTTTTAAACATGCTGAATCTCAATGGCAGGCCCGTCTGCAAACAAGCACACACACACACACACACACACACACCTTCTCCTCAGGGAGTATCCACGCGGGAGTTCAGCTCGCAGCTGCGGAGCGAGGAGGACACCTGTGCTCCATCTGAGGACACAAACAACAGCCAGCGTCCCGTTTCACCGCCGGCAGTCCAGACACTTCACTGACCTTGTGTTTGTGCTGATTGTTAATGGAATATTGCAGTGTTTATTCCTAAATGATTTATTGCTGCGCATCATTATTGTTTTATATTCATGTTCCTCGTAATCTTGAATCAGAATATCTTCCTCTCGCAGTTTCTCTCCTCTGATGATGAGGGCGGGGCAACCTGTCACTCACACGAGATCCACCAATAGCAAACCACCACCATCCAATCAACTCCCCACAGACACAATCAAGCCCCGCCCACATTTGTTCTTGTTTGTGAAGCGTTTCACTCTGATATACGAAGAAAAGACGAGCGCAACTTCACTTTCACGATGACTTAAACTTGTCGACTCAAATAGGTTGAGATATTAATAATCTCATAATAATAATAATAATAAGTTCATTCATGCTGATGTTTAGTCATTGAACACAATTGATCAGATACTATTTTTTCGAGTTAATAAACTCCAAGATTAGAGCTTTTTAATTTGGTTTTGTATTGATAATCGCACTGAACTCGTAATGTTGAGTCAGCTAACTCAACATACACCATCACAGAGACTGAGCTTAAAGGAGCGCTTGATTTTGATTCACTTTTTTAGCTTCAGTCAGTGTGTGATGTTGCTGTCTGATCATAAACAACATCTGTGAAGTTACGACGCTCAAAGTTCAATGAAAAGGAGATTTTCTGACTTTCTGTTTAAGGACTACAACGAGCTTCTTCCTGCGTTAGTGACATCACAAACAATTTACATAAACCCCGCCCCTGAGAACACTCAACAAAGGGGGCGGGGCCATGTCGTGCTGCTTTAGAGTTGTTGTCGTCGAGTGTCGTCGATGCCGTCATTTTCCGCTTCACAAACGAGGGTCGATTGGAGGAATAAAGACGAGCGTGACGACACGTGCTAGTGACGAGTGGATCAACTCCACAGCAACGACATCAATTGATCCACGAACCGTTCAGAAACGACTTCCCGAGTCTCTCCATCCGTTTGAACGCTTTCCTCATTTTGTCTGCGTGAGATTCTCCAGCTTTGTTGTTGTTGAGGCGTTGAAGCTCCGCCCTCTTCTGGAGCAGTGGCTCATTTGCATTTAAAGGGACGGCGTGTTTTTGCTCACACCCACATTTGACAAGCGATAATAAATGATCTGTGGAGGATTTTGGGCTGAAACTCAATGGCGTTATTGGTAAAAGTAATTAAAAAGAAAGTAAACCCACTTGACATCACCACTGTGTGTCACATGCAAAATTGAAATGGGTTTTTTAGTGATCAGTCAGGTGAAAATAAAGATTCATCTCAGTGTACCGGCCCTGACCATCCAAAACCGAGTTGACTACTAAAAAGAACGGCTATTTTATTCGTTAACAAATAAAACACAATGAAATTTGTTACTGTTCCTATAGTTATTACTTTGAAA
The DNA here is from genome assembly GCA_037194245.1 of Opsariichthys bidens. Lineage (NCBI taxonomy): Eukaryota > Metazoa > Chordata > Actinopteri > Cypriniformes > Xenocyprididae > Opsariichthys > Opsariichthys bidens. Next base: position 2,728,586 of record CM074282.1, on the reverse strand, counting down.
TAACTATATAAAAATGAAGAGGGAAAAAAAAACTAAACAATATGCATCGCATTGTTAATATAAAACTACATAATTGAATTTGAGAATTGTTTGATTCTTGATGGTGTAAATAACCCGAAATTTGGCAAGTGGAACAAGAATTTACATCTTTTTAAAGAGTGAGGACTTTTCCTCCTCGTTTCACGCCTGGTTTAAACGCAGAAAACACAAAACGGTGCTTTGATTGAGGAAATGTGTGCAGCACAAGCTCACAAACTCTACCAGAGAAGAAGTAGATCTGACCACACACATATTAACCCCTGTGCATTGTTCAAATTCACGAGCCTTTGTATCAGATAAATCAATTTTTTTGCTTCAATCTATTAATCAACCTCAGTCCTGATCAAAACTACTAAATTTAACTCTTTAAAACGTTAAAATCTGATGCTGCACAAAAACGAACAATGTTGTTTCTAATCTTTGACACGTTTTTTCCCAAATCAGTGACATCATTTATGAATTTGGCAATTAAAGAGTTAAAATCCTGAATTTTTTTTTTTGTAATTTAGTAGTTTTGATTAATAGATTGAAGCAAAAAAAAAATTTAAAAAACATTTATCTGATACATTTTTAAAGCAGTTAAAAGTAACGAAAGGGTCGTGAATTTGCCCACAGAGTCCTGTTGAGTTTTTGAAAAATTTCAAAGCATTTTCCCAAAATATGTGTCAAAATAAGATTGGTCACCAGAAATCATTCCATTTGCTGAAACACGGAGAAAGTTAAAGACTCAAAAATTCCCCACAGTGGATGAAAACATCCCGAACCGCACATGAGGGTTAATAACTCGACAGCATGATCAGGTTACAGCTTCACAAACTCTCCAGGATGGAGATGTGTCCATCTGACGGACACTGGAGAGCTGTGTGTCTGGTGACGGTCAGGAGCAGCTCGAGGACACGGTTGCCATAAATAGATCTCACGGCTGTGGTCATAAACGAACAGGCGATCCTCACCTCGCTCCGAGAAACTCCGTCTGCTCTCTACAGCTGGCGGTCAGCACGGCCTCGGTGTTGCTGGTGTAAGCGGTCAGCACGACACCCTGCTCGTCCTGCGGTCGACTCATCTTCAGCTCCACATTATTATGGAAGTTTCGGTGTAACTTCGGAGGAACTACGGCTCGACTCTCCCCGAACAATCTGAATAATCAAGAGTCATGCAGCTCCACCCCCTGGGCGGCGTCGCGACCAATCCGAAGACTCGCCTCATGAATATTAATCACGTTATGGCACGCTTACCCACCTGATTGGCTGCAATGCAGCCATTGTGAAACGGGCAGTACCGTTTGTTATAGCGAAGGTTTGACTCATGAATATTAATAACGTGACGTCGCGTTTCAAAGTAGGCAGTGAATCCCTCAAGAGATTAAATCATGTTTATATTCTGTTGCACATCTATTGATCCCCAGTGATTTGCCTCAGCTTGCATCGTGTATTAATTTAATAATCTTAATTAATATTGGCACCTCAAATCTGGGTTATTCTACAGAATTCGTTCAAAGTTAGTTTTTTATTCCACAAATTGCGTATGCATGCAAATTGTATAATATCCAAGGCACACATTTCTATCAATTGTACAGTTAATTCTCGTATTGTATTTTCAGAAAGTTCTGGAATATTTTTACTCTCCCCAAATTTGCCACTACCGAAACACAATAATAAATAAATAATTCAATAAGCAAGGTGATTGTGACCCATTTTTAAGATTAAATGTATTTTTTTTTTTTTTTTTTTTTTGTTATTTTTAAAAAATAAAAATAAAATAAAAGTTTTCACATGGGTAAATCAAGAACCATTAAAATTTTAACAATATTGTCATTTATGAGATTTGTCATTTTGAACCCAATATTTCTTTGCAAAAAGTATTAGTTTGAATAAACATTGAACCGAACACTCTAATAACATCTTAGTTGATAATTCATTACACTTTATTTTTGACAAAACATCCCATGCTTCGGTCGTGAGGCACATTTTTGGCAATATGTCGGTAGTGACCGCGTCACAACTTAAACTCGCATACTAAAACATACTAAAACACTGTAATGATTTGCTTAACTGTACTAAAATTCAGCCAAATAAACAATGATGTGCTTTCTTTTGTCACCACCGAAACATGTGGTGAAGTTTCGGTAGTGACATCAATGTTTTGGTAGTGACAAAAGAAAGCACATCATTGTTTATTTGGCAGAAATAAACTTTATTTTAGTACAGTTAAGAAACATGTGGTGACGTTTCGGTAGTGACAATTTTAGAAACTTTTGAGCCTAGCTCAAAGATGCACATGGTTAGTCGTTTTGAACGGTTGTAAACACACAAAAACTAAATGTTATGGATTAACACCCAGAAAAGCTTGACTGCAGAAAGAAAGTGACACAGTTATACAGTTCATAACACAGATTTAACTCAAAATGAGAGTCTGTCTACTATGAGAGGGAGAGACGTGCGTTAAAGTCAGTCTCAGCCAATGGACTAAACGGACACCGGAAACGGAAAAGAAACATTTAACATGAAGTTTCAAGATTTAAAAATAAAATATAAAACACTTTTTTTTTTACTTCACTTTTTGAAAAAAAATAAATAAATAAATGGAAAACTTTCAAAGTTGAACATTTCAGGACAGCCACCTCCCAAACGAAGTGATGATTTTATATTTATATATATATATATACATTAAGCGTACTGATATTTTAAATATTATTGTGGAAATCAATAGATAATAGAAGGATCTTTGTAAAATTTGAGTCCTTGAGTACTTTTTAAATGTGTTTTTTCTTTGGCAGTTTGCACCAATTCTACAGAACGGCCTCATCCACGAAAAATAACCTCGAAATAAAGCAATATTCTGATTATAAATGCGATGGATTAGAAAAGGATGTGCTCTGGAGACACTGGACACAAAATGGTCACTTGAAATGGCTTCGGTCACACCTGTTTAGGGATTTTCCAGTCAGAAATATTCTTTTCCTGATGTCATTGTTGTATAAATGTAGAGAAAGTCAAGAGCGTTTCACAAAAGCGCCGGGGATTCAGAGACTCCGTGCAAACCTGAAGTTGAAACATGTGAGCGTTTTGCAAGTTTGCCTGTAATTTGCCTTTTGTGTGTCAACAATGTGCCCCACTGTCAAGATTAAATTACATCCTCCTTCCGGAAAAGCTCACACGAGCGCTGATGGCTGTGTTTAGGCCGAGCTGAGAGTGGAGGTGCACACGGCTACGCTGGAGACCATTATTTATTTAGCTCAGTTCCTTAACGCTCTTCCGAACACAATCGCACGTTTCCATTACCATCAGAGCTGTTTGTTCAGCATGTCTGTCACCGAGCGTCTGCAAGCTGCTCGAGTCGTCATGTGTGAGCGTGCGGTCCGGTGGAAACAGAAGAGCGTGCTTATTTTCACAGATGATCTGTTATCAGACCGACTCACAATAATACTGCATCACCTCACATGGTTTTATCATTGGGTTTATAATTACTAATTATAAGCAATAAATAATGGTTTCAGAGGTTTTTGTTAGTGACGCAATTAAAATACTGACTAATTAATAATTAAGCATCAAGTGCTTTAGATGAACTGTGAACATTTGTCATTTTCTTTTTGCCTGATAATGATGTGCAACAGAGAACTGAACTTTTACTAATGTTCTGGCAAAGTTATGATCAAATGTTCCTCCAGTAACATTTAGACCGCCTTTTTTAGTTGGATATTTGTTTTTTTGTTTGTTTTAACAAGTTAACTTGTTTCAGAACGCTCACACTCAAAAGTAACGTTCCCACAATGTCTGCAGAACGAGAAAATGGAATGTTCACAAAACCAAGAACAAACGTTTCAGCGAACGTTCAGAAAATATCTCTGCGAGCAGCAACTGTTCAAGCGCTTTAAGACCACGTGCAAATGAGGCATTAACCATCTCAATCACTGATGGCAAAGACCATTTACAGCCAATACAGGCAATTTAACATATGAAATATGGTTTGTAAAGCTTGTTAACAGTTATTGAGTTGGTTTTTGAAATAATCTCCAATATTTAACAAACGATTCGATTGACAGCGGCGGTCCCAGAGGCAAAGTTGCCCAGAATGAGGAGTTCTACCATGTGGTACGAATGTCATGCGATGAATTACGTACGTGAAAAAAGCAAAAAATACTTCCACAGGGCCGTGACTCAAACAGGCCCATCGAGTTTCGTTCCGATCGGCCTCCGTTAACCTTGTCTGATAGCTGCTCAAATCTCATTGGCCGATGGCGCCCATGTTTTTCAAGATATGCGAATGTCCTCAAAAACTCGGACAAAGATACCACATGCCAATTTTCAAGTCAATCAGACTTCGGGTTGCACAGTTATAGCCAATTTTTACGTTTTTCCGTGTTATAGCGCCACCAAGTGGCCAGTCACTGCATCCTTCTTCACGCGACCACAGAATGAGCTCTTACATGAATGTGCCAAGTTTGGTGAAAATATCTCACTCTGGTCACAACTTATAGCCATTTTAGTAAAAATGGCTCCACCCACTTTGAATGTTTTGAATCAAAAATTTCAACTTTTCTGATGATTATTGACAATCAGACTCCAGAGAATCTCGTTGCACTGGATTGGTTCAAAAACTAGTTCACAAACATAGGCTTTTCAAAAAAAAAAAATCCAACAATTTTGCCAAAGCCATCGCATGCATTTTGTCCTCCTTGAGGAATTATGAGTCATTCGACCGCTGTGGCGCCCCCGTCAGGCCGATCAGGCCGAGTCTTGGTGGCGATGTAGACGCTGTGAGTACTACCAGCCCTCAAAGTTTCAAGTCTCCACGACTCACGGTTTGGTGCGGACAGAATGCTGATCCTTGGAAATTCTGACATTGACAGAAGGGCTTTGAGCTCGAACCCCTAGAACATTCCTCGAACATATTTGTTAACTGGGAAGCATGTGAGTCGTTGCCTACACACGAGCTATATCGTGAGTACGGACATGCTGCACAGGTTGAAATCCGTCATGATGTTATTTGCTGCCAACCCGTCACCACAGGGAGTGTCCAGATCTCCACCGGATACTTTCCAAATGCTGCATATTTGGACATAACGCTCTTTTTTTATAAGTACTTATTTTTATATCTGTGCGATATACTGAAGTCTTCCGGTCACTGTCCTCCACGACACACGGCCTGAGGAAGCTTTCGTGTCTGAGGCGTGATGGGATGAGTTACGGACCAAAGTTCTTCGGTTTAGCGGTTTGTCGCTGATTGAAATTCTGTCGCCTTTGCTTTTTTTGTTGTCTTTTCTCATGCATAACTCAATGCAACCTGTTATTTTGGCCAACGCATTAGTTTATGTTTCGGTGTTTCCTCAGTGAGGACAGAAGTTGGGCAGCTGGAACACGAAACCCCAGGGTTTACAATCTTCAGGAAGTCAATCTATCGATTCCTCACTCATAGTAGATTCAGTGTTGGGAAAACACAGAACTGCAGGTTCAGCGGTGATGCCGCCCTCTAGTGTTCACAGCTCACCTCTGCGGCTTCAGCCTCTCTTTGTTTCACACGAAGAACAAACACATGATCCTGACCGCAGGAGTTTACAGCCAAAACCGTCTGATGTGTATCTGTTTTTCAGGCAGAAGCCACAACATGGTCAGTTTTATCATCATGGCTTATCGTTCTTAATAGGCTTAAATATATTTGTGGCTGTCCAGACATGAGCTCTGAAGCGACATGAGGTCAGAAGCGTTTGTTCGGTGTTGTGGTCCGAGGGTGTGTTAATGCTGTATTAGTCGCGTTCTGAGGAGCTCTACAGATTGAAGCTTCAAATCCAGGGCGGATCATCATCATCATCATCATCATGATGAAGAGCTCAGCTCCGGTCAGTGTTCTGAGCTCTAAAGAGCTGTTCAGAGAACTTACTCGCATCACTATAGGCACTTTCCCTAATGAGGGAACGAAACAGAGCTTAAAAACTCTAAAAAATGAAGTTAAAGATTTGATTCGACATTCACTTTAAATGAGATTTGCCATTTTTGCAACCCTGTGAACATTTCTGAACATTTCTAAATACAGTCACTACCCTTATTTGTTTGATTACCAGTACTAACCCTTAAATATATATATATATACATATACATTTTAAATAAATATGATAAGTCTTTACTATAAGATTTTACTTTACATGAACAAATAACGTATGAATCTTTATGAACATTAACAAACTAAAATGCTGTTCAAATGTATTGTTGGTTAGTTCATGTTAACAAATTTTTAAAGTGTAATCAAATAAATGAACACAGTCGTAAGTTATTGCTTCTAAAAATATATATAATAATAATTATATATTCATATATATATATATATATATATAGAAAACTATTTGTCCTGGGATCATTTCTCTTTAAAACTTTTTGAGTTTTTTGAACGCAGTCCGCTGTACAATTAGTGAAAAAATGGTGAAAGTAGAATTAGATTATTTCCTTTACTTCCTGTCACGCTGCAGAAACAGTCTAAATGATTTCACTTCCTGTGTGTCACAATTGTATGGAACACTCCATTCTTTTAACAGGGGGAACGTTACGTTGTAACAGCGTTCCCTGCTCAGTGTGGCTCACGGCGACACAACATGAACAATAAGTTCATTTCACAAATCTTTTTCTATAATGAACTGAATGTCAATCAGATAATCATCGCATTGTTTGTGAAGAACAGCCTTTTTTTGTGGAAAGTGGAAAGCCTTGAACAACAGCTCCACAAACTCAACAGTGCAACACAAAAGAGTAAAGCTTCACAAATCCCAAGGAAAAAATAAACACGGTACAGTGCGTTCGGCTCGAACGTAGAAATCTGCTCGAGGAAACGGCGCGTCTCATTTCTCAGGGTGAAATGGATCCGGGCCGGCTGAAGAATAGGCTGAAATGTTATCTGTCCACAGCGGAGGTGTCGTGCCGGAGCTGCTCCACACATGCTGCCATGCATCTTCAACGAGTGTGTTTTTGCAAACTTTTCTTGTTGATTTTCTAGAGTATGTGCCTACGCGTCTCATTAACATCATCAAATACGTTAATGTTCGTCATGATCTCGACAATCAATTATATTTACAGTTTCAGGCAGAGAGGAAGTCGTTCAATTTCTCTGAATGTCGTTGCAGAGTGTTGAGAGTAAAGAAAGATCAGGGCTGGGTATGTTACTTTTAAAATGTATTTCACTACAGATTACAAAATACAGGCTTTAAAAAGTCATTTGTAACGTATTTCGTTACATTACTCAAGTTTAGTCACTTCATCTAAATACTTTAGAATACTTTGGAATACTAATAAGTGTGGAACAAACACAAAAAAGGTCATTGAGAGTTTGTATCTCACAATTCTGACTTTTTCCCTCAGAATTGAGTGATATAAAGTTGCAATTGTGAGTTATAAAGTCAGAATTATGAGATATAAACTCACAATATTGAGAAAAGTCAGAATTATGAGATATAAACTCACATACTAAATTCACAATTGCAAGAAAAAAAGTCAGTATTGCAAGTTTATATCTCCCAATTCTGACTTTATAACTTGCAATTGTGAGTTTAAATCTCGCAGTTCTGAGAAAAAGAAGTCAGAATTGTGAAACACAAACTCACAATTGTGAGGGAAAAAACAAATAGTGAGAAAAAGTCACAGTGACGAGTGAATTATAAAATGACTCACAAACATGAAAACAGTGAAAACATGAAACTGAACTCGTCTTTTTCAGACGGTCAGAGTCAGAGAATCACCAATCGCTGTTTAAATCACATTAAAACTCAAAGTAATCACTTTGGTAATCTAAAACACTTTTCAGATGGAACTGGAATCTGATTACCACACATTTCAAATCAAACTGTCATGAAATAGTCGCTCAAATCTTGTATTTTAAATACGAAACCAAGTGACTTGTATTTCGTTACTCTTCAACCCTGAGAAAGATGCACAAACACACTTTACAATCAAAACCTCTTTTAAGCATGACTCAAACAGCCAACAGTGTCTAAATAGTTTTTTGCACAAACACTCATTTTCTCAATCCTCACGGAGAATAGAAAAGCCCGGCGTACTCACCAGAGCTGCAGGTAGCACACCAGTTTGGTGACCATGACCTCAGGCCGGGGTCAGAGGGCTTTCTGACCCCTGTATCGGAGCATGTAGTGAGCGCCGTCCACACGCACCTGACCTGCTTCCAAACGCCTCCTCTTGTCTCCGCCTATGCATAATCTTATTAAATGATTAATGAATTTTTGACACCAAGAGAGAATCCTCAGACACAGGACGCCGCCACAAAACCTGCCCACAGTCTGCAGTGTGTGCAGCAGTTCTTTACTGTTTCTCATCTTTATGTTCAATCAAACATTTTATAGCTGCTTAAATGTATAAACCCTCTGAAAGACCTGATTGTGTGTGGAATCTCTAAATATATACATATATCTATCTGGTGCCGAGATCACCAAATACAACATATAATGGACAGAATTTGCAATTTGGTAATGCCTTCCACCAGAACTATCCCGAGGCGGTGGCGTGTTCCTGAGGAACTGCTAATACTTCATGCACTTAATCCAACCCGATTAGAGGAGAGCAGCTGTTCAGGATTAGAACAAACTATAACTGCACGACATCTATAGTTCCCTTTTAAAAAAATGCCATGTTTCACAAAATCAAAAGGGACAGAAGTGCATGTAGATCTGCTGCATTGTGTCAGTAAGATTTCCCCTTTGAAGAAGAACTTCGACGCTGCGTCACGAGTCGCTGTCTAAACACAATAATCTGATTGGCTGAACGTGTTGACGAGGCGACACAGTGTAACATGTCACCAGGGCTGGGTGTGTCACTTTTAAAATGTATTTCACTACAGATTACAAAATACAGGCTTTAAAAAGTCATTTGTAACGTATTTCGTCACATTACTCAAGTTTAGTCACTTCATCTAAATACTTTAGAATACTAATAAGTGTGGAACAAACACAAAAAAGTTCATTGCAGGTTTTTAATCTCACAATTCTGACTTTTTCCCTCAGAATTGAGTGATATAAAGTTGCAATTGTGAGTTATAAAGTCAGAATTATGAGATATAAACTGACACTAAATTCACAATTGCAAGAAAAAAGTCAGTATTGCAAGTTTATATCTCCCAATTCTGACTTTATAACTTGCAATTGTGAGTTTAAATCAAACAAACAGTGAGAAAAAGTCGCAGTGACGAGTGAATTATAAAATGACTCCCAAAACATGAAAACAGTGGAAAACATGAAACTTTCCTCTTTTTCAGACGGTCAGAGTCAGAGAATCACCAATCGCTGTTTAAATGACATTAAAACTCAAAGTAATCACTTTGGTAATCTAAAACACTTTTCAGATGGAACTGGAATCTGATTACCACCCATTTCAAATCAAACACGGTCACTCAAATCTTGTATTTTAAATACGAAACTAAGTGACTTGTGTTTCGTTACTCCCCGACCCTGGTGAAGATTGTTCTGGTGTGCAACTCTGTTCAGTAAAGCGTAAGGGACTATGAGCTGAAGATTTCACCACGCAAAGTAGAAAGGCCACCAAAACGATATGGTTTACTGGAATTATTTTATCAGCAGTTTCAAAACATATCCGTGATGCAAAACATTGTGTATAGGAATAACAAAACCATTTCAAACTACACCGTGATGTAAAAAATAAAAACAGTACAAAACCGAGAATATTCATCCATGTACACATTCCACAGTGTGTCAGAAATTCTGAAGATCTGCAGGATGAACAAAATTATTTCTGAAGAGTCGGTAAGCCAGGAGCTGCCCACCGAAAATCATCATCAATAACCCCGAGCCTGAAGGAGAAGAGACGACAGCCGTCATTAGATCACGTTTAATACAAGATCAGCGGCCTGTTTCATTTTAAGGCACATCTAAAGTAGTGACACTTTAAACAAAATTCATCAGAAAAAAAGGCCTTTGAAAGTATTTCATAATCATTTAAGACATGATTTTATATTTACATATAAAACATTATTGCATAAATGGTTCTTAAATTGAGTCAAAAATAAGCAATTCAGCAACTGAGTGTCACTTGCTATCCAAGTTATCGTGTGTTGGCGACATGGACGTCGCCTTTAACTTTAATTTTGGAACAAACACCTTTAATATGTGGAGAAGAGGACAGAACTGTGAATGGTAAGTAACTGGTGACTGTATACAGTATACTCAGGGTTGAGGAGTAACGAAACACAAGTAACTTAGTTACGAATTTAAAATACAACATGTGAGTCACTGTATTTCATTTGAAATGGGTGGTAATCAGATTCCAGTTCCATCTGAAAAGTGTTTTAGATTACCAAAGTGATTACTTTGAGTTTTAATGTCATTTAAACAGCGATTGGTGATTCTCTGACTCTGACCGTCTGAAAAAGACGAGTTCAGTTTCATGTTTTCCACTGTTTTCATGTTTTGGGAGTCATTTTATAATTCACTCGTCACTGTGACTTTTTCTCAATATTTGTTTTTTCCCTCCCAAATCTGACTTCTTTTTCTCACAATTGCAAGTTATAAAGTCAGAATTGGGAGAAACTTGCAATACTGACTTTTTTTTCTTGCAATTGTGAATTTAGTATGTGAGTTTATATCTCATAATTCTGACTTTTCTCAATATTGTCAGTTTATATCTCATAATTCTGACTTTTCTCAATATTGTGAGTTTTTATCTCATAATTCTGACTTTTCTCAATATTGTGAGTTTATATCTCATAATTCTGACTTTTCTCAATATTGTGAGTTTATATCTCATAATTCTGACTTTATAACTCACAATCGCAACTTTATATCACACAATTCTGAGGGAAAAAGTCAGAATTGTGAGATAAAAACTCTCAGTGATCTTTTTTGTGTTTGTTTCACACTTATTAGTATTCCAAAGTATTCTAAAGTATTTAGATGAAGTCACTAAACTTGAGTAATGTAACGAAATACGTTACAAATGACTTTTTAAAGCATGTATTTTGTAATCTGTAGTGAAATACATTTTAAAAGTAACACACCCAGCGCTGAGTATACTATTGTCCCAGTCTGATTGATATTGTTTGACGATAAACTATATGACAGAGGACAAAACTGAAAGCTTCCCAAAAAAAGAGAACTTACCGAGAGCGATCCACCAGTGCTCCGTCGAGGGAAAATCAGCCATAACTGAAACCAACATGACAGACAAAACAGGTTGAAAAGCAGCTGTCGTGTACTTTTGAACATACAATTTACAGCGCACAACTAAATCAGCAGAAGAATGGTGATATCTGGATATGATTTATCTTTGTTTCGTTGTCACAAAAAAGCAGGGGTGTGTCGACTTTTTATATTGCATAAGTTGTCGTCTCTACATTAAATGTGCAAAAGTTCTGATATGATTTACAGCAGTGGCCGAAAGTGATGTTAGACCTAGAAAAATTGCCATGTACATGTTCATGTAATCCATTTGCAGGGTTTTTTACATGTTGGTAATGCATACGTGCATCAGACAGACAATCCAGCGTCTGTTTTGAAGCTGCTACTTCAAGCTTGATTACTCTGATCGTGTAGAAATCTTTTATTACAGAATTGAACTGGGACCATAATGCCCTTTTCACAAGATGTCTTCAGAATGTGTGTGTGTGAAGTTTCAGCTCAAAATCCTCCACAGATCATTTATTATCGCTTGTCCAATTTGGGCGTGAGCAAAAACACGTCGTTTTTGTGCGTGTCCCTTTAAATGCAAATGAGCTGCTGCTCCAGAAGAGGGCGGAGCTTCAACGCCTCAACAACAACAAAGCTGGAGAATCTCACGCAGACAAAATGAGGAAAGCGTTCAAACGGATGGAGAGACTCGGGAAGACGTTTCTGAACGGTTCGTGGATCAATTGATGTCGTTGCTGTGGAGTTGATCCACTCGTCACTAGCACGTGTCGTCACGCTCGTCTTTATTCCTCCAATCGACCCTCGTTTGTGAAGCGGAAAATGACGGCATCAACGACACTCGACGACAACAACTCTAAAGCAGCACGACATGGCCCCGCCCCCTTTGATGAGTGTTCCCGGGGGCGGGGTTTATGTAAATTGTAGGGTTTAAACAGTGATTTCTGTAAAAGAAAATCTCTCTTTTCATTGAACTTTGAGTGTCGTAACTTCACAGATGTTGTTTCTGCTCAAACAGCAACATCACACACTGACTGAAAGTGAAATCATAATCAACCACCTCTTTAAATAAAGCCAGTATCACAATTCTTTACATCGGCCTTATTAAACACACTTCATCACTTGATTATCGCATGATTATGCCATTTCCTAGAACTGCATCTCCAGTTGACGGATTGAAAAAACGACACAATTCTGTGTATTCACAATTGATTCTCTCACTGTATATACAGTAAAACGTGCCGAGAGAGAAACAAAAGGCTGATGTTTTACAGAGGTCTGAGGCTGACAGCGCATGAAGATGTTTTTCCACTAATGGATGTTCTTCTGAGGCTCTCAAATGACTGACACACATCAGTACATTAATCTCATATATTTCTGCTGCTCTATGAACTTCTGCTAATGCATTACTGAAGTAATTCACATGAGTGGATTCATCTCCATGTTGACATTTTCACGACCAGTGTTACTTTTAAAAGTAACACATTACAATATTGCATTACTAAGTGTATTAGTTACTTTTCTATGGAAAGTTAAGTTACTTTTGCGTTCATTTTTTCACCTGGACTGGGCTTGCTTGTTTGTTCGGTTTTTCCTTTTTAAAAAAGAACAAACGCTCTATTTATGTCAAATGCAAAGGCCCTTTCACACCAGAAGTGAAATGAATAAGCCTCAGGCTGAAGGAAATGCAAATTCATACCTGTACAGCAGAGGGCGGCGCTCAAACAAATTCTGCTATTCTGAGGTGAAGAAGAAGAAAGTTCAACACTTTTCTTCAGCAAAAGAAACCTCAAATATGACATTTATCTAAAGTGATTTTTGCTCATTCATCACTGGACCATCGAAGGCCAAAGACAAAATTTAAGCTTGCATTTTCCCTTAAAAATGTTGCTAGAAACATCTACCTAAACAGACGATTTAGACACTTTGCAGCTCAAACAACACGCGACCAATGGAAGACGTCACAGTGTGATGTGAATCTCTTTCACCTACAGTTCTTGAAACCCAATCATATGAAAACCAGCCAGATTTGGAGTAAAAGAAATCCAACAGAAAATCTTCATAATCCTTGTGCATGAGATCCATGAGAGCCACAAGGCCACGCAAAGACATTTTTCCCAAATGGAAAGCCTCGTTTTGATCTCCGAGAGATGAATGAAAGCTGTATGAATGCTTAAGTTCTTTAAAACCAAAGCTTCCCGATCTCTGGTGACACACCAGTCTCTTTACTCTCAGCCTGAGTCTATTACAGCATAATAAGGTTCTTCATCATTTCAGAGTTGAACCGGGTCCTGCACAAACTCCCGCTCTAAATTCCGATTCAGAAACACATTCTAAGGCTGATTCACTCCGGCAGACACGAGATCTACTGCTAAAGCATCTCAGCCGGTTGAGACTTCAGGTCAACCCCAGTGCAGAACATCTCTTTTCTCTTTTCTCTTGGACTCCAGTCCAAGATGGGCATGAGCTGCGACACACATCGCATCGATCCGCACATTCGGTCATTGGACAGTCCTTGCAGTTCTCCGGGCGAGGGTTCTGGGCATGTTGGACAGTGCATTGCTGACCCTGCGGAGGTTTCGACCGTTGATCCCGGTGTGATACCGGACAGACACAGCAACCGTTATTTCAAAACACTGCTTCAAAGCTTTACGAATCTTTTGTTTCAGTAAACTGATTTCAGTAAACGAGGCTTCGGTATTTCATAAATGTTTCGCAATTTCAATAGTTTACGTGATTTTGTCAGTTTGATTCACGCTCCGAATCACCGATTCAACACAAAAGATTCGTAAAGCTTCAGTGTTTTGAAATCGTCCATCACTAGATATTGTTGAATAAAGTCATTATGTTGGTTTTTTTGGCGCACAAAGAGTATTCTCGTGGCTTTATAATATTAATGTTGATCCACTGTAGTCACATGACCTGTTTTAAATATGTTTTAGTGTCTTTCTGGACATTGAAAGTGTTCATTATCAATAGAGACTCACTGAACCGTCGGATTTCATCAAAAATATCTTCATTTGTGTTCTGAAGACGAACGAAGGTCTGACTGGTGTAGAACCACATGAGGAAGAGGAATTAATGACTGAAATTATTTTTTGGGTAAACTATAAGTTCTCACCGGCTACGGTCAGTCCCACATGCAGCAGTGTGACGGTGATGGCGTAGTCCCACACCCATTCCTCCACGATCCACGCGAATATCAGACCGCCCAGGAGGTACGTCACCTCTGTGGAGATCACACTCACTGCACAACACACACACACACACACACACACGTCTGAGAGAATGCTGTCAACTGCATCTGAGATCATCACACTCAGGGTTGGCGAGTAACGAAATACAAGTAACTTAGTTACATATTTAAAATACAAGATTTGAGTGACTGTATTTCATTTTAAATGGGTGGTAATCAGATTCCAGTTCCATCTGAAAAGTGTTTTAGATTACCAAAGTGATTACTTTGAGTTTTAATGTGATTTAAACAGCGATTGGTGATTCTCTGACTCTGACCGTCTGAAAAAGACGAGTTCAGTTTCATGTTTTCACTGTTTTCATGTTTTGAGAGTCATTTTATAATTCACTCGTCACTGTGACTTTTTCTCACTGTTTGTTTTTTTCCCTCACAATTGTGAGTTTGTGTTTCACAATTCTGACTTCTTTTTCTCAGAATTGCGAGATTTAAACTAAAAAGTGCAAGTTATAAAGTCAGAATTTTGAAATATAAACTAGCAATACTGACTTTTTTCTTGCAATTGTAAATTTAGTAAGTGAGTTTATATCTCATAATTCTGACTTTTCTCAATATTGTGAGTTTATATCTCATAATTCTGACTTTTCTCAATATTGTGAGTTTATATCTCATAATTCTGACTTTTCTCAATATTGTGAGTTTATATCTCATAATTCTGACTTTTCTCAATATTGTGAGTTTATATCTCATAATTCTGACTTTTCTCAATACTGTGAGTTTATATCTCATAATTCTGACTTTATAACTCACAATTGCAACTTTATATCACTCAATTCTGAGGGAAAAAGTCAGAATTGTGAGATAAAAACTCTCAATGACCTTTTTTGTGTTTGTTTCACACTTATTAGTATTCCAAAGTATTCTAAAGTATTTAGATGAAGTGACTAAACTTGAGTAATGTAACGAAATACGTCACAAATGACTTTTTAAAGCATGTATTTTGTAATCTGTAGTGAAATACATTTTAAAAGTAACATACTCAGTAAGAGCACTTCAGTTTCAAAATGTACCAAGAGCTAAATAAGTGCTGATAGTCAGTTTCATGTACAGTATGAGTGCTTTGTCACTGAATTGTGTTGTCATGTAGTGTAAGTATCAGTATTTTATCGCAGCATCTGCCTTTAAAAGTCTTCAAATGCAGATCATAATGCAAAGTTTGACCATATTGAGCCAAAAGTTTTCACTTTATATTTGAACGCAGCTTACCTAAATATTTCGGACTTTGCCATGATGGTTGAGTCTTGTAGTCAAAAGGCGCTAACAAGCTGTCAACCTCGTCCACCCTGATGACAACAAACAAACAACAGCAAATAAACACCCAGACTTTTAACATCTCTTTAGTTCATAATGTTAATAGTTTTTTACTACTGCAATTAAGTTGCTAAAAAACCTCAAATGGCGTATGAGATACGCATCAAAAACTGGTCACGCGCTATTACAGAGATTTATGCTTATAGTAATTTTGCATAGATTGCAAAATTTTAGGATCCCATATGAAGACGTGTGTTAAATGATCAATGTTAACGCGAGTGAAATAAATGTTAAAAATTCAAATTTATTGTTTTTATTAAACCTTTTAAGTTGCAAACATTATTTCGTAGAGTTCAGCTGACATACTAACGTTGATCATTACATCAACTTAACATCGTCTGTCATTTAAACTCAAAGTTCTACATTAATTGGCTTTTTTTTTTTAAAAATAGGTTGTAGCAACTTAAAGAAATTGTCTCGATAACTTCGGAAATGAGTTAGAATTCATAGAATAAATGTTGAAATTAAGTGTTAATTTCTTTGTTTTTAGTGAAGGGATTTTCTGAAATGTTGAATTTTTGCCAATGACAATTAATATCTTACTTATTCATTAAAAATACATGTTAAATAAGTTATGCAAGCACGTAAATACATTAGGCCAACTAGTTCCAGTGCTACAACTCTAGTAGTACTCTAGAGCTACTTAATTTTTTTGAGTAATCAACTTAAAAATTAGAGTTTATGCTGCAAGTTCCTCGAACTCAATGTAGCTTATTGGTTGAGTGTAAGTTGTCATAACTCAAACAAACTGATGCAAACTCTTATCTTGGGTTTGTCCATATTTAACCCAAACTTGGGTTAAAACAACCCAGCATTTCTCGAGTGTGTACACGCCTCGAACACTCTCCGAAATGATTGCATAATACTTTCACAATTAATGCGTTAATACGTTTTCTAGTTATAAAATGTTTACAAGCTGATACAACTGAAATGAAAATTAACGACTAAAACAAAATTGATTAATTAAATCCGTACTAAATCCATGTGAATTCTATATATGAAGTGCCTGACTGAACCCGTTATGGTTCCCTATGGAACATTTCTTTCTGAAAGTGTGAGGCCTCATTCATAAAAACGTATGCAACATTAAAACTAATAACATGAAATTCATGGTTTGAATAGGAGAAATTGCTATTTTGTGAATACATTAAGAATGGCAGCAGTGATTTACATGAAACAATCTATGGGACTAATACTACAAAGCGCTGAGATCTACTTTTTTCTGTACAGGAAGTCAGACGCGTCACCACATGAGAGAGAGAGAGAGAGAGAGGAAGAGGCCTCAGTGTGGAGAATCTCACCTGAGAATGCCGATGCAGAGACTGACTACGATATAGTACACCGAGTAGAAGCACACCGTACACATCAACAGGTTCTGAAGAACAACCTGTCAATGAGCACACAAACACAACTGGACCATTACTGTTTTTGCAGAGCTGCTCAAACATGTTCAATTGTTCATTGAAGCCTGAATGATTCCTCTATAAAACGGTGCCTGTTTGCAGTCGCTTGTTCACAGAAGTCATACAGACACGTGGCTACGGTTCTACTACGGTGAAGTACTTTACCCAGGTGTCATGGATCTTGCTGTTGATTGGCAGCTGGCCATGGCGTTTGATCAGAGTGGTCCCACAGCACCGACAACAGTAGTCCAACAACATGAATGGCCGGCGATTCTTTGATCAACGCTAGCACTGAATGTGCGCATCTGTCATGGCTGCTCTTAATGAGATTAGCAACACTGTAAAACGCTTCCGTAAATCTGTCCAGGATAAAGCCCACCGTCAGGCCTGGTCCACGCTGACTAATTACCCTCACACACTAAAAACACAAAGGCTGTGTTAGAAAAGCTCACATTATCACCCCGCTGACACGTTTTTAGAAAAGGTGCAGATTTACATGATATACACCAGCTGGAACTCATGGACAGGATTATGGAGACGTCACGCACACAATTAAGGCCTTCTCGTTGCCATTCCTGTTACTAAACACCTTTGTGGATCGTTTTGAAAAAAGTGAACGTGCTTGCAATTAAATTTAAGGAAGAATTTCATTAAATGATGGAAATTCTAATGGCAAAAAATTATAACATACACTCTAAAAAAAAATGTTGGGTACCCAGCCATTGACCCGTCGCAAAATCTACTGTCGCTCCTTCAAGCGGCTCGTGAAGCGATCGTCTCTTCAGTTCATTTAGAGCATCAAATAAACACGAATGAACATCAGAAGGAATGTTGTTTCAAGACGTGATTCAAGTTCACCAACGTTCATCTACTGACTCCCCTGACCGCTTTGACCCACAAAATGACGGATCCGGGGTTACGATTGGTCAGATCGCCTGTCAATCAAACTGATTACGAGGGTCACTTGGGTTGTTTTAACCCAATGAATGGATTGTTCTAACCTAGTAATTGGGTTGTTTTTAACCCAATGATTGGGTTGTTTTAAACCAGTGATTGGGTTGTTTTAACCCAGTTATTGTTTTAAACCAGTGATTGGGTTGTTTTTAACCAGTGATTGGGTTGTTTTAAACCAGTGATTGGGTTGTTTTAAACCAGTGATTGTGTTGTTTTAACCCAGTGATTGTTTTAACCTAGTGATTGGGTTGTTTTAAACCAGTGATTGGGTTGTTTTTAACCCAATGATTGGGTTGTTTTAACCCAGTGATTGTTTTAATCTAGTGATTGGGTTGTTTTTAAGCAGTGATTGGGTTGTTTTAACCCAGTTATTGTTTTAAACCAGTGATTGGGTTGTTTTTAACCAGTGATAGGGTTGTTTTAAACCAGTGATTGGGTTGTTTTTAACCAGTGATTGGGTTGTTTTAAACCAGTGATTGGGTTGTTTTAAACCAGTGATTGTGTTGTTTTAACCCAGTGATTGTTTTAACCTAGTGATTGGGTTGTTTTAAACCAGTGATTGGGTTGTTTTTAACCCAATGATTGGGTTGTTTTAACCCAGTGATTGTTTTAATCTAGTGATTGGGTTGTTTTTAAGCAGTGATTGGGTTGTTTTAACCCAGTTATTGTTTTAAACCAGTGATTGGGTTGTTTTTAACCAGTGATAGGGTTGTTTTAAACCAGTGATTGGGTTGTTTTTAACCAGTGATTGGGTTGTTTTAAACCAGTGATTGGGTTGTTTTAAACCAGTGATTGTGTTGTTTTAACCCAGTGATTGTTTTAACCTAGTGATTGGGTTGTTTTAAACCAGTGATTGGGTTGTTTTTAACCCAATGATTGGGTTGTTTTAACCCAGTGATTGTTTTAATCTAGTGATTGGGTTGTTTTTAACCAGTGATTGGGTTGTTTTAACCCAGTTATTGTTTTAAACCAGTGATTGGGTTGTTTTTAACCAGTGATAGGGTTGTTTTAAACCAGTGATTGGGTTGTTTTTAACCTAGTGATTGGGTTGTTTTAAACCAGTGATTGGGTTGTTTTTAACCCAATGATTGGGTTGTTTTAACCCAGTGATTGTTTTAATCTAGTGATTGGGTTGTTTTTAACCAGTGATTGGGTTGTTTTAACCCAGTTATTGTTTTAAACCAGTGATTGGGTTGTTTTTAACCAGTGATAGGGTTGTTTTTAACCAGTGATAGGGTTGTTTTAAACCAGTGATTGGGTTGTTTTTAACCAGTGATTGGGTTGTTTTAAACCAGTGATTGGGTTGTTTTAAACCAGTGATTGTGTTGTTTTAACCCAGTGATTGTTTTAACCTAGTGATTGGGTTGTTTTAAACCAGTGATTGGGTTGTTTTTAACCCAATGACTGGGTTGTTTTAACCCAGTGATTGTTTTAATCTAGTGATTGGGTTGTTTTAACCCAGAGATTTGGTTGTTTTTAACCAGTGATTGAGTTGTTTTAAACCAGTGATTGTGTTGTTTTAACACAACCCTACCGATGGCTATATCCATTTACAACGTAGCATTTTTTAGAGTAAAGCATAGAAAATTTGTTTTCTGTTCATTCCTGTTCACTTAATTGTGATACTGTGATTAAAAAACGACACAGTTCTAATAAATGAAACCTTGCAGTGCATTATTATCTAGCAGTTGAGTGTGCGTCGGTTGTACAGCTGTTATTGTGGTGCATTTTGGGATTAAATGAGTGCACTTGATAAAGTCTGCTATGGTTTTGTACACCACTACAAGGATATCGGACACCGCCCTTGATTAGCTGCTTCAGGTGTGTTTAATGGGGGTTGGAGCTGAACTCTGCAGGACACCGGCCCTTTAAGAGCACGACTGGACAGCCCTGCCATAGAAGAAACATTTCCCCCAAAGAACCTTTCAGAAACATCCTCACACTGTGAAGAACATTTAAAAAATGCAAATCTTTTGTCCATTATAAAGAACCGTTAGTGCAGTGGAGAGTCTCCATAAATGTTAAAAAAAAAACCCTTAAGAATGAAGGGTAATACACAAAGCTGCTTATAGCTGAAGAAATGTATTAAATGATAAGTAGCAGCTTCAAATTTCAGTGCTAATGACGTTCTTCTATGATCAGTGCCTGAGAAATGCAATAGAAGAATCACAATCACAGATCACATGTGAAAATACGCCTCTTTGACCTTTGAACTCAATTTGCAACATGCATTTTGCATGTTAGCATATGTTGTTTGTCAATTTGACTCGTGACTAAACTAAAATGCAACTCCAGCCAACTTCTTATAACAAATTAGCAAACAAAATATTTCCATCTCTAAATGAATGACCAGACAACAAGAACGCATGAGTAGTTTGATAAGACAAGTGTGGATGAAGATAGATAAAGCCTGAGTTAGAATTCTAATTACACTGGAACAAATTGCTTGATAGAATAAATAAACAAACCCCAGCTCTAGATAGCTTCGCAGGCTAACCTAATAACCCCACCAGCTAATTTCATCACGGTTTGAGTCAAAGATATAAAGATAAAACGATGACTTCGGCATCATTAGCGCATTGTGCGCCGGCGTTAGCGCAAACACTCACTTTAAAACCGAACTAGAACATCATTTCGTTTTAATATCGATCTGAACAGCTCAGCTAGCATATTTTGATCTAGTATATGTATTGACGTTTACAGCTTAACATGAGTTCGTCGAGTTAAGTTCAAAACATTTCGTCGTTTTGTACAGCAACGTAACTCAAGCTAACGTTCAGAACAAACATTCTTATTTCTTATCTTTACTAACATTCCCCCAAAAAGCACATCCCTCATGTTGGATGCTAGCATCATCATTATTATTATTATCATTATTATTATTATTATTATTATTATTATTATTATTATTATGAAAATGCTAGCCTAGCGACTGCTTGTTCTAGAATGCCCAGAGAACATGAACCTCCCTATTGTGTTTGCAAAATGATAAAACTGAATGTCCACATCAGCAGTTTTATCAACATTTGACGTTTTGAATGTTCAGAACTAAAGGGGGACGTTAGCAAAACATCGTTGGGATTTATTTGTGTTAGCCAGGGTGTTGTTTGGTGGACTACAACAGTGTTTGCTCGGTGTGTTCACCTTCCTGACCGCAGCAGTGCAGTTTGTGATCGCCACAACTCGCACTCAAAGCCCTCTCGACACTCGAGAGCTGGATTGTTTGTATTTACTGAGGCGTTTATGCGCATTTTGGACGGTTCGGTCGCGCGCAGGAATTTATTTTTAGAAACAAAGCAGGAATGGCGATGATTTACGCCCTCGCGGCTCCTCGAGAGCCACACGGGCAGCGCTCAGAGGAGGCTGGACTGTGCGCGACACCGTCGGAATTGTTTCAGCGCAAAACTTTCGATATTGTCATGATGGGCGAGTGTGAAGCGCGACGGCTGCGCGCATGCGCACTGGAGTCCGCCTGGCCAATTTCTCAGTACTCGTGGGAGAATTTGGGTAAGAAACAGACAAATTAAAACAATCGCACGCTAGGATAAACTGCTCGTGTAGCTTTTTCTACTGTGTAATAAGCCGTGTTAGACTTTCGCGGGAGGTTTAATGTGACGGAATAAGAATGAAAGTTAGATATAAAGTAGAAAACGCCTGGACGTGTCATCAATAATATGAGCAGCAGGAAGAGAGAGTGTGAAATAAAGAATAACGCGAATGAATGACACTCAAAATAGCCGCAGTCGATAGAAAGTGTTCATGTGAGGCTGATGGCGCGAATAAAGCGCGTATTTGCGAGTCTGTGGAGAATAACGTGAAGCAGGAACTGATCGTGCGAAACAAAACATGCCGCGATCAGATCCGCGATCAGCTCAATCATTCACTTTAAATGTCATTGATCAGCAATAATGACGCGGTCCAGGCCTGTGTCTTTCAATTATATAGTGAATATAATTCCTGCTCCGCCATTTTGAGAAACTGCCTTTAAAACACATTAAAGAAAAGTGTTTTAATATCTGATCCTGCGCCGCCAAAATGTGTCATTTCTGCTCGTCGTCGTCGAGATGTGAGGAAAAATCTCCATATTTCCCCTCATTCGGTGGAAACTATTTCAGTACAATAGAGCTGCACGTCAGAAATGCACATAAAGCGTTAAATAAGCGCGATGAATAGAAAAACTCGAGGTGGAAAATTAACGTGCGTTTTATTTGATCATCATCATCGTATAGACTACAAATGGAATCTAAATAATTAATACAAATCGTTAGCAAAAAATAAAAACTGTTATCCGGAATAGTGTACTTCGCATTCAAAAAAAAAAAAAAGAAAAAAAAGTAACGCATCTGCACGGAGATTTTTAAATATGGGTTGAGAAAATGAACTTAGTTTAATTATATAACATCATAAATACCTATAAATGCCAAATACGGCGGCGAAAATCGTTTCGCGGGCAGATTTACGACTGTGAATTAAAGTATGTCGTGCTAGACGGCGTGGAAATGACGCAAAACGCACGTTGTGTGGAGAAAACGTTGGAATGCGTGACAATATTGCTTGGATTTCTTTTTGATTTCATTGTTGAATAAGGGCTTGAAAGTTTCCAGCGTCGCGGATGGACGCGGGCGGCAGCGCCCTCTGGCGGCGTCGGCGCGAACGGCGCGCGGGCTGTAGGCCTCATGCGGCACTGACACACACTCCGGTGTGTTTGTGTCCTTCAGCACCAGCTTCTGACTGAAGACATAGAAACAGTTATGATGCTTCATGGATACGAAGAAACAATCCAATATTTGTATTGATTATGAATTAAATGAGCTTGTTTGCGGTCTAGTTGCGCAACAAAAAGTGCAATTCGTTAGATGAATGCTGTGAAAACTGTTCTGGACTTAAAAAAAAGAAAACATGAAAAAGAAAAAAAAAAAACCCTAAGAATAACCTGTAAAATAATTGCAAGTGTTCATCAGTATATGGATGAAAAAGAGGTTTTATGCTGATTTAATTGTCATGAATCTCTATAAAGGCACGTACAGTCAAACCGCATGACGGCTTCTAGATCATTCAGTGTGTTTATGCGAGTGATTTTCAGTGTTGTCTGCGGTTTCAGATCAGCTGTGAGCGGGTGCGATGGAGCCGTCGGGTCCGAGCACAGCCGCTCCAGAGTTTGATGTGTACGGAGCCATGGAATGGAAGGACGGAGTGGGAACACTGACTGGCAGCGAGCTGAAGGTGAGGGAACACGTACTGAACGGCCTGAAGATCTTTACGGTATATAGTGCTAAAATGATGTTGTAGGGCTGCACGATCTGTGGAAACAATCTAGTTGGGATTTTCTTTTTTTGTGATTAAAAATGCATTTTTTTTTAATATATACATATGCATATGTTATTATTGCTAAATAAAAGTATTAAACCGAATAAGAAATAGTATTTCATGATATAGTTTTATTATTGTAATAACACTTGCATTATTAAAAGTAAAAAAAGAGGTATCTAAGAATACATATCACAGAAAATAAAAGTAAAAATAATGTTTATTTTATGAAAAACTGCTCATAATTCACTACAAAGAGCTTAGGATTTATTATAAAACATTATTATGAGAAAAAAAAAATCTGACAATAATTTCAATTGAATTTTTGTCGTTAGGTATGCAAAAACTGAATCCATGTCTTCAAAATGAAATATGAGTCTCTTTTGCATCCGCTGTGGAAAAAAACAACACTAAAGCAAAACATGAGGATTATCGTATGAAGTACGTTAGAGAGAAGTATTATTTTTCCTACTTTTTACCTGAAATCGGATGGAGTGAGCGTTACGGAGCGCTGAACACTCGTCAGCTTCATTCATCCTGGAAGCCAGAGGGCGCTCTCGCTCGGACTGCACGTGTGCCTCGGTTTCCCGCAGAATCGGGCTACTTTAACACTGTTGCCGCGGGTTGTTTTCGTGTCCATAACATGATATTTAGTCCCTGGAATGCAAATTTGACCAGGGGAACCCCATCAAAAGAGCAAATTTCACCCGCCAGAACTCACGCTACCGCCCTGAAATGAGATTTGGGTAGTTCTGAGTCTCAACCGGGTGGGTTTTGTTCTGAAAACCTGGAAGCCCTGCTCACAAATAATAACTTTTGACGTTCCAGGACGTCCGTGTCACTGTAGCCGAACGATACGGAGATTAAACATGACCGGCGTGTTCGAGTTCTTCGAGCCTTCTCGGGTATTTTCACAATAATAAAGTATGTTTATAAAGCAGCGCTGATCGACGTGGCCTTTATCACTGTAAAATAACGTGCCGTCTGCATCATGAAGCTTCTTCAGCTCACAGAAGGACGTTCTTCAAACACTCGACTGACGTCACGAAGGGAGTTTGGAGTAAAAGCATAGCAGGTTTACGTGCGTTTCTGAACACGAGCTTGGTGAGATGTTTGATCCATGTTGCTTTTCAAATGCACTTTATAAGCATTTACTACTGATCACAGAGCTGCTCTTCACATATCTGATTAAAAACTGCAGCCGTTTATCATTGCAGGGTTTCATTTCGATGAATCGTGCAGCTCTAGTTAGTTGTGTTCATGCAGCAGTGCAGACGGTGTGTGTGTGTGTGTGTGTGTGTCAGTTCCGGGTGAATGAGTTTGGGGTCCTGGAGGTCATAACGGACGAGACGGAGGAGGAGAGGGGCAAGAAAGCTCACGCCACCACCACATGGAGCGTCCCCACGGCTCAAGAGGGTAAACGCACAACAATACACTCGCCTTTGGTGTTTAGAGCCCTTTCCCCAAGCCCCGCCCTTTCCATAAGCCCCGCCCCTCGGTTACCGTCTCTAACTCAGACGAGTTTTACACAACGCCATCCCACAGGAATGAGCTGCAGATTTCTGTGATTGTCTTCTTAAAGTGATTGGATGTGATTCTGAAGCGGGCGGGAAAGAATTGTGGGATTTTTAGCTAAACTACACAGTAATGCGATGAGTACGGTGGCCGGGAGAGCTCAAAGCGCTGCAAATGAGAAAACACATGCAAATTAAAAAAAACGTGATCATCAGTTTGACGACACACGTGCTGCAAATCCTCACAAAAATGCACTGCATGTACAAAACGCGCTGCAAATACACAAACCACAACGGAAATGTTTCAAGGGGGACCCCAAAAAGTGACGGACCCTACTAGACAACAGCACAAACTAAAAAATATTAAAATATATTATGTAGGCATGAACTCCATGTAATGTGTTTCACTGAGAGAAAAGTGTTTTAATATGTGGCATTGTTGTTCACTCATTCAACTTTAAGAGATGATCATTTAGTGGATGATTTAAAGATATTCGTTCATCATCTGTTACTAACGTGACGTCATGGAAACGGCGCCTGAGGCGCTCGACGACCACGTCATCTGTGAAAAACACTTTATTAAAAATAATAAACACATCAAATAATGTACAGTTGTTTATTTTTGTTTGCAGCTTTTATAGTATTTCATGATTGTGATCACATTGCGCACTCAAATGCCGTTCACTATATAGGGATCAGTGAACGAGTGAAGGGGGAGTTGAACTGGTTTTGGACGCCCGTCCTAGTAGGGTCCGTCACTTTTTGGGGTCCCCTTGAAACATTTCCATTGTGTATTTGTAGCGCGTTTTTGTGTTTGCAGCGCGTTTTTGTGTTTGCATGTGTTGTGAGGATTTGCAGCACATGTGTTGTCAAACTGATGATCACGTTTTTTTATTTGCATGTGTTTTTTTATTTGCATGTGTTTTTTTATTTGCATGTGTTTTTTTATTTGCATGTGTTTTTTATTTGCATGTTTTTTTTATTTGCGTGCTTTTTTATTTGCATGTGTTTTTTTTATTTGCATGTGTTTTTTTTATTTGCATGTTTTTTTAATTTGCATGTTTTTTTATTTGCATGTGTTTTTTTTTATTTGCATGTGTTTTTTTTATTTGCATGTGTTTTTTTATTTGCATGTGTTTTTTTTATTTGCATGTGTTTTTTTTATTTGCATGTGTTTTTTTTATTTGCATGTGTTTTTTTATTTGCATGTGTTTTTTTTATTTGCATGTGTTTTTTTATTTGCATGTGTTTTTTTTTTTATTTGCATGTGTTTTTTTTATTTGCATGTGTTTTTTTTATTTGCATGTGTTTTTTTATTTGCATGTGTTTTCTTATTTGCAGTGCTTTGAGCTCTCTCGGCCACCGTAGATTAGACTCAAAGTCAAATACTGTTTGCCGAAAATTTGACAAACAGAAACAACATATTCAATACAATACTGTGAACTCTTGAGGTACTTTTACAACATGAACGACTCATTGCATACATGAGATGATGTTCAGTTAAATTCAAGAAGTAATGAACACACTGCACTACTAGTATATTGAGTTTCGTGTACTTACTACATGAAGTATACTTAGTAAAATCAACTTTTTCATTGACACTGGAGCAGATGTAGTTGTTACTGATGAATTAATGCTTTCTAATTCAGTTTTTGCAGAGCTTTCTTGAAAAAAATACTTTAAGAATAACTTATAAAATAATTTGTGTTGTTTTGAATGAATGAATCCCACAATACCGCTCATGTACACACAAACAAGCTACTTAATCAACATTTATCTTTGCTTTTCTGGAGTGAAAAACGTTTGTTTGGGATCTCCACAGACAGGAGATGATGGGTCAGTAATGTTAGGATCGGTCAGTCCGCTGATGTGATGTGAATGACGTTTAATTTCCCCGTGTGACGGGAGTGTTGTGTTGATTTTCCTCAGCTCTGTCTGAGCGGCCGGTCTCGAAGGAGGACACGTCGTGGGCCCAGCGCGGCCTGGTGTGTGTGCGCTGTAACAGGAAGGGCTCCGTGGTGGACTTCCTGTCTAACGGACTTCACTGCAGTGAGCGCTGTCTGCAGCAGGAGCAGCAAGAGTAAGTCGAGCATCACCACACTTGAGGCCGTTCACTTCAATAACGCTAAAATATAGAAATACATGTGTGTTGTTGAGGAGAGCGTGCTGCTCTGTTACTTTAAAAAAGCATATTCATTAATCCACGTGTACTAAATCAGTCAAGGCTGTAGTGTTACATTCAAGCTATTTTAATGCATATTGACAAATATGTAATTTTTGTGTGCAAAGATGAGTTTTAAGTGATTTTAAGTGGACATTAAAAGTTAAAGTTGTGAAGAATGTCGAGTCTCAGGAACACGTTTGAGTTTGTAATTGTGTTGTAAACATACACACGGTTTTCTTTGCATTCAGTAATAAACCCGATTTAGTGAGCCGACACTGGTCAAAGGAAATGAATAACTTCAACATTACTACATCATCTGCACACAACCGAACATTTACATCTTTACAAACTCAATAGTATAAAGTGAAAATAAAACCGGTCCCAAGATAGAGCCTTGTGGAACCCCTTTGAGGCACGCAAGATAAGACGTTTTTGCATCATCAATACTCGCACGTTGTTTACTATTTAAAAGATATGATTTTATCCAAAGCATTGCCTCTTAAGAAAAATGCAAATTTAATTTAGATAAAAGAACCTGATGCTCAACAGTGTCAAATTCCTTCTTCAGATGTGTAAAAAAAAATAATAAACATGCACTTTAATCCTTTAACATTTTCAACAAACACACAGAGAGCTGATTCTGCTGAATAATGACCATGAAGCCCAGCTGCCTCATTTCAAACAAAAACAACACACAGTTTTTAATGATAAATGTTTCGAATTAAAGCTGGACGATTCATCGAAAAGTAACCGAAATTCAGAACCTCTAACCGACGCTTATTTTGTGTTTTTAATCCTGTTAATACTTCTCCTTAAAAACATTGCGTATCTAGTCATGTGACCCCGGCCCGTCCAATCGGCGGCATGGAAGCAACTCGAAGGCGAACTCAAATGAGTGAAGACACACACACACACACACACGTTTAAGGCTTTGGACATTCAAGCGATTTTTAGACCATTAGATGTGTATTATTATATTGAGCTACTGTGCTGATGCATTGTGGGACATTAGCTGCACGTCACGTGAAGATCGCGCACGCGGAGACGAGCGCAGAAACTCAACGCTTCATCACTAAAGTAGCTTACAAACTGCATATCATTTTGTACTTTTGAAGTTACTACTTAAAACTAGGGCTGTGCAATTAATCGCAAAACAATCGCGATTTGAGCGCATGCAATTTCTAAATCGCACAAGTCTGCAATTTTATTGATATTGTAATTGAGAATCCTGCAACGTTACTGTGCGCATGTTTAAGATGTTCACCAATCAGAGCTCAATGAGAACAAAGCAAAGCGGGAGAACGGAACAGGCAAACGGGAGGAAAGAGGAAAAAATATGGATGCGGTTCAGAATAAAAAAGAGAAATTCAACATCAGTCGTTTGAGAGAGTTTTGGAGTCAAACGCTGGACAAAAGACACCAGCTGCTAGTTGATATTCCCCAAATATATGAGAAATGTGAGGCGGGCGTTGAATACGAGTTGAAGCAGGTGAAATAATCCTCATTTATTTGATGTTTCTGTTTTTAAGACACTATTTTGTTCATCAAGCAGTTCATCTACTGTACAGTGTGACTTCATTCACTGAAACACAGTTTTGAAGTTGACTTATTATGACTGGAATTTCAGGTTCGTTCACCTTCATTTATTTGATGTCGTCTGTTTTAAAGATTACAGTTTTGTTCATGAAGCTGTAAATACAGAAACATTTTGTTCTGCACTTCTCGTGCACTGAATACATTCAGAATGAAGCGTGTTTGAAAAAGCAAAAACAATGACCAAAATAAATCGCAATTGCAATATTGATTAAAAAAATCGCAATGTGATGATTATTTTATATTTACTTAAAACCCACATCTTCACAATTAACAGAGAGACGGTGCGACGAATTCACACGCAGTCATTAATGCAGACAAATAAATGTACTGCGCTAATTTTTCTGTGTCTGATTTACAACGAGCAGAAACCCGTAAGAAATGTAGATCCAATAACTGAGCAGTAACGTCAGAGCACTCCTTCATCAGGAAAAAATATTAATATCCAAGCATATTTACAGGACAAACCTTGTGAGGAAAAGTAATATCGTTCATTAAAGGGTTAGTTCATCTTCTGTCAGACGAACACAATATCCTTCAAGGTTTATAATGGCAATAACCCAAATTCTGAAGACAAAAAAAATGGATCCATTCATGAAAAAAAGGAGGGTGAATAAAGGCCTTCGGAAGCGAATCGACGCGTTTGTGTAAAACAAATATCCTTATTTAAAACTTTATAGAGTAAAATAACGAGCTTCGGGCGGACGGCCGAGGTAAACATATTAAATGAATCGAGATTTTGATTTCATGTCTCGTCGTCCAGCCCTGTTTCAGCATTCTGAATCACAGTCGCATGACCTCATTACAGTAAGTGGCATTTCGTGAGGTTGGAAATATAACTTTAGGCTACTCTTGTGTAAAAATCATCCTGACCTTTTGTCTGTCTGATCAAATGAGTCAAGAGGGAAATTACAGGGAATACGGCTTCCGGAACATCGATTCATGAAAAGGAAGGTCGGCTCGAGCGCACTGCATTGTTGTCCGACACAAGACTCCCACAGTCATTAAAAACCTAGAAACGTCAGGGAAATTCAGCCACTCTGAAAGTCACACGGCAAGTGGACTCGATAGCATCTGTTTGGGTTGTTGTTCGAGCTCAGAACGTGTTCTCGTGGGTCATTTATGGGGCGTACGGTGGCTCGTATTCACATCTTTTCTTGGAAAAGCGTCGCTCAGAAATAAGTGTTTTATTCTTTATAACGGCAGAAAATGATTCCAGGCGTAGATGGAAATCTGCCCTGCAAACACAGTGTGATTGTTCTCCTGAATCCCTGAACCTGTAATCACAAACACCCGGAGAAGTCACGGAGCGTCGGACGGAGCAGGAGCTCTGCGACTGTATTCCAGTGTTCTCAGACGTCGCACTGATTGAGTGTTTTTAGCCGTGATGTACAGCTCTTTATAATGCAAGCATAACATGCATTTCTGTTTCCAGCCAGTTGTAAAAAGGTCTCATTTAGGATGGTTTCCCGTGGCGCCGCCTGGCACTCGTGGGATGAATGTATTTGTTCGTCTGCTGACGTCCAGTCTGTTCTTAAACACGGGTCTGGACGTGGTTTCAGGCAGTTGCTTTATTTAGAAAGCTGTATGTTTTTTAGGCTTGGAACTACACCAAACTTAAGTGGCACACATGAATATAGACTGTTTCTTAGTCGGAGATTAAAATAACTTGGAATTATTATAAGTGACGACTTCTGGAAGAATTCATACTTTTTTTGCTCAGCGTTGATGAATATTTGTACGTGATATTTTAGCACCAAATCTTGGTGATGCACAAAATAAAACGAACAGATCGTGCGTGTACGGCACGAGACCGCCACAGTCCTGCACTGAACGCTGGACACGAACCCAACCACACTCCGGATCTGGACATGGACACACACGTCCATCTTGAACACGATTCTGTTTGCCACTAGTAATCGGCTTCACTTGATGCACTGCATATGTTGATATAGAGTAGTGCTGCAACGGCACGTCGACGTCATCGATCACGTCGATTACGAAAATACGTCGACGCGTCGCACTGTTTACGTTCATCTGGCGTAACGGCGGCTTCTGCTCCTGGGAACGGAGAAAGTTCCATTCTATCACAAAAACCCAAACCACGATGATCAAAAGTGTGGGAATACTTTAAACAGAGGCCGAATAAAACGCTCCTTTGTTCCCTTTGCAGAACCGAAATGGCGTTCCACCTGTGGAATTGGATCTCTGCCAAATTTTTGCACACGCACCATCATATTTTGAGCGTGCAAAATTTTGAGTTGAGGAGAAAATCTTTGTCTCGCAAATAATAAAATATTTGGAGCGAACGAAAATCAGTTTTGCATTCGGATGTGCGCGGCCGTTCTCTTTCGCACGTGCGAGGTTTGAGTCGCTCGCGCTCCTGATTCCCGCCCTGCGCTAAGACTCGCTGCATTACAGACGGAGCAAGAGGAAAAACACACGGTTCAGGAGACACTATCAAAGTTCCTTTAAGACTGTAGAGAAAGTCTTTGACGCTCTTCATGTTAAAGTTCAAATGTCTCCCACTGGACGAACACACATAATGACTTATTTTTAATCAAAATCAAATCGTATTGTTACATAACGGCGTGTCCCAGTGTTTCTACACCTCAACGAACTGATGAATTAGTTCTAACTTCTTATGTAAAAAAAAAATCATTAGATTAATAAAAAAAAAAACCTTAATAAAAATAATCGTTAGATTAGTCGACTAATTGGGGGGAAAAAAATAAAAAATCATAAGATTAGTCAACTAATCGGGGGAAAAAAATAAAACTAAAATAATAATAATAATAAGAAAAATCGTTAGATTAGTCGACTAATCGGGGGGAAAAAATAAATAATCGTAAGATTAGTCGACTAAACGAAAAAAAGAAAAAAAAACGTAAGATTAGTCGGCTAATTGGGGGGGAAAAAAATAAAAAAATCATAAGATTAATCGACTAATCGGGGGAAAAAATAAAATAATAATAATTTTTTTTTAAAAATGGTTAGATTAGTCGACTAATCGGGAAAAAAATAATAATAATAATAAAAATAATCGTTAGATTAGTAGACTAATCGAAAAAAATAATAATAATAATAAAAAATAAAATCGTTAGATTAGTCGACTAATCGGGAAAAATAATCGTTAGATTAGTAGACTAATTGGGAAAAAAAAAATAAAAAAAAAATAAAAATAAAATCGTTAGATTAGTCGACTAATCGCAAAAAAAAAAAAAAAAAAAAAAATCGTTAGATTATTCGACAGAAAAAAATAATGGTTAGTTGCAGTTCTAATATAGAGCAACTCTGGCTAAGAACTATTTAGTTTCGTAGGATTTGATGTTTTACACAAGTCAGAAATGTTGCACGTTTTCCAGCAAGAGTGTTTGTAACGGCCACATTAGAAAGAAAAAGTTTATAAATATTTTTCCGGGCACAAAAACACGTTACTAAGCCGATATTTATCACAGTTGCGGCAGAGCTGAACACGTGTAAATGCTGTTTAAAGAAAGAGGCCACAGGATGTTGTGAAAGGGGTTTTCCGGCGCTCGCTCGCGCTCGACCTGAGAATGAATGCAAAGTTATTGAATGAGAGAACCGTGATGAAGACGAGCACTAAACCGCAGCCGCGGCACACAAACACTAGATGATTGTGACATGAACATTATTTTCTTGTACTTGATCTCTACAGGACGTCTCAGATCAAACCGTGTGTTGTTATTGAAGCTTAATAAAGTCCATGAGGCTGCTGTAATGTTCTGCTCGTTCGCTCACAGGGAGCTGAAGAGAGAAAGCTCCAGGACGAATGGAGAGCTGCTCGGGAGGAAGAGGTCCCGCCCGGCGGAGAGAGCCACCGAAGACGTGGACAGCTCCATAGAGGTCGCGGAGGATGATGACGAGGACTATGTCAGTTCACTCTTCATTTCATCTTCGATTTTACAATTCCTAGGAGGGATTTTAGGTCATTTTTACAGTCCCTAAAATAAGACACTATTTTCCACTTACAGACTTGGCTGTGTAGTGTACAAATGTTGTTTTGTAGTGTGTTTTTGTCCCAGTTAGAGAATCTAAACGGCCTTAAAACAAGATACATTTGCGTCAAATATGAAGACTTGTTTTCAGTGAATAGATCTTGAATTATGTCGCCGGAGATAATAGAAAACAAAAACTGCTTTGTAGGGGAGAAAACAAGATCTGTATTTCATTACAGAGCACAAAATAGATTACGAGCCGTTGTTAGTGAGGTGCCACTTTTTGTGCGCCAAAAAAACAACTTTATTCAACAATATCTAGTGACGGTCGATTTCTAAACTCCGCTTCATGAAGCTTTACAAGCCTTTTGTGTCGAATCAGTGATTCGGAGCGCCAAAGTCACATGATTTCAGTCACCGAGGCTTCGTTACATCATAACTGTTTCGAAATTTCAATGTTTCATGTGATTTTGTCAGTTTGAGACGCGATTCGAATCACTGATTCGACACAAACGATTCGTAAAGCTTCAGTGTTTTGAAATCGTCCATCACTGGATCTTGTTGAATAATAGTTTTTTTGGCGCACAAAAAGTGTTCTCGTCGCTTTATAATAATAAAGTTGAACCCGTTTTATTTATCACCTTTATTTATATAGCGCTTTTTACCATGCAAATTGTGGCAAAGCAGCTTTACATTAATAAGAAAATGGTGTCATTGTGCAGCTTATTCTAGATATTATCGATTCATTCCGTTGCAAATATCAGTAGTTATTAGTCTAGTTCATTCATGTATATCAGCACTGCAGAAAACAGTGACGTCATCGTCCGGCTCGGCTCAGTTCACACACAACCACAGCAATGCAGGCATAAATAAAATGCCAAGCGTTAATTATTTATCGTTTATGACTTCGACTTGCACAAAAATGCTTTTTCCCCCCTCATTAATCTACACTTCACAACCTATAATGATAAAACAAAAACAAGGTTTGTGATAACTTGACACATCAATAGAAGAAACTGATCCCTAACTTTTAACACAAGACCTGTTTTAGTGTCTTTCTGGTTCATTATAACGCTTTAACAACCACTGATTTAAACTGTTCATTTCAAAATGTTACTTTTATATCGTTTGCTTTTATGTAGCATTTATTCCATTTGCAAGTCGTTTAAAGGAGAGCGTTAAGATATCCAGTGTCACATTAGTCTGTGTCGACCTTTCCTTCCTGTTGATCTCATCAGGATGAAGTGTGTCTGTTCTGTTGAATCAGATTTCACTCTAGATTCCCGTTTTGATGTGTGTAACAGGAAGAGAAAGAAAGCAGGCGGCCGGCGCGCGGGGCCGCGCGAGGCCGCAGGAAACGCCGAGGAGACGCGGCGCTGCTCAGATACAGTGAGACTCTCGTGCACTCGCTCACGGGCGGCAGATGGCATTGCTACTTCCAGGTGAGCGTCACGTGTGCTCTGTGACACCTGTGATTGTTTCCCATGATGCAGCGGTGCCGTACGGAGGCAAGAAGAAGGCGTGGTGTTGGGCCTCGTACCTGGAGCAGGAGAGAGCCGTCGCCGCGCCTAGTAAACTGTTCAAAGAGGTATTGTGACATCTGATTACACTTTCATACATGCACGAATATGGAAATAACAGCTGGCAAAAATGTTCTAAGAATGTTCTGCCAACATTCCATGAATGATGTGTAAAAATGCTTCTGGTAGAACGTTTGTTCCTCACTTTGAGAGAACCTTCCCAGAACATCGTCGTTCTGAGGACGTTCCCTGTTAGCGGAGCATCCAGTGATTTTCTGGGTTTTATTTTCATGGGATGGCAGTAAATATGCACTGTTGGTCGAGCTCTTATTTTCTACATGACTCGAACCTCTTTTGCGTGTCTCTGCCCGAAAAGTTAGGGATCAGTTTCTTCTATTGATGTGTCAAGTTATCACCAACCTTGTTTTTGTTTTATCATTATAGGTTGTGAAGTGTAGATTAATGAGGGGGGAAAAAGCATTTTTGTGCAAGTCATAAACAATAAATAATAAACGCTTGGCATTTTATTTCGGATCGCCCGGAGTAGGAAAATGTTCCGTGTAAAATCACCGTCACTCTTTACCCAGTCGTCCAATCACAGTGGAGGATGGGCGGGACTAATCAGAGATGGTCTTATTATCAAAGTCAGCTTTATTGTCAATTCTACCGTATATACAGAGAATTGAAATTCTGTTACTCTCAGACCCTCGTTACATACAGTAACATAATCACAACAACAACATAAAACATAACAATATCAACGACAAGAAATAAATCAGTGAAGTGACGTGTGTAGATGATATTACTGGGAGATATGAGTGGCTCACGGATCACATCAGATCCTTTACGTCACTGAGTTTCCAACAGAGTTGTGTGACCGTCAGAGCCACAGAAGAGAATGAGAACGTGTCACACAGTTGTCAGTGACTTCTCTAATAGGTGCAAAATAGATCGATCCAATAGAAATGTTTCACATGTTGAAGGTTTTCAATGGGCTGTTGATTCATTAAATAAGCCGTTTATTCAGCATGTTTCCACCGTTTTGTTTTCGTACTAGTTATAACGCCGTGGCAAAAGTTGGAGCAAAGACGAGCACTGATCACTATTGAGCGTCTCGTTAGCTTAGATGTCGACCCTGACCAGCTCAGAAAGTATTTTGGAAAAAGTTTCATAGCAAAGATAAACTTTAGCCTGGTGTGTATGGCTCTGGTTGGCAAACAGGTACGCTATGTTTACGGGTTTTGCTCAAAAGATGAACACGCTAGTGACGAGTCGATCAACATCAATTTATCCACGAACCGTTCAGAAACGTCTTCCTGAGTCTCTCCATCCGTTTGAACGCTTTCCTCATTTTGTCTGCGTGAGATTCTCCAGCTTTGTTGTTGTTGAGCCGTTGAAGCTCCGCCCTCTTCTGGAGCAGCGGCTCATTTGCATTTAAAGGGACACGCACAAAAACGGCGTGTTTTTGCTCACGCCCAAATTTGACGAGCGATAATAAATGATCTGTGGAGGATTTGAGCTGAAACACATTCTGGGAGACGTACATCTTGTGAAAAGGGGCGTCATAGAATAATAATAATAATAAAAAAAAACTTCCTTCCCTGTGTACCGCAGCGTCAGCAGGCGTTTTTTGCAAACCTTGCAGGATTGCCTTCAAGTGTCCAACCGTCACATCCTGCTTTTACAACAAGCACAATGACAAAACAAGTCATTCAACACAAGAGTCAAAGAAAATGGACACATTTTTATAGCCGAGAACAAACAATATCAGGGACTAGTAACCAAAGCTGGATGGCTGAAAAGGCATATGCGATAGGCATGACTATAAAACTGATAAGATAAGATAAACAATTTATTGTCCCTTAACGGGACTGTCATACAGTACACGCCACTGGCAAAAAAAAAAAAAAAAGCACAAAATAGTGAGTGTGAATATTCTGTAAATGCACGGCACCAGAGTGATGTGTGTTAGCTAACATCTGTGTGTGTGTGTGTGCAGTATCAGTCGTTGCCGCAGTGTAAGAACGGTTTCAGGGTTGGCATGAGACTGGAGGGTATCGACCCCGAACACCCGTCCATGTACTGCGTCCTCACCATCACTGAGGTAACAACAAACCCGGGTCAGAACACGTAAAAGCTGGGATACGTTACTTCTCACAGAATCTCCTCCGCCCGTCCGTCAGTTGACTTGTGCACATTTGCAGGTGCTGGGACATCGGATCAGACTGCATTTTGACAAATACTCCGAATGCTACGACTTCTGGTTGAATTCCAACTCTCCCGACATCCACCCAGTGGGATGGTGCGAGAAAACCGGACACAAGCTGCATCCACCTAAAGGCAAGAGACTGCAGCCATTCAAAACATGCCCAGAATTAACACCCCGCGTAAATCCAAACAAAAGATGCTCTAGTCACTTTCTCCACCTTGAAACTTGCGTCAGGAAATGATGTTTTTGAATTAGTCCTAAACATGTGTTTTTCATGAACCGCTGTTGATATTCTGATCTCTGGTTCTGTTGTATGCGTCACATGACCTGCGCTCGTGTCTCTGCAGGGATGAAGGATGAAGAGTTCAGCTGGTCCTCCTACATCAAACTAAATAAAATACAGACGGCACCCAAAGCCCTCTTTCATAATCAGAACATGGTGAGTGAGTGCGTCACGTGACTCCAGATGAAGTCACGTGACGTTTCCCCTAGATGGCGCCGTTTCACTTCATTTAATAGACATTTTAATTCACAGTGCATTTAGCTTACACTATTATTTAACAGTAAAATGTCTCAGTCAGAACACGACGTGCTCCAGATATTATTGGGTTATTTTGCTTAATGTTGGCGTTTAGAAGCTGGAGCGAGTGGTTACAATCGAACTGATGTGTTTGTTTTTCAGACGGTGACGCCGTCAGGGTTCAGGGTTGGCATGAAGTTGGAGGCCATCGATAAGAAGAATCCCTCGTTCATCTGCGTTGCCACGGTTACCGACATGGTGGATAGTCGATTCCTGGTGCACTTTGACAACTGGGATGAAAGTTACGACTACTGGTAAATTCACAGTGGATTAGTGTGTTTATGCGATGCTTATGAAAATGAACCAGAGTCAACATTTGTATAACCTCAAAAACGCCATAGATAAATCATGTTTACCGTGGAATAATTAGAAGAACCCTGTTTTTTTATTCCTAGTAAAACCATGGTGAATTTGCATAAGGGAAGTCCATTCCTGAAAAGAATTTTTTTTTTTTTTTTTTTTTCTTTGAAAAGCGTCTCACTAACCCTTTTTTCCCATCATTCATATAATTGAAATTCTGCTAATCTCACTCAGCTTTGCATTTCTCTTAATTATCATCCAACATAATCGCCACAATCATGCGAAAATATGAATAACCCGTGACATTTCTCTCGCGATTTGTGTCGTAAATGAAACGCCGATCCGTTTTTTCCCACCTCTAAGGGTGAACCTAATGAAAAGTGTAGCGACGCTCACATCCGCTGAACTCACGACGTGCAAAAACGCCATGAGAGCGTCACATTTCCTTTTTAATGAGAGCATCATCTGGGTAGAGTTACGCAACTCCTGCAAACACACAAATTGGCTGAAAATCTGAGGAAATCGATTAAACTGGAATTAACATTTCATAAATAAATGAACATTTCTAGCAAGTTTTAGCATGTTGCTAGCGTGAATTGGCATGCTGCTAATATGTTCCAGTACGTTGATGGCATGAATTAGCATGATGCTTGGATATTTTAGCACATTTATAGCATGAATAAACATGTTGTTAGCATGAACAGGCTTAAATCTGTCAAATGACAAGGTGGAGGATCTTTATATCAGTCAGAAATACCCAGTTATTCTGTGTGTGTGTGTGTGTGTGAGTGTGTGTGTGTGTGTGTGTGTGTGTGTGTGTGTGAGTGAGTGTGTGTGTGAGTGAGTGTGTGTGAGAGTGTGAGTGAGTGTGTGTGTGAGTGAGTGTGTGTGTGTGTGTGTGAGTGAGTGTGTGAGTGTGTGTGTGTGTGTGTGTGTGAGTGTGTGTGAGTGTGTGTGTGTGTGTGAGTGTGTGAGTGTGTGAGTGTGTGAGTGTGTGTGTGTGAGTGTGTGTGTGTGTGAGTGTGTGAGTGTGAGTGAGTGTGTGTGGAGGCAGAATGCTTTTATCTGCTCATCAATTACTCAGGAGGAGGAGGATTGAAGCACAAGCTTCAGATCAGATCCGACGGCTCTGAGCCAGTAAGCAGCACGTCTTCTCCGAGAATTACGGTCCCACAACTCTTCCCAAACATCTCATCCCCACATTTGTTTGTTTATTCAAACACATTGGTGCCTGTTTTGGCACATGATTCTGTGTTCTGATGTTGGTCGGAGCGGTTTGTTAGATTCAGGACCATGTGCGGTCCGAACCCACAGACGAGCTCCAGAAGTTCACGCTGGTTCTGCTAGAACGCTGTCAGAACACACAGAGCTTCAGTTTGTTTTTTTGGCGCATGACCCACCAGTGCAGATGGAATGCAAAAATATGTAAAAGTATTTTAATGGATGTGTTTCCTGTCCAAAATAGGAGTTAAACTTTTTTTTATAACGCATAAACTTGTGTGTTTGTTCTTCCTGCAGGTGTGATGCAACAAGTCCTTACATTCATCCGGTTGGCTGGTGTCAAGAGAACGGCAGAACTCTCACCACTCCTCCAGGTGATGCAACTCTCTGACATCACAGTCGGCACCGTTATCACTCGCACAAATAAGTTTGCAAAATAACCCCCAAAATAAATTCAGATTACAAACACTATTATGCAACTATTCCAGAAGTTCTAGAAAGCGGAACTTCAGATCTGCTCGTTGAAGCTCATTAACCGCGCGTGCTGAAAGATGCGAGGAGACGTTCGGATGTTGTGCTGCTTTAGATCTTTTAGAGCTTCAGAGGGATCGCGGCACGAGGACGTGTTCGTACTGACCTGACCTCCGCAGCGATTCAGAACGCACAATCGTGAAGTCACAGCGACTCAATCCGAGTGAAGAATGAGTAACGGTAGAGTTCTGGTGTCGTGCGAGATTTTGACCCAACGCTCGTATAAAACATTGTGAATGATGTAATCGAGTCGTCTCCTCACGCTCTCTTATGTATTTGGAAATCATTTCTACAGTAATTGTTGTATTTAACACATTCAAGTCAAGTCAGCTTTATTTATATAGCGCTTTTTACAATGCAAAGCAGTTTTACATTAATAATTTGTAATAATTTTGGCTGCACAGCAGCTCCCAAAGAAAATGGTGTCATTGTGCAGCTTATTCTATATATTATCGATTCATTCCGTTGCAAATATCAATAGTTATTAGTCTAGTTCATTTCTGTATATCAGCACTGCAGAAAACAGTGACGTCATCGTCCGGCTCGGCTCAGTTCACATACAACCACACCAAAAACACTGATGAAGATCAAGCAAGTGTCCCCAACTTAAGAAGACAAAGAACCAAAACTCCAACAAATGGAGAAAAAAAAACCTCGGGAGAAACCAGGCTCAGTGGGGGTCAGTTCTCCTCTGGCCAACAGTGAACACTTGTCCGATACTCAGGCAGAGTTACGGGTCATTAAACCCATTTGGAATCGCAACAGTCAGAATATTTAATCCAGTTCCATCTAGTTTAACCCTCATGTGCGGTTCGGGATGTTTTCATCCACTGTGGGGAATTTTTGAGTCTTTAACTTTCTCCGTGTTTCAGCAAATGGAATGATTTCTGGTGAACAATCTTATTTTGACACATATTTTGGGAAAATGCTTTGAAATTTTTCAAAAACTCAACAGTACTCTGTGGGCAAATTCACGACCCTTTCGTTACTTTTAACTGCTTTAAAAATGTATCAGATAAATGTTTTTTTCACATTTTTTTGCTTCAATCTATTAATCAACCTCAGTCCTGATCAAAACTACTACATTACAAAAAAAAAAAAAAATCAGGATTTTAACTCTTTAATTGCCAAATTCATAAATGGTGTCACTGATTTGGGAAAAAAACGTCAAAGATTAGAAACAACATTGGCTTTGATGCGTCAGTAGTTTTTGTGCAGCATCAGATTTTAACGTTTTAAAGAGTTAAATTTAGTAGTTTTGATCGGGACTGAGGTTGATTAATAGATTGAAGCAAAAAAAAATTGAAAAAAATATTTATCTGATACATTTTTAAACAGTTACACGAACACAACGGAAGGGTCGTGAATTTGAACAATGCACAAGCGTTAAGATCTTTTTGATCAGGCCGGTGTGGGACGGTTTGTTGGGATCTGAGCCACTGGCGGATGAGTCGGTACGGTCTTCACACAGTCTCCGCTGCCGCACACAGGCACAGGTTCCCCGTCCGACCCGGACACGGCCCGGATCCGGCCGATCGCGTTAATTGGTAAACCTCGGGATTCTTTACGGTTTACTATTTAAACAGTCACACCTGCAGGATTTACTCTGTGATTTCAGCACGTCATAATTACTGTCATGATGAGATGGAAACCCGTGACGTTCTACCCGGAGCCGTTCATGCATTTCAATGTCAACGACTCTAAAGATTGTAATTATGAGGACATGAGCTCTTTTTCCCGTCAGATATGCCGTGAATGCGCCTGCGTGTTTCATGGGACAAATACTTCATTCCGGGATTTGCTTTTTTTGGTTCAGAGGGCATTTTTAGGACCGTCCCAATGTCCAAATGATCCCACAGAGAGCTTTGGGAAATACCGGCCTGCTGTCTTCAGTCTCTCGGTCGGACAGCGATGAAGGAAGACTGAAGACGGCAAATGTAGCTAGATTGAAAAGCTTGTAGACAAACTCTGATGTTGGCTTGAGAGAGCCGTATGGAAGTTTTATACGCTTTAAATTTAGCGAAGTGGAAAGAGAAAGAAAGACATTGCTAGCATGAATTAGCGTGTTACTAGCATGATTTCACATGTTATCATTTTTATGACGTAGCTAACATGTTTTAACGCGCCGATAGCATGAATTATCATGTCGCTAGCATGATTTAACATGCTGTTTTAAGATCGCTGCTAGCGTGTTTAAGCATGTTCCTGCATTGATTAATATGTTTTGCTAGCATGTTTTAACATGTCGTTAACGATATTTAACATGTTAGCCTTTTGGGATGTTGCTGTCATGTTTTAACACACTGATAGCACGAATCAGCATGTTGCTAGCATGCTTTAGCATGTTGATAGCATGAATTAACATTGCTAGCATGTTTTAGCACGTTGATAACACAAATTAGCATCTTGATAGCACGTTTTAACATGTTGCTAATATGTTCCAGCACGTTAGCGATAGCATGAATTAGCATGATGCTAGGATATTTTAGCACATTTATAGCATGAATAAACATGTTTCTTGCATGTTTTACCATGTTGCTAACATGAAATAACATGTTGCTAGCATGCTTTAGCACATTGATAGCATTAATTAACATTGCTAGCATGTTTTAGCACATTGATAACACGAATTAGCTTCTTGATAGCATGTTTTAACATGTTGCTAGCAAGTTTTAACATGCTGATAGCGTGAATTGGCATGCTGCTAATATGTTCCAGCATGTTAGTGATAGCATGAATTAGCATGATGCTAGGATATTTTAGTACATTTATAGCATGAATAAACATGTCACTAACATGAAATAACATGTTGCTATCATGTTTTAACACACTGATAGCACGAATCAGCATGTTGCTAGCATGCTTTAACACATTGATAGCATTAATTAACATTGCTAGCATGTTTTAGCATGTTGATAACATGAATTAGCTTCTTGATAGCACGAATCAGCATGTTGCTAGCATGCTTTAACACATTGATAGCATTAATTAACATTGCTAGCATGTTTTAGCATGTTGATAACATGAATTAGCTTCTTGATAGCACGTTTTAACATGTTGCTAATATATTCCCGCACGTTAGCGATAGCATGAATTAGCATGATGCTAGGATATTTTAGCATATTTATAGCATGAATAAGCATGTTGCTTGCATGCTTTACCATGTTGCTAACATGAATTAGCATATTGCTAGAATGTTTTAGCACATTGATAACATGAATTAGCATCCTGATAGCATGTTTTAACGCACTGATAGCACGAATTAGCCAGTTGCTAGCATGTTTTAGCATGTTTCCTAGGGTAGTTGTGAAGCGTTGCTAGTGATAGTTTAAATACTCTTCAAGTGTTTTTGTACAATAGTTTTGACCCCCTCAATGAAAGTCTGTGGGACGTTTCGTCGTTTTGATCATCCGTTAACAAAAAGTCAGCAGTCAGAACGTTCCGAGGTTGTAGCTTGAGAGCTGAAGCTTACGGATGTGTGGCCTCAGAAGGAGAGGCGTGGACAGCAGATCAGAATATTGGTTTAGTCGAACCAGCACAATGACTTGATCTGCAGCAGCTCGTGTCACCGTCCTCCTCTCTCTCTCTCTCTCTCTCTCTCTCTGCTGCAGGACATCCTGATGTGAAGAACTTCTCCTGGGAGAAATACCTGGCAGAGACCAGCTCCTTACCAGCTCCTGCTCGAGCCTTCAAAGTGGTGAGTGTGTGTGTGTGTGTGTGTGTGAGTGTGTGAGCGTGAGTGTGTGTGTGAGCGTGTGTGAGTGTGAGTGAGTGTGTGTGTGAGTGAGTGTGAGAGTGTGTGTGAGCGAGTGTGAGTGTGTGTGTGAGTGTGAGTGTGAGCGTGTGTGTGTGTGTGTGTGTGTGTGTGAGAGTGAGTGTGTGTGAGTGAGTGAGTGAGTGTGTGTGTGAGTTGCCAAACTTCAGCAGCTCCTCAGAGAGACTCTGGCTCTGACTGGTGTCATGTTGAAACATCTGCCTGAACAAGTTTCTCTCGTCTCTCTCCTCAGAAACCTCCTCACAGTTTCCAGCCGAACATGAAGCTGGAGGTGGTCGACAAGAGGAACCCCGTCCTGATCCGAGTGTCCACCGTGGTTGACACGGATGACCATCGTCTCCGGGTGAGAAACCGCACATGCACGTCCCGCAGATCGCGCCCTACATAGGGACCGAACACGGTCCGCTTCCACGTCCCTTTGAACCCGAGCGTTCCTCGTCATGTTCTGCAGTGATCTCTTCATCACTCCAGTGTCTCACTGTAATCATGAGTGAAGATCGCGGGCGATCCCGTCTGATCTCTCGCCGTCCGTTTGGGAGTTTAGAAGCAATCAGGATGACTCATCCGTGCTTCTCCTTCCCCGTGAGCTTTGCTCCATATAGAAACGTGATCGGGTGGAGCTGAACACGGATGCTCTTCATGCACGTGAGAGCGTGGAGATTTTCGGAGGATTTAAAAACAAACGTGGTTTTATAAAATATGGTAATTTATTGTGTTTTTCAAAATGTTCAGCGCAAGACTCGGTTTATGCTGGCGAGGCCAAGAAGGGCTCGCAGCGGCTCACACGGAGTGAGCCACAAAACCACTTGAAATCATTCGTTTTTAACGAGCGTTGGCTTTGAGGCGACACGAGTCCTGACTAATGTGTCACGGGTGAGCAGACATCATCCACAGACGCAGAGATCTTCTGTTATCCATCAGGAAGACGTCACAACACGACACTGCAGACTTCATGCAAACGTTCACTTCACCCAAGATAAGAATCATTCAGTTTACACGAAACACTGTGAGCCCATCGCTGGATAAAATAACCTTGATGTGAATATTTCTTAATAACAATAATATTTTACGTTCTTAAGCGTGGTTTAATGTACATAAGAAATAACGGGCTTTATTTGAGGTTTTTAACTAGTTGCGTATTAGCATGCGTACTACTAGACTATTGCCTTTTTATTAATACTTATTAAGCAAATATTAAAGCCTGATTGACCATATTCTACATTCCAACACCTGAACTGAACAACTACCTGACTAGTGGTTAATAAGTAGCAAATTATGAGTTTATTGAGTCATAGTTAATAGTGAATATGTGCTCCTCATACTAAAGTGTTACTGAAATAAACATTCCTGTTCAGTACTACAGGTG
The DNA here is from genome assembly GCA_037194245.1 of Opsariichthys bidens. Taxonomy (NCBI): domain Eukaryota; kingdom Metazoa; phylum Chordata; class Actinopteri; order Cypriniformes; family Xenocyprididae; genus Opsariichthys; species Opsariichthys bidens. Next base: position 2,684,459 of record CM074282.1, on the reverse strand, counting down.
TCATGTGACTCGGGTACTTTACTTGAGCTCGTCTTAGAGAATCATTGATGTATTTTGGTATAGACTTATAAAGCAAATGTGATGCGCAGAAATATTTCGTATTGTTGACACGTGTTTCAAATGTATAAACATCAGAAGTTCCAATTATTTTAATATGCGAAGCTGTTACCCAATCACAGCAGTGGGCGTTTACTTTCCGAGTCTTGACTGAGACACGCCCATCAAGTGTTCAAAAACGAGACAGAAAACGGCTTATTACTTCTAAGTTAGGGTGTTTTTGATCAAAAACAAAAATTTTGGTTTTTGGTGTTTTTGTTAAAAATAACATTATAACTGGACTTCAAACGGATGTCACAGGGCCCTGAGGATGTACCGCACCCGTTTGAGTGTAATTGCACTTGTTGGTTCCAAGAGGGCAGCAGAATCCACACACATCACAGCTCCGACCGAGAGAAGGACCAGACGTCCGTCTCGCACTCGAGCTGTCGGATCTCACACCCGTCACTCGTGATCCTCCGCAGACTTGCTCTAACACGAGCGATCGATACTCGGTTTGCACGTGTCCGTGTTAAAGCCATATAGTGCACGACCTCCACCTCCGGCCCCGCTCTCTCTCATCACCTGCGTTCGCTGACATTCAGCGGAGCTGTGAACCGGATGGATTTGTTGGATTCCCGCTGCGTTTCAAAATCCCACATCAATATTTCCTGAAGCAGCTGTAATTGACTTTGAGGGAAAAGACCTTTACATCCAAGTGTTTGATGGTTCCCTGCAACGCCTTCGACTCTCCCACAGGAACGAGAGCTTTTCCTTTTTTGACATGTCCGACTCAAACCCTTTACTGTATATCTCTGCTAGGGCTGTGCAATACGGACAAAATCATCACATTGCGATTTTTTTTTTAATCAATATTGCAATTGCGATTTACTTTGCAATTTTGGTCATTGTTTTTGCTTTTTCAAACACGCTTCATTCTGAATGGATTCAGTGCACAAGAAGTGCAGAACAAAATGATTCTGTATTTACAGCTTCATGAACAAAACTGTAATCTTTAAAACAGACGACATCAAATAAATGAAGGTGAACGAACCTGAAATTCCAGTCATAATAAGTCAACTTCAAAACTGTGTTTCAGTGAATGAAGGAACACTGTACAGTAGATGAACTGCTTGATGAACAAAATAGTGTCTTAAAAACAGAAACATCAAATAAATGAGGATTATTTCACCTGCTTCAACTCGTATTCAACGCCCGCCTCACATTTCTCATATATTTGGGGAATATCAACTAGCAGCTGGTGTCTTTTGTCCAGCGTTTGACTCCAAAACTCTCTCAAACGACTGATGTTGAATTTCTCTTTTTATTCTGAACCGCATCCATATTTTTTCCTCTTTCCTCCCGTTTGCCTGTTCCGTTCTCCCGCTTTGCTCTGTTCTCATTGAGCTCTGATTGGTTCACATCTTAAACATGCGCACAGTAACGTTGCAGGATTCTCAATTAAAATATCAATAAAATTGCAGACTTGTGCGATTTAGAAATTGCATGCGCTCAAATCGCGATTGTTTTGCGATTAACTGCACAGCCCTAATCTCTGCACACTTAAATATCATGAATAGTTTATATCATAAAAAGATCTGACACCTTAAATGCCCTGAATTGCATAGGATTACGCCTTAGCACATTTTTTTGGTAAGTCCAAACTTTAAAACCACCATTGAACACCAGAGAATCTGTAGATCTTGAGCATGAAACCCCAAAGATACAGAAAATGTACAACAAAAAGTGCAGAATGAACATGGGTTACAATAAACTAAACATGAACTGAAAAATACGGCGTATTTTAATTCAGCGTTTCATGCTGTATTTGAAATGAACTACAAACTAAAACTTCAGAACTATAGAGACAAAAACGCAAGAAATGACTAAAACCTTAACCCTCTGAACCCCTGCTTTTTTGGGTCCCAATCGGCACCTTCGCATGACTGAAGCTTTGAATTTTTTTTACATTTTTTTTAATTTTTTTTTTTTAGGAAAATCAAAGTAATATTTTTGTTCAATAATATTTATTCATTATTATTTCGAATTTTGAGGGGATTTTATTTTGCTATGCAATATTTATTTAATTTATGAGCTATTTTTTTGGAGGTAAATGCAATATTTCAGATTATAATAGAGTGAAGGTCTTTAAGTTTCGTGTGTTCACATGACCAGTGCGACAAAAGTCACCAAGCGTCGTCCCATTCTGACGAGGCAAAAAATTCAAAAAGTGCAATTTTTTGCTCCGTTCTGACTGAAGAGGCCCAGAGGGTGTTTTATTTACTTGTCCGTTTCAAAAAGGGACATTAATCAACATTCATGAATGTAAATGTACCCAAAGGCTAGTTTTCATCGGAAGTCCCTTTGCCAGATGTTATTAGGTAACAACAATATAATGCAATCAAAAATGACAAGATGAAAGAGGCTAAACTTAGGATGAAAATATAAAACTAAAAGCTATCTCAGTGACACTAAAATAACAGTGGCGTGATCAAAGCCGGAGGGACGCGAGATGTGCTTCGAGATATCAACAAATTCAAATGGATTTAGTCGTGGATGAAGGTGTGGAAGCTGGAGGAGATTAAAAACAGAGCGACTGATAAGGATGTAAGTGGAGCGTTTCTTTATCTCAAACGTTATCCAGTCTGGACGGGCGGCACATAATGACCGTCAGCTGTGCCGTGAGCGCCACTAAAAACACTGTTCCCGCTCTCCCGCTGATTTCCCAGGAAGCCGTCCCGGAGACATGCTGTCATTTAAGGGCTGTTGCTCTTTTCTTCTCCTGGTTTTGTTCGCAGCGGCTCGAGTTCTGAGTATCAAAATGACCAGATCGCCCTGCCAGCAGTCTGTGCTCTGCCAACGCTTCCTCCAGATTCCAGCTCCACGTCAACGTCTCTAGAGATGTGCTTTGCAATATGAAGATAATCTTCTCAAGGGACCTTGAAATGGCACCAGCCAAGCTGTTCCTGCTGTCATCTGAAGTGCCGTGGGGTGTTTTCTGTTTTGTACCTCATAGAAGAATAGGATGTTTATGTGTCAGCACACATCCAGCTCCAACGACACCGTGACCCTGCAGGAGCAGATCCTGAACACACGCCTTAACCACTACACCACGCCACACTCTTCACGCTTCATCTTACACACTCTTCTCAAACCTCGGGCACTTCAGGGGAATTTAACCAGCACTGAAACTGACAGGAACTGCTAAAAGGATTTTCATTTTCTGTGACAAAAAGTGCTCCAAGTTCAGTTTTTGAAACGTTTTTTTCTTGGTTATGTGAACATTTACTCACCCTGAAGTTGTTCCAGACCTGTATGAATTTCTTTTAGAGATATTTTGAAGAATATTTGTCACCAAACAGTTGTGGGGCACCATTGACCTCCACTGTATGGAAATTTTATTTCAATTGGTTTTAAAACATTTTGTTTTAAGGATGTTTATATATTTGTACTGGAAAGATGAAATACAAATTAGGACGTATTATTATTGTTTTTATTATTTGCATTTTAAAAGAGTCCTGACCCTTCATTGCTCTCTTTTAGATCCATTTTGATGGCTGGACTGATGAATATGATTACTGGATCGATGCAGATAGTCCAGATATTCATCCTGCCGGCTGGTGCGCCAAAACTGGACATCCACTGCAGCCCCGATCAGTGAGTACAGACCTGTTACAACCACTGGCCTTTCCAGTGACTCCATAAGATTCCAGTGACAACCACACCAGAAGCTTCAAAGTCCATCAAAAAATCACAGCCAATTAGAACAGCGTGTGGGCGGAGTCTGTCTGCAAGCACACTGCACTCTCGACCAAATCAATCAAAAAATCACAGCCAATTAGAACAGCGTGTGGGCGGAGTCTCTCTGCAAGCACACTGCACTCTCGAACAAATCAATCAAAAAATCACAGCCAATTAGAACAGCGTGTGGGCGGAGTCTGTCTGCAAGCACACTGCACTCTCGACCAAATCAATCAAAAAATCACAGCCAATTAGAACAGCGTGTGGGCGGAGTCTGTCTGCAAGCACACTGCACTCTCGACCAAATCAATCAAAAAATCACAGCCAATTAGAACAGCGTGTGGGCGGAGTCTCTCTGCAAGCACACTGCACTCTCGAACAAATCAATCAAAAAATCACAGCCAATTAGAACAGCGTGTGGGCGGAGTCTGTCTGCAAGCACACTGCACTCTCGACCAAATCAATCAAAAAATCACAGCCAATTAGAACAGCGTGTGGGCGGAGTCTGTCTGCAAGCACACTGCACTCTCGACCAAATCAATCAAAAAAATCACAGCCAATTAGAACAGCGTGTGGGCGGAGTCTGTCTGCAAGCACACTGCACTCTCGACCAAATCAATCAAAAAAATCACAGCCAATTAGAACAGCGTGTGGGCGGAGTCTGTCTGCAAGCACACTGCACTCTCGAACAAATCAATCAAAAAAATCACAGCCAATTAGAACAGCGTGTGGGCGGAGTCTGTCTGCAAGCACACTGCACTCTCGAACAAATCAATCAAAAAATCACAGCCAATTAGAACAGCGTGTGGGCGGAGTCTGTCTGCAAGCACACTGCACTCTCGAACAAATCAATCAAAAAATCACAGCCAATTAGAACAGCGTGTGGGCGGAGTCTGTCTGCAAGCACACTGCACTCTCGACCAAATCAATCAAAAAATCACAGCCAATTAGAACAGCGTGTGGGCGGAGTCTCTCTGCAAGCACACTGCACTCTCGAACAAATCAATCAAAAAATCACAGCCAATTAGAACAGCGTGTGGGCGGAGTCTCTCTGCAAGCACACTGCACTCTCGAACAAATCAATCAAAAAATCACAGCCAATTAGAACAGCGTGTGGGCGGAGTCTCTCTGCAAGCACACTGCACTCTCGACCAAATCAATCAAAAAATCACAGCCAATTAGAACAGCGTGTGGGCGGAGTCTGTCCGCAAGCACACTGCACTCTCGACCAAATCAATCAAAAAATCACAGCCAATTAGAACAGCGTGTGGGCGGAGTCTGTCTGCAAGCACACTGCACTCTCGACCAAATCAATCAAAAAATCACAGCCAATTAGAACAGCGTGTGGGCGGAGTCTGTCTGCAAGCACACTGCACTCTCGACCAAATCAATCAAAAAATCACAGCCAATTAGAACAGCGTGTGGGCGGAGTCTCTCTGCAAGCACACTGCACTCTCGAACAAATCAATCAAAAAATCACAGCCAATTAGAACAGCGTGTGGGCGGAGTCTCTCTGCAAGCACACTGCACTCTCGAACAAATCAATCAAAACATCACAGCCAATTAGAACAGCGTGTGGGCGGAGTCTCTCTGCAAGCACACTGCACTCTCGAACAAATCAATCAAAAAATCACAGCCAATTAGAACAGCGTGTGGGCGGAGTCTGTCTGCAAGCACACTGCACTCTCGAACAAATCAATCAAAAAAATCACAGCCAATTAGAACAGCGTGTGGGCGGAGTCTGTCTGCAAGCACACTGCACTCTCGAACAAATCAATCAAAAAATCACAGCCAATTAGAACAGCGTGTGGGCGGAGTCTGTCTGCAAGCACACTGCACTCTCGAACAAATCAATCAAAAAATCACAGCCAATTAGAACAGCGTGTGGGCGGAGTCTGTCTGCAAGCACACTGCACTCTCGACCAAATCAATCAAAAAAATCACAGCCAATTAGAACAGCGTGTGGGCGGAGTCTGTCTGCAAGCACACTGCACTCTCGAACAAATCAATCAAAAAAATCACAGCCAATTAGAACAGCGTGTGGGCGGAGTCTGTCTGCAAGCACACTGCACTCTCGAACAAATCAATCAAAAAATCACAGCCAATTAGAACAGCGTGTGGGCGGAGTCTGTCTGCAAGCACACTGCACTCTCGAACAAATCAATCAAAAAATCACAGCCAATTAGAACAGCGTGTGGGCGGAGTCTGTCTGCAAGCACACTGCACTCTCGACCAAATCAATCAAAAAATCACAGCCAATTAGAACAGCGTGTGGGCGGAGTCTCTCTGCAAGCACACTGCACTCTCGAACAAATCAATCAAAAAATCACAGCCAATTAGAACAGCGTGTGGGCGGAGTCTCTCTGCAAGCACACTGCACTCTCGAACAAATCAATCAAAAAATCACAGCCAATTAGAACAGCGTGTGGGCGGAGTCTCTCTGCAAGCACACTGCACTCTCGACCAAATCAATCAAAAAATCACAGCCAATTAGAACAGCGTGTGGGCGGAGTCTGTCCGCAAGCACACTGCACTCTCGACCAAATCAATCAAAAAATCACAGCCAATTAGAACAGCGTGTGGGCGGAGTCTGTCTGCAAGCACACTGCACTCTCGACCAAATCAATCAAAAAATCACAGCCAATTAGAACAGCGTGTGGGCGGAGTCTGTCTGCAAGCACACTGCACTCTCGACCAAATCAATCAAAAAATCACAGCCAATTAGAACAGCGTGTGGGCGGAGTCTCTCTGCAAGCACACTGCACTCTCGAACAAATCAATCAAAAAATCACAGCCAATTAGAACAGTGTGTGGGCGGAGTCTGTCTGCAAGCACACTGCACTCTCGAACAAATCAATCAAAAAATCACAGCCAATTAGAACAGCGTGTGGGCGGAGTCTGTCTGCAAGCACACTGCACTCTCGAACAAATCAATCAAAAAATCACAGCCAATTAGAACAGCGTGTGGGCGGAGTCTGTCTGCAAGCACACTGCACTCTCGACCAAATCAATCAAAAAATCACAGCCAATTAGAACAGCGTGTGGGCGGAGTCTGTCTGCAAGCACACTGCACTCTCGACCAAATCAATCAAAAAATCACAGCCAATTAGAACAGCGTGTGGGCGGAGTCTGTCTGCAAGCACACTGCACTCTCGACCAAATCAATCAAAAAATCACAGCCAATTAGAACAGCGTGTGGGCGGAGTCTCTCTGCAAGCACACTGCACTCTCGACCAAATCAATCAAAAAATCATGAATGACTGACTCTGTCATAGAAACATTTGTTTGCTTACATTTAGCTCACATTTCTTGTTCTTGTTCCTTTTCATTTATTTTAAACATCTGAGGTGAATTATCCAGTTGCTGTCATCACGACTAAGAAGATCACACCAAAGGACATTCAAACTCGCAGTAAATTCTTTTAACTCATAAGCCGTTCCTGAGAGATCGTCATTGCCATTTCTGAACTAGAATCATCAGCTGTTGTTGTCGCGGCTGGTTAGAACAAAAACTCGTTTAAGAGACGGCTTTCCCGCGTCACTTCTCGTCTGGTTAAGTGTGACGTGGGCAAACTGAAGGAAATGCTGAAGTAGATTCAATTCAGTACTGCAAATATCAATAAATAGTTGCATCTACTTAAAATAGAGAACGTATTCGTGTTTCATGTACTCATATACTGTGTCTTAGCAACATGCCAACATCTGAATTCATTCTCATGAATCATGGAGACGCTGCCCAATACATGTGTTCCCAACGGGGAGTCTTACGAGCTTCGCTTTCTTGCTCTTCCTTCAAGATTCCTCCAATAAACGAGCTGAGATTAGATTTCTTGCATAGCATGTGTAATGCAGTGCAGATGTTTGGCTTTATACTCAGATGTTTTTAGATCAATGTTGCTGACAGTTTTCAAGAAAGAGTTTCAGTGATTCAGACAAAAGCGTAAATGTCCGGTTGACGGTCACTCTGACAGCTCTCGGCCTCTTCTGTTAGCAGACCGACTGCCTCAGACCCTTAAATGACGGCCATTTTCCTTGTCGCTTCGTGGAAAATTGTCGCCAACAGAGAGAGAGAAGGAACGATGTGGATATAATAGGGTGATGGAGGTCTATTTCTATTATATAGGTACATCTTCTATTAGCTCCAGAGGATGCTGGGAAAACGCTGTTGAACAATAAGCTTTTCTTCAGCCGGTCTTGCTGATAATCTTCTTCTCGTTCTCTTCCTCTGTGTCCATGGAAACGGATCGGAGCAATGTTTAGAAATCAGCAACTGGCATCAGGATGTGACCGACTTACTGAGAGAGAAACAAAATGAGTGTGAGAAAGAGAGTCTCTCTCTCTCTCTCTATATATAAATCAGTTTGTGTCTATATACTCTCTATATAAATTCATATATACTTTATTAACACTTCCTATGACTTTTATCCACAAATGTCAAGTCATCTTTATTTATATAGCGCTTTTTACAATGCAGATTGTGGCAAAGCAGCTTTACATTAATAAGAAAATGGTGTGATTGTGCAGCTTATTCTATATATTATCGATTCATTCCGTTGCAAAGATCAATAGTTATTAGTCTAGTTAATTTCTGTATATCAGCACTGCAGAAAACAGTGACGTCATCGTCCGGCTCGGCTCAGTTCACATACAACCACACCAAAAACACTGATGAAGATCAAGCAAGTGTCCCCAACTTAAGAAGACAAAGGCAACAGTTCGGCGTGTGATCTACTGCTGACGCGCCAAAAAACGAATACAGACACGGTCAAATCATTTACACAATGACCAACGCAATCCAACAAGTGCAGCACAAATGCGTCGCAAATAAGCCGAAGCTCATGAGGTGTGGGTCAACACATGTAATTCCTCCGGCATTCTGTATATTTTCTCCCTCCTCGCGCGCTCCGATCTCTGCCGTGTCCGCAGCCGTGTGGCAAAATGGGTTAAGACATGCTTTTTTGGGCATAAACTGACTAGCTCAAACACTAGTAAATCACATCACATGATTCATTTAAATACTCTCCTCCCATAAATTGTGCATCTTAAAGGGAAACTCCTACAAACACACCAGCAATTTTTTTTTTTTTTTTTTTTTTACGCCTTTTCAGCTTTAGTTCTGCTCGGTGTCTTCCGTAAATCCTGACAGTAGTTGTTAATGCCAAACGAGTCCGGCTCTGACTGCTTTGATTAAATCTTATTAAGGGCAATATTTTGGTTCATCACACAATAAATATTATGTTTATATTCTTTGTTTAGATCAGCGTTTCTCAAACTTTTTCAGCCCGAGGACCACTTTATCTTCCCATTTTTTTCAGAGGACCACCCAACAGAATCCCGCTCCAACACGCCCCCCCGAAAACAACAAAATAGGAAGGATAAACTAAATTTAAGTTTAATATGCAACTGTTGTGACTGTATTGGATTGTCATATGCAATGATATGATCCATTTTTTCGTTATTAAAACACAGTGACGTCGTCACTTAGGTCATCTTTTCACGGACCACTAGGGGGCGATGGCGGAATTTAGGAATTACTGGTTTGGATCACAGTTGACCGCTGTGGGATTCTAAGGGCCTTTATCTTTGTTGTATTGTATTCAGCTACGCTTGTAATTAGTGTATTATTTTCTGTGGAGATGTGTAAGCTGATTTTGTGTTGGATGATGTATAATATGTGAGGTGTGTCTTCACAGCTCCTCAGGACATGTTTGAGACATCTGAGCAGGGCGGCTGTCCCACGGCAGGCTGTAAGGGAGTGGGTCACATCAAAGGAGCCCGTTACTCTGGACACCACAGGTGAGTGTGTGTGTGTGTGTGTGGGTATTCCCTACATTACGGGGACCTAATGTCCCCACAGGTACAGAAATACTAGTGAATGTTGATCTTGTGGGGACATTTTGTTGGTCCCCATGAGGAAACAAGCTTATAAATCATACAGAATGATCTTTTTTGAAAATCTAGAATAGCAGAACATTTTGTGTGATGGGTAGATTTAGGGGTGGGGGGCAGAATGTACAGTTTGTACAGTAGAAAACCATTACGCCTATGGAATGACCCCATAAACCATGAAAACACAACATGTGAGTGTGAGTGTGTGTGTGTGTCCGGTCTGCAACATCATTACAGTCCAAAGCCTGTGTTTACATATATACACAGTAAGGGTGTAACAGTACACAAACATGACGGTTCAGTACATACTCAGTAAACATTGACCAGCGAAGATAAACAGATGCTCGACTGAACTTGAGTGACCCACGAGATCAAACCTCTTCCAGAATGTCCATATGTGAGAAAAAGCCTCATTTGAATGTGTTCGTCATATAAAGCGACCCAGTCTCTTCAGAAAATGTGGACTAAACCACACAATTCATATGGATCCGTTTTACGATCTTTTTATTAACTTTTTGAAGCATCAAAGATGGAGTTGCAAAGGCAATCAGTGGGGGAACACCAAACTCTCCGATTTCATCAAAAATATCTTATTTTGTGCGCTGATGATGAATGAAGGTGTGGAACGACGTGAGCGGGAGGAATTAATGACAGAAATCTCATTTTTGGGTGAACTAACACTAATATTTTCATTGAATGCCCACATAACCGATATTTCCAAGCTTTAAAAAGACATCTTGAAGGTAAACCTTATGAATAAAGTGGTTTAATCCAAGTTTTCTGAAGAGATAAAGTCACTTTACATGAACTTTTATTCACTGAGTCTCGTGCATCAAATATAAATAATCCCTGAAAATCATGTCTGTAGCTCAGGTTTGCTGGACTCTGAGCTTTCTGTTCCCAGATCAGTTCTGAGGAAAGGTGTTGGACGTCTGTTCTCTGAGGTTTCTATTTTTACAAATCTCCCTGAGGGCAAGAAAATCCATGCTGCTCTAAACAAAACATCACTTTACCCAATCAAACTCCTTCATATGTGTGATTTGAATTTCCCCAACGTTTCTGTCAGACAAACTCCTTCAAATATGTCCCCCTGATATTTTAAGTGAAATTTTTAATAATTTAGCAACATGTTCACCGTTCTCTGATACCAGTTAATGGTCACGTGACATGCAGGTAAATAGATAAAATATTGAATCTTTTTTATTGACTTCAAAGTGGATTCAAAGCTCTGGTGTCTCAGAAACCCTATCAAATTGAATAATAAATATAATAATAATGGTAACAAGATTTTACAATTTTATTATTATTATAATTATTATTATTATATTTCTTGTTTTCTGAAAACATTTTCAAAACTAAGTGAGTTTGTGCTTAAAACAAGAAAATGTCTGGGGTGGGGTCAGAAAAATTTAAATTTTTCGTTCATTTTTATTATTGGCTTGTGTTTTTGTCTAGTTTTAAGCTTCAGCTCAATTCCAATACATTTTTCAGTAAACAAGACTTAAAATCTTCAGTCATTTTGCTTCTCCAGTAAATGAATGTTCAGAGATTTGTACACAAAAGGAAGAAAATCACTTTTTTGCACTACTAAACGACAACGACAGTGAGTCATGTTTGTAAATGGACCCGTGCGTTCTGGTGTTTCAGCGCCGTGGGCTGCCCGTATTCTGACATCAACCTTAATAAGGACTCTGTTCTTCCGGATCGTTTGAGCGGAGAGATGCCGGGGACCGGAGTGGGTCGGCCACGCCGAGCGGAACCCAACGCCGAGATCTCAGCCGACGCGAATGAGTGAGTGTTCGTGTCTCTTTAAATATTCAAAATGATGGAAAACTCCTTAAATAACCCAATCTGCAAAACTGACCATTGATGATTATTAGGGCTGTGCAATACGGACAAAATAATCACATTGCGATTTTTTTTTTAATCAATATTGCAATTGCGATTTATTGTGCAATTTTGGTGATTGTTTTTGCTTTTTCAAACACGGGCACAACAAGTGCAGAACAAAATGATTCACAATGAAGGAACTGTATTTACAGCTTCATGAACAAAACTGTAATCTTTAAAACAGACGACATCAAATAAATGAAGGTGAACGAACCTGAAATTCCAGTCATAATAAGTCAACTTCAAAACTGTGTTTCAGTGAATGAAGTCACACTGTACAGTAGATGAACTGCTTGATAAACAAAATAGTGTCTTAAAAACAGAAACATCAAATAAATGAGGATTATTTCACCTGCTTCAACTCGTATTCAACGCCGCCTTACATTTCTCATATATTTGGGGAATATCAACTAGCAGCTGGTGTCTTTTGTCCAGCGTTTGACTCCAAAACTCAAACGACTGATGTTGAATTTCTCTTTTTTATTCTGAACCGCATCCATATTTTTTCCTCTTTCCTCCCGTTTGCCTGTTCCGTTCTCCCGCTTTGCTTTGTTCTCATCGGTGCTGAGCTCTGATTGGTTCACATCTTAAACATGCGCACAGTAACGTTGCAGGATTCTCAATTACAATATCAATAAATGAACAAATAAAATTGCTGACTTTAAGCGATTTAGAAATTGCATGTGCTCAAATCGCGATTGTTTTGCGATTAATTGCACAGCCCTAATGATTATAACACCAAAACCACTCATTCTATTGAGTGCAAAAATTTGCACCCCCCATATGTAAATACCTAATGGGGATTCTGATCGTATGCTTTATAAACAATTGACATAGTCTTAAAGGTACAGTATTAAAAACAGGCTTTCACTGTGCGATGCATTAAAACTGAATGACTCCCGATATAATTGATGAAGCCGTCTACACGTTCAGTTGACAGACACACCGTTTGAAAACCCGCTTATTATTACATCAAAGTCAGATCCAGACATCTTTTATGTTGCTAACCATGTCAGGGATGGAAACCCGAGTCTGGAAGCTTCAACTCGAGTCGCACTTAGAGGCTGGAACACAACTTTAACGTTCATGTCCTTCAGTAACATTCGCCCATGTTGCCAGACATTTGATTGACAGCATGATTTGACCGACCAAAGCAAAGCTACCAATAACACTTTTTGCTCATTGCCATGTTTAGCGGGAGGGTACGCGTCGCTACGATAACAATCCGGCACGCAACCACGTGTCACTCATCCGAGATTAACATGAAACTAGACGAGTAAAACCAGGTCTGAAAGTTTCAAATAACTTTAAACGGCTTCAAGTTTGAAGGTTTTATTACGAAAAAGTAAAGAAAAAAGTTACTAGCGTGCTTTAACTTGTCGCTAACACATTAACATGATTTAGCAGATCGCTAGAATGAATTAGCATCTTGCTAACAACACACTTTTAACATGAATTAGCTTGTTGTCCGCATTTTTTTACCACATTGTAAACATGATTTAACGCTTGGCTAGAATCTATTAGCATGTTGCTAACATGATTTAGCTTGTTAACACATCACTAGCATGAATTAGCATTTTTATTACTAATTTAACATGTTGCTAGTATGTTTTAACACTTTTCTAACGTGTTTTAACATGTTGATAGCATGAATTAGCATGTTGCTAGCCTGTTTTAACTATTTACTAACATGAATTATGTTTTACCACGTTTTGCTAACATGATTTAATGTTGCTAACATGAATTAACATGTTTTTGCACACTGTTAACATGAATTTGCATGTTGTTAGCATGTTTTAATACATGGATAACATAAGTTAGCATGTTGATAACATGAATGAACATGTTGGCATATTTAATATATTTATAAATATTTACCACTTTGCTAACATTATCTAGCATGTTTCTAGCATGTTTTAACACATTGCAAGTATGAATTGGCATGTTGTTAACATGTTTGAGCACATTGCTAACAAGAATTATGTTGCTAGTGTATTTTAACATGTTGTTAATATGCTGTTAGCATGAATTAGCATGTTTTAACATGTTGCTAACATGAATTGGTATGTTGATAACATGATTTAACATTACTAGCATGTTTCTAGCATGTTTTAACACATTGCTAGTATGAATTGGCATGTTGCTAACATGTTTGAGCACATTGCTAACAAGAATTATGTTGCTAGTGTATTTTAACATGTTGTTAATATGCTGTTAGCATGAATTAGCATGTTTTAACATGTTGCTAACATCAATTAGCATGTTTTTGTACATTGCTAACATAAATGTGCATATTATTAACATGTTTTAACACACTGTTAACAGAAATGAGCATGTTGTTATCGTGAATTAACATGTTGGTAGTACTTTAAACGCACTGTTAGCATGTTGCTAACATGTTTTTAACACATTGCTAACATGAATTAGCATGTCTCTAGTATGTTTTAGCATGTTGCTAACATGAATTAGCATGTCTCTAGTATATTTTAGCATGTTGCTAGTATGCTGTTAGCTTGTTTTAGCATGTTTTAGCACATTGTTAGCATGTTCTTAGCTAGTATCTTGGCGTTGTTAGTCATAGTCACTTGGTGGACGAAGTTTAAATGCTCTTATTGGTTATTCTGTAAATTTACATGAGTGCAGTTATTTGTTTATCTTAAGGTGAGCTCAGTGAAGAGTCACACTTGCTCTCGCAAACAAATTAGCATAAATCAGCATATCCACACTTTTGATTCGCTCATCGCGTCACGTCAGCCGCACCTGCGCGGTCTGAGATCGACCTGATGTGTTCGTTTATCACTGTCTCTCCAGCAAACCCGTCACCTCTGCCCCATCCCACCCGGAGAAGCCCAGCACGGCAACCGTCGCCATGGAAACGACAGTAAAGAAGCCTGTTGTCACAGAGACCAAGCGAAGGTTAGAATCAGTCATTCTTGGTGGAAGAACATCGAACTTTTACGTTGTTTTTCAGTGACTTTGCAAATAATTCTATATTACAGTCGCGATGATTATTTGAGATCATAGCGATGAGTCTGAGATGTTTGCGTCACGGTAATGAGAAATGTGTGATAAAACACGAGGCTGTGTGCAAAATGAAGATGTGAGCGTGCACACACACACACACACACACCGCTGTGCTCCACGCGTCACTGTTTACACGATGACCTGTTAGTCAACAAAGCTTTGTTTTTCCGCACAATCTGCTGCATCGCTCTCGTCTCTGAAGACGCACTTACTTATTCTGAGATCGCATTTCCCCTGTTCAGATGTCCAGAAATAGCCTTGAGAATTTTCTGTGTACTTTAAGGAAAGGATTTGCATAATGAGCTTTACATTACACAAGAAATATACATGCAAAATCATTCCACGGCTCCAAATATATGTGCAAATTCTGCTCAACAGATGATCCTTGTCACATGACCGTTGCATGTTTAATTCAATGCGTGGTGTCCCGTTTTTATTTTTAAGCGTGTAGCGCTGAAACTCTATTGCAATTGTTCAAATTTCCAAGGATCACAATTCTCTCCTTTAAAGTGATCGGGCAGACCAAACACCTTAAATCGCCTCGCAGCGTCTACGACGTCACCCAGGCTCGCCCTGATCGGCCTGACGGGGGCGCTACAGCACTGAAAAGTATGAAATGGCTTCTATTGTTGGAATCCTTGGCTCAAGACGTACAAGATTTGTGGATGTTGGATAACTTTGCGAACTAATCATAGGTTTTTGACCCGAACAAAGCAGTGGAGCAACATTCTCTGGATTCTGATTGTCAACAATAATTTCGTTTCACAGTCCCTGAGGGCCAAAACGATCCAAGTGGTTGGAGCCACTTTTACTAAAATGGCTATAACTTGTCAACGGAATGAGAAAGTTTCACCAAATTTGGCACACGCATGTAAGACCTCATTCTGTGGTCATGTGAAAAAGGACATGGCGACTGGCCACTTGGTGGCGCTATAACAGGAACAAAGTGAATGAAAATG
This sequence comes from Opsariichthys bidens, assembly GCA_037194245.1. Classification (NCBI taxonomy): domain Eukaryota; kingdom Metazoa; phylum Chordata; class Actinopteri; order Cypriniformes; family Xenocyprididae; genus Opsariichthys; species Opsariichthys bidens. The sequence continues at coordinate 2,668,921 of CM074282.1, read as the reverse complement.
ACTATAACTTGTCAAAGAAATGAGAAATTTTCACCAAACTTGGCACACGTATGTAAGAGCTCCTTCTGTGGTTGTGTGAAAAAGGACATAGCGACTGGCCACTTGGTGGCGCTATAACAGGAACAAAATTCATGAAAATGGCTATAACTTGTCAACGGAATTGAAGATTTTCACCAAACTTGGCACACGTATGTAAGAGCTCATTCTGTGGTCGTGTGAAAAAGGACATAGCGACTGGCCACTTGGTGGCGCTATAACAGGAACAAAATTCATGAAAATGGCTATAACTTGTCAACGGAATTGAAGATTTTCACCAAACTTGGCACACGTATGTAAGAGCTCATTCTGTGGTCGTGTGAAAAAGGACATAGCGACTGGCCACTTGGTGGCGCTATAACAGGAACAAAATTCATGAAAATGGCTATAACTTGTCAACGGAATTGAAGATTTTCACCAAACTTGGCACACGTATGTAAGAGCTCATTCTGTGGTCGTGTGAAAAAGGACATAGCGACTGGCCACTTGGTGGTGCTATAACAGGAACAAAATTCATGAAAATGGCTATAACTTGTCAATGGAATTGAAGATTTTCACCAAACTTGGTACACGTATGTAAGAGCTCCTTCTGTGGTCGTGTGAAAAAGGACATGGCGACTGGCCACTTGGTGGTGCTATAACAGGAACAAATGAATGAAAATGGCTATAACTACTTCACCGTTAGTCCGATTGACTTCAATTCGAGGTCTTTGAGGACATTGACGTATCTCAAAAAATCGCCATCGGACAATGAAGTTTGAGCAGCTATCAGCTATCAGGAGGCCGATTGGAGCCAAAATCACTGGGCCTGTATATAACCATAGCATAAATATAATTTAGTACCATAAAATCCGTTAAAAATACTAAATATTAAATAAAAAACATTATTGAACTAATATATAGTACATTCAATTCATTGAAGACGTTTTGAACGTCCAGAGAACATTCAGTTTACATATCTTAATGGGAACGTTGGGGAAGTGTTCTTGGAACACAAGTTTGTTAGCTGAACACGTCCAGTGTCACATATCCCACACTGCCTCTCTGATGATGTCATCCCTCAGGGTTGGCCGGCCCTGTAAAGTACGGAAGGTGGAGGAGCTGCCGCCGGAAGAGGAAGTGGAGAGCGAGGTGTCATCAGTCACTGAAACCAAAGGTAGATCCACAGCACCCTCAATACACCTTCACGTTATATTTGCATGCGAAAACTACCTATTTTAAAGGTTTTATCCGGTGTAAGAAGCTGTTTAAGGTAACAGTTGGTAGAAAACGCTCAGAATTAGAGCCTGAGGCATAGAAAACTCAATGTTGATGTTGTGATTCATATTTGCAGATGAGCTAAAATCATTTCTCTCTGTGATGACTCACTCCATCTCTCTATCTGCCTTCCTGTGTCTTGCTGGGATTGTGTCTCCTTCCAGAAGGATTGGTCCCTCTTCCTCTCTGACTGCTCGTCTAAAGGTTCAGCGACAGTCACTAATGAGGAAGAGGGTTGGATTCAAACAGCAGGGTCTTTGTTCCTCGGCTTAAAAGCTTTTTAACTCCGTCCGGTCAGGGGCGTTAAAGGCAGCCGGAGAGTGAAAGATGTGAAGCAGCTCTTGGAAGCATCGTGGGCGTTGCGAGGGATAATCCTCTGGGGCTCGAGCCACACATAATTGTAAATTAAGAAAAAATGATGAGAACGTTAATGAAGAAGTTTATTACGGCTTAGCAGTGTCAAAGTACTTGAAGCACCTTGGGTTCGACAGAGGATGAACAAACGCTGAACATCCTCCATGAGAAATCAAGCTCTTTTAGTCGGTTATTCTACTGATACAAGTGGAGTCTCATTTCAGGCCAGGACGCTGTCATTTCTTACTGCAATCTAGCAAAAAAAAAGCATTTATTCATTTTATTTTAAGTGAGGAAGGGTTTTTGTTGGATAAAGAGAGCGTTCATTGACAGGAAATAGCGTATAGCATCTTTACATGCCTCTTGAAGCTGCGCTCTGAAATCAAAGAAACAAAATCGGGCCAAAACAAAGTTCTTTTGGAGATCGTTTTGGGAGTTTGCCTGTCAAACTGGAAACTTTCTGAAAAAGTGTGCGCCGGCTGGTGAACGCATTCAAACCGCCATTGGTCCATGGTGATGATGTCATAGCTGGGGGTGTGGCTCACAGGCTCCGCCCTCTGAGCTGTAAATCTCCTCTGGTTCATTTCTTCTGTTCAGATGCGAGTAAAAACATACTGGAGAGACATTTTACCATAGAAACTGATGCTGTAATTCTGATGGAAATGACACTGACACTGTTTTGGTTCAGACTCGAGAATTCGCTATGAATATTTACATCGACACCAAACTCGTGCTGAGGGGACGCGCCAGTCGTCCAGAGAAAAGTGGAAGTTTTTCATTGATTATTAAAACAAAGGAAAGATTTAGAAGGGTACTCCTCTCAGAAAATGTACAAATAAAGATAACTTTAGATGTTTTAGTAATATTGGGATCGCTAGACGAGGGCTTAATGAACTCATTTTTGTGAACGCCTCAAATTCTCTACGAGTATTCGGCTGGTGATGTGACTTCGACGCTGTTCCCCTACTAGACAGCCTGAAGAGTCTAGCTGTGAAGCACTCAGCTGTGATGTCCAGTGATAGGACTATCTGGTGATTAATGGTGTTGCGTGATCCACAGAATGAGGACAGACGGTTTGGAGGCAGCTCTTGCGAGCCTCAGGGATTGTTTGTATGTTGAGAGTGGGTTTTAAGGCGGTGGAGATGAGCCTGAGCCTGCTGGAGTGTGTTGGGAAGTGCCAGTGAGCACAGATGTGTTGATGGTGAACGTGATTGTGGACCAAGAACCTTCAGATTAAGCCCAAAAAATGTTGGACTGAACTGGCCGAGAGCAGGAGCCTGTGAACATGCATGAGAATATTTATATGTGTGCAACTGGGCATATGCTTAAATATGGTTAACCAGCCAGAAGTTAAGTGGAACTGTGGGAGTTACTGAGTAAATGGGTCAATTCCGCATTATACATGCCTGAAAATATTGGATAAATTGTTAATCTGATCATTTTTACAGATTTTCTTTTTGTTCACAATCCCAATTAAAAGAGCATAGTGGTGAATTTAAATGGATAGTTCACCCAAAACAAGTCATTTCACAACAGCAGGACACAAAAGATGTGAAATGAAATGAGAAACTTGATGTGAATAATGACCCTCTTTTCGGCCGTGGAGCAGCTTTACTCCTGAATTCCATTCAGTTCTTTGGAACATTAACGCTGTTACTTTCCTGTTTATTACCGAGAAGCTGCTTTTTAAACCATGTGTATTATATAAAACGCTATATAAATAATGACTTTTGCACTGGCATCCCATAATGCACTGAGAATGAGAAGCATAGCACAGATACTCGTCCCTCAATAATGCAATTATATGAAACAAACGCACTGCAGAGACAAAACTTGATATCCGCAATCTCTGTGCCACTTCATTTGTCTTTGAGTTTCGAGTGTTTCGAACTTTTTCACTGGAATACATTAGAGGATGGTTTATGAGAATTTGATCCGTTGTTTAATAGACCGCAACAAACATGCGCTTTTGCCATTTAGACATCTAAATGCATGCTTTTTATGAATTCCCTTGAGAAAGTGCTTTTATGACAGCTAATGACATGGATTGGGCCATTATTAGAGACATTTATGTGTTTATGTAACAGACATCAGATGGCGCCCACTGGCTATGTGCTCTGCTAATTCGTGTCAGAAACTGAGCAGCCATAGCCTCATTTCTGCAGCGATTCTCCAGGATTGACTGCGCTCGCTCACCTCGGTGTGATTACAAAAGTGCAACTCGCACTAAGAAGTCGTGAAGGACTAAATATAAGGGTGCTTTCACACATAGTCCGAACCCGAGTTCGATTGCGCCCCCTTTGTCTGCCCCCGCCGGACTGTGTTCACACTGTATTTCAGTGCCAGAACCAAGGTACATTTGCATCATCGCAGTGGAAGCTGTTGCTATGTAACGGCGACACGGGAGACGGCGGCAAAATGGATAGCCCTGTTCACCTCACTTTTACACATTTGATTTTGTAACTTTGCTTTGGTTCAAAGCGTCAACACCTCACTTGTATCCGTCTGCTGCGAAAGTATTGCGAAGGTTCCAAAGAACACAAAATCCAAAACCATGTCATCAGTAGCAGTTCACTTTAGGCCGATCTCGTTTATATATTAGCAGTAAGTTCAAATTAAAGGTACATCCACACAATTTTTGTGCAAGGTGAAGGTTGAGTCACAAGAGTCCACTAGGTGGCAGTACACACAGTTATGTACTGTGGAATAGTCAAACACTTAAATTTTTGTTTTGGTTCTTGATGACTTTGCACACAATGGCGGATCTGCTACATTTCTTATTTCGAATGTCCTGTAAATGACACGACAGTGATGCATGCTTTTTCAAGTTGATGATGCTAAATACAGGTGTAAACGGGGAGTAAAACGTTTTGAGCTTGTCTACTTTCGACCACTTCTAGAGGTAGTTGAAAACGCATTCGACCGGATTGCTTTCGTGGCCACCGACTTCTCTCTGCCCACTTGACCGAACATGTAAACATGGGAAGCGCTCTGGCCAGACGTGATTTAAACTTTGTCGGCTGAAGACCCAAGTTTGGTCTGGAGATGAATTACGTACCAAACACAATGCTCTCATCATTCCTGATTTCTAACACACAGTATTCGGCTGGTCAGAGCAGAAACGAAAGCCGACGCTCTCCGTGTGTTTTTCTGTCGTCTTTGGGCGCATTCATATGTAAATAACGCGAGCTTATTTCGTCTATTAGACCAAAAAAAATGAGTCCCAGAAGCAGATCTAGGCAGGTGGAGCTGGGGAGGTGGAGGTGTTCAGAGGAACAGGCCTACAGAAAACAAGACTATTTAAATGTTGAGTAAGCAATCTCCTTGGCTGGAGAATCAGCGAAGGCCAATCAGCTTGTGCCGTGTGTTAATGTTGAGATGGCTCTCAGAATTAAGAACCTGTCAGCCAGCGCCATCTAGAGTTTCATGACTGAACTAGATATTTAAGAGTGTTTAACAACCTCCTCACCCGTGTTTAAATACTGCTTTAGCACCCCTTGGCTAATTTATTGAGGTTCACAACTTCTTATTCCATTAAGTGCAGACTAACTCTGGATTCAGATATTTTATTTTCCTATATTGACACAAGACAAGCTAGCTTTCTTAAAACGGTCTGGGCATCATCAGCGAAGTTGGTCTTCACAAACTTGGGCTCACGATGCTTTTAGGAAACGCAGGCCTGTTCCTTTTTGTTTCCACTTCAAAGAAGGGCTCTGTCAGAGTGAATTAGCCATGAAAGGCCAGCGGTAGGGGAGGGTGTTATCTCCGAGTCTGGCCTCCAGCACGGAGCGCGGCGGCTCATGAGCGCTGTGCGTGCCGCTCTAAAGTGGACCAGTTGAGAAGCTGGCGGATTTAAATGGCTTTTGGCACTGTAGGAAAGCTACTTTATTCATAAGGCCGTTCCGAACAAAAGAAAAAATAGCAACTTCCAAAAGGTGAAGTGCACCGCACAAATGGAAGAAGTCATTTTGCCATTCATGAACGAGGTAGTGAATTACTTCTACTTGGGATTTCAAAGCCCACAATTTGCTCTAACAAACATCTCAGATTTCACAGTTCAGTTCGTGTAACTGCAGCTGATTAGACCTGCCAGAGTCTAAGATGTCATCCATAATAATGAAAAGGCAATCATTCTGAGAAAGAGAAAAGTCGCTCGTTGCTCGTCTGTCACGTGTGACGCGGGATTCAGACTTTTGATCCCAATGGGAGAAACACATTTACATTGCAAAACATTAGATGAGAAATTACAATGAACAGAACAAGGAAAATAAATACGCCGCAGCAAACACGGGAACCAAATGAGACACAGGTGTAACTAATAAGTTTACATGTCACATTTTAACAGAAAACTTTTCATGTGTGTTGGCCGTTCATTTACACATCAACAAAGTTTTGGGCGACTGAAAACTCGCAGTTTCAAAGTGCATTTTTTTTTTTTTAAAAGAGATACTATTATTGTCTAGTGTCTCCATCTACTGGCCTGGCATGCATAATACAGCATATTACAGGCCTTTTATCTTCTTCCCTTTGTGTTGGCTGACCAAGAGAAGCTAAACCTGCTTTGTCCAGTAATGGCTCTGTTTCCACCTGGTATTAGGATTTTGGTCAATCAGATCACAAGTAGTCGAGGGAGACACATTCCCGTCTACACCTGGTGCTTTAATCCGTCTCTTCTGTCCTGATTTTTTTCAAGGGCAGGTAAATTTATGTTTTTATTTCAGATCTTTCGATCTAATTGGAAAAAATAAGCTCACGCAATTTACACGCCCGTCGACAAGGAAAAAATATACGGAGAGCTTGAGTCTTCAGCGGACAAAGTTTAATTCCCATCTGGCTAGGACGCTTCCCGTGATGTTTTTATGTTAGGTCAGTAGGTGGAGAGTAGGCGGTCTTTAATGGCTGGCTGTTCGAACGCATGAGCGTTTCCACTACGAAAGCACTTCATTCTAATGCTTTTCAACTGCCTCGAGAAGTGGTTGAAAGTGGACAAGATCAAAACGTTTTACACCCTGTTCACTGGTGATCTGATCGAGCAAAACGCATCTTGACACCAGGTGGAAACAGGGCCTGTTCTTCAGTGGCGTACGACTGACCAGCTGCTGGTGCGCTGCGGTTCAGCCAGGCAGGGAGGATTATGATCTATGAGGAAATATGGCGACATGTGAGGCTTTTCTGTCAGGAGTTTCCCTCCAAGAGTCGTGTGAGGAGGTGGGCTGGGGCTCTCCACACATTCATCAGGTTTTACAGACTGGATTTGGACTCTACAGCAAGTGGTTTTGTCCTAAGCTGTGCTCTGAGTGACTGCAAGTGGGTGTTTTGTTTCATCGTTCAGATGCAGCGTAGAGTTCCCTCGAAAGGGAACATCTCGTTTATGACTATAACCATGGTTCCCTCGACGCCGCCTCGCCATACTTACGGCATGCCTGTGAAATCCGAAGCAGTCGCTGTTCTGTTCCGGGGATCCTTTACGACGGTGGCCCGGAAGTGCAAAACAACATCACAAAGTGTGAAACACTTTTACGAAGCTCGAGACAAATTCACATTTTGGAAAACATTTTTACCCAATGACACGGGGAAAACACTTTTACCAGCCCCGAAACAAATTTACAATGACAGATTCTTCACGGAGAGGGAATGTGTCACACGCCGGAAGTGTAACTTACCTTGCTTAGCACTGTCCGGCTGTCCAGACGTCCCCTGTGTTTCCGTCTGCTCCGCGTCCTTTAGAAACTCCAAACTCTGACCACACGTGAAGCTAAACCGCGTTAAGCTGCTCATGTTTTGCCACAAAACGAGCAAAACAGTCCATGTTCGGTCACCATAAACGTTATTTACGCCATTTACTCCACAACCACGCGCTCACCTCCAACAACACCTTTCACCGCGTCACTTCCGGTGTGTCCGTGAAGAGTCTGTCGTTGTAAATTTGTTTCGGGGCTGGTGAAAATGTTTTGCGTCTTGTTAATTTGTTTTCTAAAAATGTAAATTTGTCTCGAGCTTCGCGCTTTGTAATGTTGTTTTGCACTTCCCGGCCACCGTACTTTATAGCTTCTGGTAACTTTGTACCAATGACATTGGAGTTGAACATTTGCTTCAGACGCGACCATGACGGAGTGTTCCCATGGCATGGGGGTTTCCCAAACTTTTCCAAAACAAAGCACTCGACCAATTGCAACACAGCCGACCAATCAGAGCACATTGTGCTTTCAGAAGAAGGGGCTTCAGAGAGACGGGAACTAAACGGAGCGTTACGGACAGACTGGGAAGAGAGGAGTTGAACAATGGAGAATTGACAAAAAAACAACAACATCGAGACTTGGTAAAAGTGAAAATTAGAGCCTCTTTCATTCTTCTCCCTCTCTCTCTCTCTCTCTCTCTCTCTCTCAGAGCTGACTCTTCAGCAGGCTTTGCACCAGTCTGTATTCATGCCATGTTCCAGCCCATCTCCCAGCATGCCTCACTGCTGGGATCAGCACAGCAAGCTGCTTCCGACGGTGGCGGGCATCACGGCCAGTAAAGTGGCAGCGTGGAGCGTAGACGAGGTACACCGATCTCCATGTGCTCTTCACACACACTTTCTTGAGTTAATCCACGGTTTATTTTAGCTGGTTTGCTTTGGATGCCGTTGTACCTCCTCTAATTGTTATTCCGTAGGTGATTGAGTTCATCCAAGGACTTCCCGGCTGCAAGGAACAAGTGCGCACCTTCAGAGAGGAGGTAAATTATTCCCTTTTATCACGAGTGGAATTAGAGAGAATGAATCCTCAGGGAAATGCTCAGCCGGTCCTCCATCATGAGGTTTGGCAGCTGGAGCAACTGGAGCATTTAAGCAACAGAATCTCATGCAAGAGGCATGATGGGATATGTGAGAAGATCTCATTGAAACCATTTATAGGCATGTCGAGTCATCCCACGTCACAGCGTCACGCCTGTTTTCCACTAACAAGAATGTTAAACAGGCCGGAGGGGGCTGGTGCTTAAAATAATCCTGTTTCCTCTGAGCTGTTGTCTGTCAGCTCTTCCTCCTCCTGTTCTCTTCTGCCTCTCTTCCTTTTGTTTTCCATTTATTTACTATGTGCAAATTAAGTCCTATCGTAGATTGTGGTCCAAAAGTCTCAGACCACTGGTGAAAAATGATTTCACTTCACGTTCTTTTATATTGTTAAAGTTTATTTTGGTCCGCTAACGTGATCTTCCAAGAGTGCTGATGGTCGTCCATTCTGAATACTGAAAGTAGCAAACTCAGGCAGAGTAGCTGGTAAGATTGTATCTGAAATGGACGTTACTTAACATCAAGTACTTCTTGTTCGTTGAAGTTCTGGAAAAAATCCTTTTATGCCAAGAAAAGATGAAGAGTGAGGAGTAATCATCTAAAGATGACGTGAAGTCTCTGTCAGTCATTGAATCGTTCACTCCAACCCATTTTTAAAAAAAATAAATAACTGCAGGAATGAACGTTTTGTCCGAACCTCTAGTGAATTCCATGTTATTTTGTTTAGTTCTCTATTCAGAATCGCAGGAGAATCGCAATCTCCGTTTTAAAGTAAAAAAATCGTGAAGCTCTCCAATCGGCAGATATTGCATCATATGCGCATCTTCATTTCCATTATTTTCAGATTATCTTTGCTGTTCATCTTTTAAAAACACTAATAATTTAATAACTTATATAATCTCATCAATATAATAGTTACTAAATTTCAAACTAAATATCAATTTTTTACTTCTGCAAATGATAGAAGTGATTTTAGTTTGTGTTTTCATTTATTTAGACCAATAATTCTTTTAATATCGTCAGCCATAATATGAAAATCCACACGGTTTATATATAATCTGTACGTTATTTTCACGTTATGGCTGATGGATGATATTGAAATAATTATTGAATTCCCTGTTTGTAGTCAAAATCGAGCTCTTTCTGCTGTCAGTAGTTTATATGGCACCGTTGTAGCGGAAAACCTTGAAATTGCAAAAGAAAGGCGTGAGAAATGCATCTAAATGTGTGTTTGTCAGCTGACCTGCCGTTTGTTTTCAGCAAATCGACGGAGAGGCCTTCCTGTTACTGACTCAGGTGGACCTAGTGAAGATCCTCAGCATTAAACTCGGACCTGCGCTGAAGATCTACAACTCCATCCTGATGTTTAAAACCACAGAGAACTCGGCTTGCAACGAACTCTGACCCGCAGCGCCGAGCGCTCGTCGTGAAGATCGTAACGAGGTTTAGATTCAGGCAGAAAGAGCGGCTTGAACACGTATAATAACATCCATCGTTCATTTAGACAGATGCTTCTCTGCGCCATCATTTACAAAGTGTACGTATGCGCTTATTAAGTCACATGACGGTTTCCTGTAGCGGTGTCGGCGAGAATGTATATTTGGCTGAAGGTTATCGGAGCACTTTTTCTGAATTCAGGTGCTAAACGAACGCAGCCACATGCACTGAGTTTCTCTCCAAACGGATATTTCTCTCCTTTAATCATTTAAGTGTGTGTGTCCTTTGCACTTCATCGTCTTTCCTGAAAATGCCTCCATTCAATGTCCGGATGATCTGAACGCTCACCTTTAGAGAGCCGATCGGATGAAATTAACTCGGCAGAGCAAGCGAGAGGTTTGGAAAATCAGACCGAATCCGTCGTCAACAGCAGTTCTGCGTGGAGGGTTGGCAGAACGGACGGTGTCGTATTAATGCAGTCCTTCATTACCGTCTCTAGTCGTGGGTTTTTTGGGAGCAGTGTGTGAAGTATAAAGGCCAATTCGTTTTTGATTCAGTTCTCTCTCTCTCTCTCTTTGTTTTGAGACGATGGATGTAAAGATGGAGGACGAAGCTGAACTCGGATCGTCAGAGCCATATTTGCTATTTTGTAACCGAATGTAAGTTAAATCTCAGAATGCCTTCATGTGCACAGTTGAAAAAAAGTGTCATTTTCCTTTAATATACAGACATGAGTATTAATTTTCTGTTGCCGAGGCATGCAGCATTAAACACTTCACATTTATTCCAGTTTAATACTTTAACTATTTAAAACGAAGAGTTGGACGAATGTCAGTGTCGACGCGCTTGTTAACCGGCAGAAACCGTCGTACAGCGTTGCTTTTACTCGCTTTCGAGTAAAGCGCTCGGCTGGACGATTTCCATGTTCAGAACTCGTTTATCATGCGCATTTTTTCTTCTTGTCACGGGAGCTTATAATGAAGAGTTTGTTTGGGGATTTAAAATGAAATATAAAGTGGTGTAAATAAGGAATGGTTTGGTGTGGATGGACTACTAAACTTCACTGTAATTCATTTGCAAATAAACCTAATGATCCAACGGCCTGTTTTTAATGTGTGCGCAATTCAGATTCAAATGCATTGATGCTGGTTTTCGTGGTTTGTTGCTGGATCTTATACAGGAACAAAAACATTCAGGATTGCTCTCCATATAGTGGACTTCAATGGGGTTCAACGGGTCCAAATGTCAGTTTCAGTGCAGCTTCAAAGATCTTCATGATCCAGACGAGGAATAAGAGTCTGATCTAGAGAAACCGTCGTACATTTTATAACTTTTTAACCACAAATGCTCGTCTTGCACTGCTCTGATGCGCCACACATCACGTCATCACGCTGAAAAGGTCATGTGATGTAGGAGGAAGTACCGATTCAGTGTTTCCAAAGAGAACGTCAAAGACGGAGTCAAAGAGCCTTTACAAATAAAGTAAAACACATGATGACGTGATGTGTGGCGCATCAGAGCAGTGCAAGATGAGCATTTGTGGTTAAAAACTATATATTTTTGTATGAAATGTCGATGGTTTCTCTGGATCAGACTCTTATTCCTCGTCTGGATCTTTGAAGCTGCACTGAAACTGACATTTGGACCCATTGAACCCCATTGAAGTCCACTATATGGAGAACAATCCTGGAATGAGTTCCTTTTCATTTCTTTTCCACTGAAGAGAGAAAGACATGGAGGAGAGTGAATTATCAGGAGATTTCGTCTTGGACCATCTTAAGCCTCGTCTGTGGAACCGGGTCCGTTACAGCTGGGATGTCACACACACCGCACCGCACTATCACTGTTGTTCAGTTTGCTTAATAAAATGTCTCAATGACGCCCTTCATATTTTTAGAAACTGTTTTATGAAATCAATGAACCGTAAATGTGGCTCTCGGCCGAACGCTCACGGGATAATGGAGATCCGATCGGGTAATCGTCACACACGCAATTAAATTAAATCAGAACTGAGTCTGTGTGACATAATAAGGCATGAAACTGAAACGATAACAGATTAACTTAAATATTAACATGAGCCATCTGTAGATTCAGTGGAGTAGTAAGAGTTTTATGACATATCCTTCAGTTAGACCTCAAAACATCTCAGATGGGTTTATAGGCAGCATCGGACTTAAAAAGCAGTGTGGGTCATTTATAAGCTCACTAAATATTCTATAAAAAGAAGCATCGATTCCCTTTAAACGAACTGGGTCTAATCATCTTCGGTCCGCAGCGGCAGCTCATAGTCACTGTGAACTTGTTCTTCTCCAGCGTCACCATGGAGACCCTCACATACTAAATCTTAATGTTCTGACAGGCTGCTGACATTCTGTTGACGCCTAACCCTGGTTTCAAGCCTCAACTTGATTAAAAAAAAAAAAAAATACGGCCAAATATTTTGCCCATTTCACCAGCATGGAAACGGCTTACGGACTCTTTCTTGACCCAAAGAATGATAAACTTTGCGTTCTGATCTCACAGTCACACCAAGAGCGATAACTATTGCGATAACTGTATGGCAAGCCGTTCTGACTTTTATTCATTTTCAGGATATGAACTTGTGAGATCAACGATTACATTTCCACTAGTTAAAATGTTCATTTTTGATATCAACAATTCAATTTTTACTAGTGAAATCTCGCCATAGGCTGCCATTCAAACTCAACTGTTGATATCAAGAATTCATTTCTGACTAGTTGAAATTCCAGTTTCACATTTCAGGAATACAATTCTTACTAGTAACAATGCACATTTCTGAAATCAACAATTACACTGTTACTAGTGCAAATGTCTATTCTTGATATCAACAACTGAATTTCTACAACTGAAGTAAAAATGTTCATTTCTGATATCTGAAAATGAATTCCTGATATCAATATAATACGACCTTCTTTACTAGTAACGACCACATTTCACCACTGCAAATCGGCCGACACCGATACAGTGGACTATGTAGTGGATAGGGAGCGATTTCAATACACAGCTCGTAATTCCTGACAATATTATATAAATCACTCTTTTTTTATAGTCACAAAGTGTTTCAAACCAAATGTAACACATAGTATACAGTGTTTGATTCCAGATGGAGCACTAGATTCTCACTATCCCACCTGTTTTGGGTCAGGAGGGCAGATAAACCTGTAAACCATTCTGGAGTGTGGGAGCCTCATTCCAGTAATCTACGGTAACGTAATTTAGCCGTACAGTTTTGTGTTAATCTTCTTTCTGCTGACATTAGTAAATGACTGCAGTTGTCAGACGAGAAGTGTCTCCCACTGTTTCGCAATGAATATGGAAAATATGACTCGCGTTTTCAGATTGGAAGCAGATGGTGTTTCGCTGGAGCGAAAGATGTTTCGAGGAGAGATGTCCCGATGACCGTGAGACACGGATGCGACGAGAACCGTTCAAACCGTCCTTTACCCGTACCTCCTGATCTTTCTTCAGTAATGTAGAGTCTTCTGATGCAAACAAACTTGTACATAAAGCACTATGAGAGGCCATGTGTTGATTTTTCCATCATTTCCAGCTCCAGATCCAGTGACTAATCACTCCAAGAATCATCGCATGCTCGGTTTCATTGATTTGGGTGCTTGTGGCGCATCTATTTGCGATTCATATGTTGCCAGCAAAATAATAATAGTAATTTTGTTGGAATACTCGTGAATGGCCATTAATGGAGAGAGATTCAGTTTCACACTGAAACACGATATTTGTCAGTCATACGTAAATGAAATAGATAAGATTTATGTAATAGTTCACAGGTTAATGAACACTGATTAGTGGTCATGTGTGTGCGCACTACTGAGTTAAAGTGCCGTTGAAGCAGCGTCAGAGTTCATGAGATCATGAAGTGATGATTATTGATGAACACCTGCTGTCAACAAGCAGAATCACTGAAGGACAGAGAAACACTCAACTGAAGATAAAAGACATTTAATCTCTCACTATTCATTTACTCAACTATTATATCAATCTCACCGATTTCATTTACATATGACTGACAAATATGAATCACATTAAGTTTATTAGTTTGTTTATGTTAAAACTCTGTCATCCAAATGGACGGTAAATTGCGTAAAACTAAAAATATTTTTTGAGTGCAGTCAGACGACGCAGTGACGGAATACAGTTCGCTAACGGCCACAACCGTACGAATGAGCAGAAGAAGAACGGCGCATGTGCGCTTGAAAACAAAGTCCACTAGGTAGTGCGCGTCTTTCTGCGCTCACCGACGGAGGAGAACGCTTTGAAAGGTGCGAAAAGGAGCGTAAAAGAGGGTTTGAGTTGAAGCGTCGAATGCTTAAATATAGTTAAAGTGGAGCAAAGTTTTATTTTTCATTATTCTGTATATTTATAACACAAGATGCAAGTTTTGTGGCCGATTGTGACCAAATTCCTTTCGTTTTTTATCACTCTGTTCAGTTTGCTGCACTATAGGAGGCTGTAGTGCACTAACTAGGGGACTAAAAGCTGCTCGGTGGAATAAACTGGGGGGGTAGTCGTGGCCTAGTGGTGAGGGAGTTGGGCTTGCAACCTGAAGGTTGTTGGTTCGATTCCCACGTCGGCAGGAATTGAAGGTGGGGATTGTGAATGAACAGCACTCTCTCCACCTTCAACACCATGACTAAAGTGCCCTTGAGCAAGACACCTGACCCCTGATTGCTCCCCTTGTAAGTCGCTTTGGATAAAAGCGTCTGCTAAATGATGAAAAAAATGAAAAAATGAAACTGTGATTTGAGCTTCTATCTGCTCAAAATAAATGAAACCCATCATTGTGGACTTTTTACACTTTAACTTCCAATTCTCACTATGAACTTGTTGCTTATTAGCATGGCAATTAATACTATATTCTACGTCAACTTAACAACGACCTTACTCACTATTTTATATTTAGTTTATTGAGACAAAAGTCACAGTTGATCGTGAGAATTGGGCCCTAAACTCAAGTCGGACCATTTTTGCTATTGTACCGTATTGAACCGTGACCCCAAATCCGAACCGCGTTTACACGCTTCCGTCATTTCCCTCTCCAGTTTTGATGATCTCTGTGTGTGTTCGGTGTTAACAGCGATGCAAAAAATCTTTTCAGGCGATGATCCATCAGAATGGCAAGGACAAAGGTCAGGTCAGCAATTCATCACACCAGCCTCAAATAAAAACAAGACAAAAACAGCCTCTCCGGCTCAAGTTCTATTCAATTCCTTTCATTTTGCACCGATTACATCAGAACAAAGCCAATACTTTCCAAATCACTGGCTTTATGTCTTCAGATCTTTCAGAAATCATTGGAACATGCTCATTTAGTGCTCAAGAAACATCTTTTAGTATTATCATGTTGAAAATAGTTTCGCCGCTTAAAACATCTGTGGAATCTGTGATACATTTTTTTATGGTTCTCTGAAGAATTGAAAGCTCAAAAGAACAGCATTTTTTAAAATGGAAATCTTTTGTAACATTATAAAATGTCTTTACCGTCATTTTTGCTCAATTCGATGTGTTCTTGTTGAATAAAAGTATTTTTTTAAACAGTATCATTTGTATTTATATGTTAAATTTATTTACTTTTATTCATTTGGCAGACGCTTTTATCCAAAGCGACTTACAAGGGGAGCAATTAGGGGTCAGGTGTCCTGCTCAAGGACACCTTAGTCATGGTATCGAAGTTCATTCTCAATCCCCACCGGCATGGGAATGGAACCAGCAACCTTCAGGTTACAAGCCCGACTCCCTCACCATGAGGCCACGGGTTGAGCATCTAGATCGGAATCACAATTCAAAATGCATCTAGACTTTCAATCTGGATATGCAAAAACTCAAGTGTGCTCATGTTCCAGCGGCCGTGGATCGGTTGTGTTTGTTGATGCAGCGTGAACGAGTTGTCATGTTTGACACCTTTCTGAGGCTTTAACGTCGGCTCGAAGCGTCAGAGACGGCTGGAGCATGTGCTGAGCTGATGAAGAGAGTCTGAATCACCCTGATCTGCTCTCAAACATTGTGTGACCGAAGCAGAATTCAGTCGTCAGCACAGTATACCGTTTGCACTTCACGTAATCTTAACCCAGTCCATAATTAGCCCAAAAAACGGACTAATTGCATGTACAGTGTGTTTGTAAGAAGCACAGTGAGCGTATCTGGCATCGGGCTTTCCTCACGCTCCTTTGAGACGATCGTCTTTTCATGAATAATTAAACGCGAGAGCAAATACCAAAATCCTGCTTCAATGCCAGGTGGGATTCTTGATCCCCCCGTCATGTGCAGAAAAGCACTCATTAAGAGAAGAACGAGCCTATTTTTAGCCTCTCTTTGACTGTAGTGATCACACCCACGCCGTCTGCGGCGTCAGAGTCGTCCTCGCCGCTCCGGTAACGCTGGAGGAATCGCACGCTCGTGTAGGAAATGAGGGTGTTGCTGCCACAGGTTCCGCACACATTTTCCCAGCAATTATCTCGTCATCGAGTCTCAACACTCAAGTAACAAAGAATGTCGGAGCTCAAATGAAATCGGAGACAACACAACTGTCAAGATTTAATCCTTTCTACATTCATTCCTTTTCATGTTGATGTGAAAATACTGTGATCAGGCACAACATTATGACCACCTGTAATGTGACGAGCCCAAAGAAGGCAGAGATATTTGACTGTTTTAATGACAAGAACTGAAATCGGGACAGAACACCGAGGTAAACACCGTCACACAACTTTAACGATCGACAAAGTCAGGACTGACACAAAGGGGAACACACGAGGATGATGAGCGGGGCACAGGTGATGGACATGATTACAAACGAGAAACAGCTGAAGACAATGGACCAATAATGTGACTAAAGACAGGACTGGGGAAACAGATCAACAGAACATGAACTCTAACAGCACCTTCCTAATATCGTGTTTCTGTCAGGACAGAAAACAACAAAATAGGAAGGATAAACTAAATTTAAGTTTAATATGCAACTGTTTCAAGTCAAAAACTAATTATTCAAACACAAATGCGTAAATGCGAAATGAGCTGCAGCTGAATATGAACAGAAAACTGCAATTAAACAAACTGTGAGAGCCAAGATCCACTGAATGTCCTTCCAAAGAGCCAAAAGAGGTGGCGGGAATAGGAAGTCTATGGTTGTAACTATGGTAACAATAAAATGCTGATTTTCGCTTAACTTTCTCTCATGGTTTTCTGCGGGAGTGTGGCGGCCAGCGGCCGTGACTCGGTATCTTCGGTACCGGCTTCAGTGGGCCTTTGTGGTGCTGTAGTTCTGCTGCGTTCAGTGAACGCTTGAACCCCCCCCCCAAGCGTGGACATCATTGACTAAAACAATCTTTTAAAGTAAATGATTTTATGTTTTATGAATGAAATGTGTGTAAGATGAGCGTATATTGCTATCGAAGTATGAAACAAGCTAGTAGTAAAACAAAATAAATACTAACAAATTAATACAAACTCATGCAATTATAGCTAAAAACCCACCCCCCACACCCCTTCCATAAAAAATGTACTGTAGAGTTTCATAGTCAAAATACTTAAAAAATGACGAAAACAAACAGCATGACTGTGGCCTTGCAGTTGTTATACGATCCGATCCCTCATCACTAGGTGGCGATAGTGAAGCTTAAAAAGCAAGAAAAGTGAAGTAGAAGAAGATTAGGACTAGTGACGATTGTGTCTACGGTCAGAAGTGAGGCAGAATCTATGGATAAATAGCATCTTTTCGCGGACCACACTTGATCTAGAGCCTGAAGGTGTTCTGCGGGATCCGTCCAAGATGTTCGCAGCAGATCCTTCAAGTCCTGTAAGATGGATCGGACTCGTTTCTTCAGCACGTCCCACAGATGGTCGATTGGATTCCGGGGAATGTGGAGGTCGAGTCAACACCTCAAACTCGTTGTTGTGCTCCTCAAATATTCCTGCTTTGTGTCCGGAGCATTATCCTGCTGAAAGAGCCACCGACACCAGGGAACACCGTCTGTTCATGGTCTACAACGCTGAGGTAGGTGGTTCGTGTCTCAGTGACGTCCACATAGATGCAGAACCCAAGGTTTCCCAGCAGAACATTCCCAAAGCATCACACTGCCTCCGCCGGCTCGCCTTCTTCCCATAATGCATCCTGGTGTCATGTGTTCCCAGATAAGAGACGCTCACGCACCCGGCCATCCACGTGATGTAGAAGAAAACGACATTGACCTTCTTCCATCGCTCCGTGGTCCAGTTCTGATGCTCACGTCCCACTGTTGGCGGTGGACGCGGTCATCATGGACACTGACTGGTCTCTGCAGCTCCATACTCAACAAACTGAAGCTCTGTGTGTTCTGACAGCTTTCTATCAGAACCAGCATGAGCTCGTCTGTTGGATCGAACCGCACGGGTCAGCCTTCGCTCCACACGTGCCGCCCGTGACCCTGTCGCCGGTTCACCGCCGTTCCCTCCTTGGAGCGCTTTTGACCGACAGTGAGCTGCAGTTCTGGAGATGTTCTGACCCAGTCGTCTAGCCACAATCTGGTCCTCGTCAAACTCGCTCAAATCCTTACGATCGCCCATTTTTCCATCAACTTTGAGGACAAAATGCTGCCTGATATATCCCTCCAGTCACAGAGATGATCAGTGTGATTCACGTCACCGGTCAAATGTCTCTCTATTCTTCTGTCTTCAGAATAACCGTTCTTTATTGATGGTTCCATGAAGATCCTTTAACATCCACGGAATCTTTCCGCTCCATTCTTGAGATTAATATAATGTTCTTCGCGCCGAGAAGAACTGTTCACTGAGAGTTCCTTCTGGGATCTTCCACGGCATCCCTGAGAAAATCCCGTTTTAGAACCTCAAGAGTGTGTCGTTCTCATCAGAGCCGTCATCCGTGTGGATCACAGTACTCACCTGAAACATCTGTCATGATGACAGCTCTGAAGAACACATGAACGCAGCAGGAACGAGTGTCTCACTGCAGCAGCTCCAGCTGCCCACGCCCCGCTTCAGTTAAATATTCATCAGACGCAGACTTCGCCGGCTATGAGATCGAGCTCATGAGCAGAATTCAGCAATGCTCTCACAGACGCCGAATGTCAAACTTTTGTTCATTCCGTCTGTTTTAAGGGTAGGAACACGAAAAAGCAAACTCATCCCAGATGTGCAGATTTCCTTCTGAGACCGCATGCATGCACTAATGTTTGAAGAGAGGACAAAACATGTCGTTCTAATGGCGGTCTGTCAGTTCTTTCTGTCTGTCCCAGTCCATTTCCTGGTCCAAAAAGCTCTTTTAGATGCCAAAAGCACTCGTGATCCTCACCTTTATCTCCAGTGATTCCTCATTCAGCTCATGAACGGCTGTTCAGACACACCACAATTTAACAAGCAGACAACAAAACCCATCTTTAAGAGCTGCTAATGAATGAACATTTGAGACCATGAAAGATAAAGTTTTCAGAGACAATATCACGTTGTCTGTTAGAGAGTGCGAGACCGAAAGAGCGAGAGAGAGATTATACATTCATGTGTGTGAGAGAGAGAGAGTGAACTCAGCTATGCACAGCATAAACACAGGAAACCAGACATCTGTAGTCTTTTAGATAAAAGATTTCAGTACATTAACTCTTTAACCGCCACGTGCAGGAGAAAGCCCTGCTCAAGGAAACCCTGTGAACAGATTGTGTACATGTTACTGAAAAGACAGAAGTCTAATTCAGCGACTGACGTTCCCAAAGCTGCAAAGAAAGAAGTGAACGTGTGTGTGTGTGTGTGTTGACATTTAGTTTGTGCTTTTGTTTGTCATTTACGGAGTTAAAAAGTTTTTCAGCTGTGGACAAACAAGCTGCATGCCGTTTACTCAGAGAGTAGAAAATACAAAACATAAATAAAAAATGTTTATTTTTTTTTTCTCCTTTTTAAAATAAATTAGCTAAAAAGCCGCTAAAAGCGGCCGCTGAGCCAGAGAGAGCCGCGGTCATGAGCTGCAGTCTGAAACCGCTTCACAGCGACTGTTTCTGTGCTGCAAACATCAACAATAACTAAAGTACTGGGATAAACGTTTCTGGTTCGCATATAAACACTGATACGGAAAAAATAAAATCAAGCTATATCATACACACCATTTATAAAACAAGGGAACGAAATAGTAAATCGAGGGAATGAAATAGTTAATCGCCTGTACGATTTAGCAAATCGAGGGAACGAAATAGTTAATCGAGGGAACGATTTAGCGAATCGAGGGAACGAAATAGTAAATCGCGTGTACGATTTAGCAAATCGAGGGAACGAAATAGTTAATCGCGTGTACGATTTAGCAAATCGAGGGAACGAAATAGTTAATCGCGTGTACGATTTAGCAAATCGAGGGAACGAAATAGTTAATCGCGTGTACGATTTAGCAAATCGAGGGAACGAAATAGTTAATCGCGTGTACGATTTAGCGAATCGAGGGAACGAAATAGTAAATTACAAGTATAATTTCGTTAATCGAGGGAATGAAATAATAAATTGTGCGTATGATTTAGCCAATCAAGGGAACGAAACAGTAAATGGTGGGTATAATTTGGTTTGCTATTGGTGGATCTCATGTGAGTGACAGGTTGCCCCGCCCTCGTCATCAGAGGAGAGAAGAGATGCTGTGAGAGGGAGGAGAAAGGACTCTGATTCAAGATTGCGCGACATGAAATGACGAGCACAAACAAATCATTTAGAGTAAACAATTTTCCATTAAAGAAGAAAAATAAGAAAAGAATTTTTTGTAATTTGCTGTAGCCTCTTGAGATAATTGTTGGATCCAAACAGTCTCATATTATTGAATCGACTCATGTCCATCAAGTCTCAGACGTCACCGAACGGGTTATAAAGGTCGCGAGACTACCGACTATATTTCAAATAAGTGCATCTTCTGTAATAAAAGCCGCACACATGAGAGATTTTGATGACAGCAGCTGTGGTGGTTTAAATACCATTTACGTATAGCCTACAGAAATATTTACTTCCAAGAAATGATCGTGTCAGTGTTGTTTTGCTGTAACATATTGTGTTTGCTAGTTTTTTCAGTCCTACGCATATTAATTATTCTCTCTCTCTCTCTCTCTCTCTCTCTCTCTCTCTCTCTCTCTCTCTCTCTCTCTCTCTCTCTCTCTCTCTCTCTCTCTCTCCTCTCTCTCTCTCTCTCTCTCTCTCTCTCTCTCTCTCTCTCTCTCTTCTCTCTCTCTCTCTCTCTCTCTCTCTCTCTCTCTCTCTCTCTCTCTCTCTCTCTCTCTCTCTCTCTCCTGCGTCATCAGGAATGGCGTCACGTGGGAGTACAAAGCCAAAGCTCGCGCTCTGTCCGTTACAAATGATTCGCGCCTCGGTCTCGAGACCGCGCCTCTGAGGGGATACTTCACATTCGCGTTTATGATTTACTACAACAATACAACCAAATATGAATGACTTTTATCGACACGAGCTCGTCTTTTTGATAGGATTATTCAAACGTAAACATCTGAGTGAAATAACGGAAATCGCGCGCGCCTTTGAATTGTTTATTTTCGATTTATAGACGAGGAAAGGGGGGGGAGGACTGGGAGGAAAAAGTAAGGAAAGGACTTTTTTTCGTTTTGAGATATTCTCATCCACACCACATTTTTGTTTCTGCTTCAGAATCGTGAAGTTCGTCGCGAGCGCGTGTCCAGCTGCCGGCGCGCGCTGGGTTGAGATGGAGAGGACGCGCGCGCTCAGATGGAAGTTTTCTCTCCAAACATCCAAACACAGAGAATCGGATGGACTGAATAATGAAACTACAAAAAAACAGCTTTTAAAGCAAAGTATGAGTTAAATCGTCCTCTGCGGTGGAGCGGAAATATGATGATGATGATGATCGTGAGATCGACTTGTGCGTAATGGACACATAACAGCAGGAGGATCTCAGCACACAGGTGTGTATCACTGGTCAGTTAACATCAGGGTCCAGCTTCATCTTTCACTGAATCGCAAACCAGTACAAATATCTGGATCTGGTGGTTGTTTATTGCGTGGATTACATGGATTGTTCGTCATTACGCACAAAATTCAAATGTATTTCTTCATGTATTTTTGATTTATTTACATGTTAGTGGATCTGGTCATGTGTGTGATAAAGGAAATGTCCAGCAGGTTTGTGAAAGGTTGAGCAGATGAAGAGATAAACACAAGACCAATGTTGGAGAGCATGTGTGTGATCGATATGATCATTGAGCTGCAGAGGACATTATTACTTCTGCCACCCACACACACACACACAAACACACACTCACACTCACTCTCTCTCTCACACACACACACTCACACACACCCACTCACACACTCAAACACACACTCACTCAAACACTCACACACACCCACTCACACACTCAAACACTCACACACACCCACTCACTCTCACACACACTCAAACACACACACACACGTTGTGTTTTCATGTTTTATGGGGTCATTCCATAGGTGTAATGGTTTTTTATACTGTACAAACTGTTCATTCTCCCCCCCACCCCCCCACCCCTAAATCTACCCATCACACAAAATGTTCTGCTATTCTAGATTTTCAAAAAAGATAATTCTGTATGATTTATAAGCTTGTTTCCTCATGGGGACCAACAAAATGTCCCACAAGATCAACATTTACTAGTATTACTGTACCTGTGGGGACATTAGGTCCCCGTAATGTAGGGAATTCCCACACACACACACTTAGCTTACATATTGAAGACACTATATGTAGAATTCAGAAATGTGTTATTAGTGACACCGGTGGCCGTTAGGTGAACTGCAGCTACTGCTCGTGCTCACAACCGTAACGCAGAAGAACTTCATTCTGAAGTGAACTAATCCTTTAAAATCTCCTGATACTTCACTCTCCTCCATGTCATCCCAGATGTTCATGTCTTTTTCTCTTCAGTGGAAAAGAAATGAAGGAAATCATTCTGGATTTTTTCTCCACATAGTGGACTTCAATGGGGTTCAACGGGTCCAAATGTCAGTTTCAGTGCAGCTTCAAAGATCTACATGATCCAGACGAGGAATAAGAGTCTGATCTAGAGAAACCATCACACATTTTATAACAAAATATATACTTTTTAACGCAAATGCTCTTCTTGCACTGCTCTGATGCGCCACACATCATGTCATCACGCTGGAAAGGTCACGTGACGTAGGAGGAAGTACCGATCCAGTGTTTAAGTCAAACAGTCTTTACAAAAAAGGTCAAACAACGATGTTGGACGATTTTGAAGTTGGACGAGAAAACAAGATGTTTTCGCCCCAAACCCCGGTACTTCCTCCTACGTCACGTGACCTTTCCAGCGTGATGACGTGATGTGTGGCGCATCAGAGCAGTGCAAGATGAGCATTTGTGCTTAAAAAGTATATATTTTGTTATAAAATGTGCAATGGTTTCTCTAGATCAGACTCTTATTCCTCGTCTGGATCATTGAAGCTGCACTGAAACTGACATTTGGACCCGTTGAACCCCATTGAAGTCCACTATAGGGAGAAAAATCCTGGAATGCATTTGTAATTGCGATTACAAAAAAAATCCACTTACTTAATTATTCTGTTTGGTGTGTTCAGAGCATGTCACGTTGGGAAAGGCGAATCACGACAACTTGAGTAAGCGAATGCTGATTGGTCGAACGCACGCAAAACACAAGCACCCGCCATTTTTAAAAAGCGACGTTGAGCCGACCAAGAGAAACATGATTATGTATTTTAGCTCTTCTAATTAAGAGTTTTCAACTTTATTTTTATATAAAAAATACTTATAATATTTGATATAAATTACTTTGCTTTTCTTTCGTTTTTCACTCCTGTATGAGTTTCTTTCTCCTGCTGAACACTAGACATTTGGAAGAATCTTGATAACCAAACAGTTGATGGACCCCATATTTTTCACTGGGAGCTGTTAGGTTACTCATATTCTTCAAAATATCTTCTTTTGTGTTCAGCAGAGGAAAGAAATTCATACCGGTTTGGTTGAGTAAATGATGAGAGGAATTTCATTTTTGGGGAACTGTTCCTTTAAGGCGGGCGGCGTCTCGTAGGATTCGGTTTAGTTATTGTAATCATTTGTAAGTATTGTTACTGCCGATAGCGAGCAGAGGAGGCTCTGTTTCAGAAAGCGCAGTCGTGAAGAGTCTCACCATCGCGTGCTCCAGGCGAGAAGCTTTCGAAACTACTCTAACATCACTGCCAGTTATTACACCCAATGAGATTTTGTTTTTTAGTGCAATAACGGTCTCACTTTCTCGTGGTATAGCTCGACAATAAACCTTCTTTTACATTATTTTGGAGGAAAACGGCTTCTCGTTACAAAATAGCTTTAGATGGCTTTCCATCCACAAAAATAGAATTGATTTTAAAATACCATCCAACATCAGAGCACCTGTGAAAGTGTTTACCGTGATGTGAGCCTCTCAAAACACTTCATTATTATTATTATTCTAATGTTGAGATTGAATGTGAATCCATAATTAAACGAGTGAGGCGTGACTACGACAGCTTTGTAATATTTCATCTTTATACTCTTTGCCTGTTTCACACTCAAGTGTCATATTTTTCCTCAATATTTGCACGCTGGGAAAAAAAAACATGCATTAAAAGCGACACCCGTCGCTGTTAAATTACAATGTGAACTCTATTCATTGAACTTAAGGCACATTCAGATGAAACGATTTTCTCTTTTATGTTAGATGTTGATATGTTTTTAAATTATCATTTAAAATGTTTGGGTATTTGGTTTGATTTTGCATTTTCTCGTCAGCTAAATGAGTTAAAAACAGTTACAAAATCAACATTAATTAAATGTTTGAATTGTTAAAAGTGAAGACGCGGCTCATAAAGTGCGTACACTTCTTTGCAGGTGCTTTTAAAATGCAGCAAATTTAAAATGAATCGTATTTTTGAGGAAAAAGCACTAGGTTTGTGGTTTTCATTAGTCACGGTGCTGTTAGTAGAATATTTATTCGTTCCTCTTGTGGAGGTTTGATTTGAAAACCTGGTGTTCGCTTTACTTTATCTTTATTTCTCAGCCTCACTGAACGTCCATCCAGCTACTTTACTTGTTCACATCCAGAGAAGAAATCAGACTAAACTATTATTTAAATGAAGACATTCTTATTTTAATTCACCTTCAAAAACTTGTAAAAACTGGATATGTGACGTAGTCTAATTTTCAAAATGCGATTTCTAGAACTGGAAACGTCATCTAAATGAATAAATATCATATGATTATTTGGCCATTTTTATAGCATTATACATTTTTCTGGTTTTGTCAAGGTGGGAAATATTTATCAAGAAGAAAATGCGGATAAAAATATTAAAAAAATCATTAATACTGCAGAATATTACACATCATTTTGGCTTTAAAGTCGCCATGAAATGAAAATTGAATCCAATATGGATCAGTGATTTTGATGACATCACTCTGCACTTCAGCGTCATCAGATCTTCTGTCCAATCAAATGCTCTCTAGAATCTAGAGATACACTATGAACACTGGAGCTGAAACGCCTCACACGTTTACTGTTTTCTACACGTTGAATGGCACATAGTGCACTATATAGGGAACGATTCAGACAGTGCAATGCTTTCCATTGAAGTCTGGTTTCATATTAGTGTCACGGCTTCAGAGACACAAAACCCATTTGATTTCTGCACAGAACGCTGCATTTTAAAGCGATGTGGAGGAGATTAGGCGGAGAAATGGTTGGACAGAAACAGCTTGACGAGTAGAAGAGAAAACACCGACGCACCAACATCAATTACACTCTTTACACGCATGACGATGATCGCCGTTTTGCTTTAGGAACAGTTTCTTATTAAATCTAAAGGGGAATCTATGAGACTGACATAAGGCTTTACCAAGTTCAACAGCTCTGGGCAAACTATGATGTAAACGAAACACTATTGGCTATTTTTTTTAAATGGGAGGAGCTCCTCGACATGCCCCGCCCCGTTACTTCAGAGGACCTTTAATCAAAATGTATTGTGATTGTTATACAGGGTGAAATGAGAAAAGTGGAATAATAAGAATGTGTGAAAATAAATACAGGAGGCTGGTCATTAATAAATATATCAGATAAACACACATTCACATGATACATTTACTGCATGCATTCTATCTGCACAAATGTGAGTGTGTGTGAGCAGGATTTCCGTTGCTAGGTGTGATATCTCCGACCCGAAACTGAGTTTCAAGTCAACTCGTGTGATGTTCCTGTTATTAGCACTCGGTGAAATGTTCCTAGAAGTGCTTTCCTTGTCGCTTTACTGAAAACCAGTGCACAAAATAAAACACACAGACGAACGATTGTGAACGTTTGAAGATTAGATGTGTGAAGCGGCTGATAAACACACAAAACGGCTCATTGAGAGTTAAAGCTTTCTTCAGAGTTTCCAGACCGTTGGCTACGATCTCATCATGTGTGCTTTTGTTCTAATGTTTGTTTATATAATCTCCACCTCTTCTGTCCTCAAGCTTCCAACTCTCTCAACATTTTGTTTTCTCGGCTTTGTTGCCTTTTAGCAGAACGCGTGTATCGCAGCGCTCGCGTCGACGACCACTGACTTCACGAGCTTCGTTCTCGTGGATTGTAAACACAACACCACACTAGAGCCAGATAATTACAGAGCCTCAGGCACCACCTGTTAGTGCGGATTCATTTGCATGTAATTAGATGTGAAGCTAATAAAGATTCGACGACATAAAATACTGTGAAAATGTAATGCAAACAGTCCCAGTGGAAGTGGACTAATACAATGTTTAATCTTGGTCTTGTCTTCTTCCTAATGATTGGACTGACCATTTGATTTATTTGTAAATTCATCTTTTCTTTCACTTACTAGAAGAGGTTAGAAGACAACGTTTCACCCTCTCTCACTGATATATTTAGGCTCGTCGTGGCCTGGTGGCTTGTAATCTGAAGGTTGCCGGTTTTGAAAGTGGGGATTGAATGAACACCTCTCTCCACCTTCAACACCATGAGTAAAGTGAACTTGAGCGAGACACCTGACCCCTAATCGCTCCCCTTGTAAGTCGCTTTGCATAAAAGCGTCTGCTAAATTATGAAAAATGAAAAAAAAAAAAAAAAAAAAGTAAAATATTTGATGAGTTGACCCAAAGAGTCAACATCAGATCTCTTCCTAGTAGGGATGGCTCGATACCACAATTTTGGTTTCGGTACAGTACCACAATCTAATACCGCATTAATTCAGGCTCTGAATTTTGCCATGGGTATTGCACATATTTTTTCTCGTTCTAGCAGGTTTTGTGTTTATAAAATGGGAAAATATGACAAATGTGTCAAGTCACCTTTGTTCATATAGCGCTTTTTACAATGCAAAGCAGTTTTACATTAATAATTGGCAAATAATTTTGGCTGCACAGCAGCTCCCAAAGAAAATGGTGTCATTGTGCAGCTTATTCTATATATTATCGATTCATTCCGTTGCAAATATCAGTAGTTATTAGTCTAGTTCATTGATGTATATCAGCACTGCAGAAAACAGTGACGTCATCGTCCGGCTCGGCTCAGTTCACATACAACCACACCAAAAACACTGATGAATATCAAGCAAGTGTCCCCAACTTAAGAAGACAAAGAACCAAAACTCCAACAAATGGAGAAAAAAAAACCTCGGGAGAAACCAGGCTCAGTCTCCTTTACAGGTCATTAAACCGATTTGGAATCGCAACCGTCAAAATATTAAAAAAAAAAGCGTTTTAGTAGATTAATCGACAGATTATCACATCAAATCAGTGATTTGAGAACGTTCTCGTCAGAAGTTTCTCCCCTCTCTCTCTCTCTCTCTCTCTCTCAAAATTCACTTGCCTTTTTAAATCTTGGCAATTTGAACATCCAAGTGATTTTATATCATTCGTCGTACTTGCTCTTTATTTATAAGCGTTCCTAACGGAGCCGTTTTACCTTCAGCAAGTCTTAGTGAGAATTCACACAAACACAGTCGCTTACGTCTCGCGTGGGTTTAAGAAGTGTAATAGTATCGCACGTGTAATAGATGGGAAGCCTAAAATAACGTTTGTGACTTTAATCGTGAGGATTTACCGCTTTAATGTATTAACAGTGACTATCCAGTGTTACATTTGATTACTTCAATTTCTGCGGCTGAGTATTACTGTTAGACCTACCGAAACTTAAGAGCAAATATTAGGATATAAACATCATTGGTTCAAACTCACGCTGTCGTTTTTTTCTTAATCTAAACCATATGATCTCATGTACATGCGTTTAAAGAAAATAAATGTCTAGATTAGATACCGTTTGAATGATGATTTCGGGCTCTTCATGTCTTGGATGGGCGAGTGACAGATGCTTGGCCTCTGATGCTTCTTCATCAGCTATAGATGCAAAGTAATATATGTCTACTCTCATTATTCATTTGTTTTAGGTGTGCGGCGTGAGATTCAACTGCTTTTGTTCCTCTGTGTTGTCACGTTTCACATCAGATTGGTTAACTTCGGTGAATATACCGAAAAATAAGCAAAATCATGATATTGTACCATTTGAAATAAAATTTTAGTGTGGGTTCACCTTCAACCTCCATCCAGCCATCACTTTAGTCATCAATCGCTTTGACTGATTGATCGATTGATCAAAAAATTGGCCTCTAGACAAGAGTCTAGATTTATTTCTTAGTTACTCACCTAATTACATAGGCTGTAAATGATTTTTACAAAACTTTTTCCCCTTCAACTTTACATATTGAAATAAACAAGGGATGTTAAAGGGATCATTCAGCCAAAAACAAAAAAATGATCCCATGATTTACTCACCCTCAAGCCATCCTGGGTGTAAATGACCATCTTCTTTCAGACGAACACAATCAGAGTTTATTAAATAATCTTCTAGCTCTTCCAAGATTTAAAATGGCAATGAATAGTGTCTGGGTTTTTGAAGCCCCAAAAATTGCATCCGTTCACCATAAAAGTAATCCATACGGCTCCTGGAGATTAGTAAACGTCTTTCGAAATGAAGCAAAGTTTTTGTAAGAATAAAACTTTCTACACTATTGTCAATGGGTTCGAGTCGAGTTCTGGCGTAAGACTGACCTCTGACCCGACGGATGACGTGGCTCCTCTTCTATTATATCCAAATCCCCCGACAGTTTTCTTTAAAACGTCTCGTTTTAGGCTTCTAATTTGTGAGCGGTGTTTTGTTTTGCTCTATCCTCTGTGCTTCCGCGTTTGTCACTTCTCACCACTTCTATTGAATTTTCTTCTTTCTCTCGCTTTCAATTTTACTGATGGTAATTGAAAAGAGACACAATCTTACTGGAGCATGACTGAAAAGTCCTCATGTATGTGATATTTTTTTGCCAGAGCATGCTGGAATCAATCGTATGGTTCCCAAGACAAGTGGACACATGGTGCTCACTATAAACAATAAATAACTAAGAAATTTAAGCTATCTTTTGGGGATTTTTTTTTGCCAGTTTGGGAAGAAACGGGAAGCGATAGGACAGGAGAGACCGAACGAGACTCAGGGCTGTGTCTCAAACATATGTGTCATTGCACATCGTAGGTGTTATTATCATTAACGACAACTAAAAACACTTCCACTACTTTAAACTAAATAAACATTATTCACTGAAATAAAAAATAAAAAGTTTAATCATTTCACATTTGCTTGAAGTACTAAAAAGTTACCGTTACAATGGGAAACTTCAGTCTGAAAACTGTAATTCATCAAATAATGTCTCTTTGACCTAATAATTTAGCTTCTTTTTTTGGGTTCATGCTCAACATCCTTGTTCACTGGTCATAGAGCGATAGTAAAAATTCCAGAGAACTTGCTCTTTCCTAGCACTAAGATTGAGATTAGTACAGATGCATCAAGCACACTTGACTGGTCTTGGCTGTCTTGTAAATCGGCAGCGATTCTTACGTAATGCTTCAGTCTTTTATTCATAGATTCATTCTATCGTTGATTTCAAACATTTGCATTGACAACAGCGGAAGGATCATGGAGAGATCTTCAACTTGTTCTTCAATTTGTGTTACTTTGTCACATTGATTCATTGTTCTCTTTCTCTCGTGTTCTTCATAATTATGCATCTGTCATGACTTTGTTTTGTTTGCTCTGTGTGTAAAGAAAGACAAGGGAAACAGCGTAACGCTGTGATATGAAGCATTTAAAAAGATTCACGCTAGCCCAACAGTGCTTAAACCAGCATTTCCCCAACCCCGAGAGCCGAGACTGAGATCAAAGACCGGCTCCCGCTGACTTAAACACTTCTTTATTCCTTTATTCGCAGGCTTGCATTGCCATAGCAATGATCGCCACAGGTGGGGTGATCACGGGGCTCGCGGCGCTGAAAAGACAAGACTCCACCCGCTCTCAGTATCATCTGCCAATCCAGAGCCCAGCCAATGCACCGGAGAAGAAAAGCGCCAAGCGTAAACCGAGAGCCGACGTGGTGGTGGTTCGAGGGAAGATCCGACTGTACTCGGCCTCGGGATTCTTCCTGGTTTTGGGATTGCTGATCCTCATGGCGGGCATCGCGATGGCGGTTCTTGGATACTGGCCTCATAAGGACCCCCAGAAGACACCAGAAAGCAAGTTGCCCGTGAATGATACGCAGGTCAGCCAGGAGCAGGTGGGCTCCATCGGGCAATTCTTGGAGCAGCATCTGCATTCCGAGAAGATGAAAATGTTGGGTCCTTTCACCATGGGAATCGGGATTTTTATCTTCATCTGCGCTAATGCCATCTTACATGAGAACAGGGACCGTGAGACAAAGATCATCCACATGAGGGACATGTACTCCACCGTCATAGACATTCACAGCCTGCGGCTTAAGGAGCAGAAGTGTACGAACGGGGCTTACGTGGGTCCCTACGCCGACACGGAGATCCGTTCCTTCGGTCTGGAAGGCCAGTTTGCCTCACGACTCGCCGCAAACACGCTGATGTCCTTCTCCGGTCCGGATGGCGAAGTCCGGTTCTCCCACAGGGCCGGCTCGGCTGAGGACGACGAGGGTCTGATGAGCGAAGCCCGAGGCGGATTTGGCCTGTTGTCGCCGACCTACAAGGACCGTTCTGAATGTTTCTTTGGGTTCCAGGACGAGGGTGTTCGTCGGTGGGAGGACAAGCGCGGGGCTCTCAAGAAATGCCAAACGCGCTCCATCGTTTCCTCTTCCATCAGCGCCTTCACGCTTCCCGTCATCAAACTCAACAACTGCGTCATCGACGAGCCAGACATCGACAGCATCACCGAGGACTCGGAGCAGAACCGTGTCCACTCCAGACCTCCGTCCATGGAGTCGTTAACAGTTCCCGTTCCTGATGTCGCCAAGGCTTTCAAGCCTCGGGGCGCCCAGCTTCTCCGAAGCAACTCAGCCACCGAATCCCCCACCTCCACATCCTCCCGTTCCTCGCCGTCTCCCGGCTCCAGCAGCGGTAGATACCTGTCGCCCGGAGCGGCGCGTAAAGACTTCGGCTCCAACAACTCCCTCCACATGCTGTCAGCCCATTCCAAATCTCTGGATTTAGAGAGAGCGCCCACGATGCTGACTGTCCAGCCCGAACAGAGGAAACACCCCAGCTGGCCCAGATTGGACCGCAGTAATAGTAAAGGATACACTAAACTGGAGGACAAAGAGGACCCAATGGACAGGCTTAGAGTGCCCGCAGTGGCCGTGAAGAAGGACTACACTAAAAAGGAGAAACTTCTAATGATCTCCAGGTCTCACAATAACTTGAGCTTTGAGCGCGATGACTTTATGAGCAGCGGTCTGAAGAGAGGCACCTCGGAGACCAGATTTTAAAACTGGCTTTTGGCCTTCACTGTTCTCCTGCAATACAGAAAGCTTAGGCAGTCGTGTTGCTTTTCTTTCACTGGATATTCAGAATGACATTCCACCATGAACATGAAAAAACAACAGTGAGCCTTAAAGGTAAACAAAAGAATGGGTCGAGAGAACGATTCAGTGACTTACAGGTTAGAGCAAGTGTTTGTATTGTTTTTGTTGTGATTCGGACAGGATCTGTTGTCTGTTTGAGTACAGTATGTGTGTTTTACCAGCACTGCTCGTTATTTTACTTTAAATAATTTATCGTTCAAAACACACACACTGATATTTTTGAAGAGCGCTCATCTATGTATAATTTATCCGTTTCTCAGAATAAACACAACCTTTCCAGATAACGTCCTGTTTGACGTTCATTCCTAACTGTGTCCTAATTTAATTGACCTGTAAATAGATCTATTATAACACTCATAATAATGGGACAACTCACCAAAAATCAGCATTCATTTACTCATTATCCCTAATTTTCACAGAGCTCTTTCCCAGTCAACAGTTCAACTGATGTCAATATAAATCCATTTGCTATATTCCAAGTCATTCAATGGCTTCATGTGATAGACTGAACCGCTGAAATCACGTTCACACCATTTGAAATTTGGACTACTTTTATTTGAATGTTTTGCTCCTTTTTGGATCATGACGGACGTCGTCACTATGAAAAGATTTTGCCGACTTCCTCCTTTTGCGATCCACTGAAAAAATAGCATACAGGTTTGGAATGACATGAAAGTAAATTATGAGATCATTTTCTCTCTCATTTAAGTCTCAAGGTCCGTTTTACTTTACACTGCAAACATTTATCGTAACTATAAAAGTTTCTGCCACTCCGGTTGCAAGTAAACCACCATCATCAACACTTATGATCCACAAAATAATGAACTTTTAAAATACAACTCAAAGGAAACAAATGATCAGTATGTACGTATTCTTGGGAATACAGGGAAATATAATTTCTATTTTCACTTATTGTGTTATGAAAGTCAATGACTAAACTTGCATTGATTTCCACATAAAAAATCTGGAGAAAAAAAAATCCTGTACCTTTTTTATTTTTCGCCACTGTCTTTGAGCAGTTCAGTGTTGGTGGAACGTCGTGGGTGTTCGGGAACAGGACCAGGACTGAAGCTCTTCCAAACGCTTTAATTATTACCAGGACTACAGACAGGACAACAGGAGTACACCATTTGCGAAACTTTAACAACGGACAAGGACTGGACTGACACCGAGGGAATATACACACAGAAACACAGGAGGATAACGAGCGGGGCACAGGTGACGCACGTGATTACAGACGAGACGCAAATGATGAGACAGGCTCATGGGAAATCAAAACAAAGGTCACATGACAGAACTAGACTCAAAACAAGGAACATGTGACCACTGACAGGGACTGACGAATGAAAACCAAAGAACGCATGAGACACAGATGACGAGACTAGAACTAACAACAAGGAACATGAGACTAAAGACAGGACCGGGGAACAGGGAAACAGGCATGGCAATGACAGTTGGTCATTCCACACGTCCTCCTCCGTGAGCGCGCTTTAGGAACAAACACAAGCTCATTTTGTCAGCCCTAAATTCCTTGCAAGCTGGCGTTCGAGGCCCAGGAACACCGTCACTGTGAGACACGAGCCGCTTCATCCGGGCCGGATCGTGAACGTGCTGCCAAAATCAGAGCAGATCCATCTGGAGAAACACGACTGACGATCCACTCCACTCCAATCCTCTTCTCCAGGAGACAGCCACACATATCCACAATTTGTTATTTCTTGATGTCATCGTAACGCACACACTCACCGCTTACACGTTCACGTTAATATTCTGCATGAATATTCAACAAACTGTAATAACAACGAGGGGATTGTCACGGATTGCAGAGAAGTTGCACGTGTTGAACTCAGGATTAGGATTGGGAATCTAGAGCTCGACTCAAGCCTTCAATGACATACAGTCAAAGCAAACATTATTCAGACACCAGATGTAATGTGTGCAGGACTCTGTGGTTCACTTACAGTATGTAAACGGTCACAAATTACACCCAAACATTCTCCACACAGCGGACTACCAGTGAAACTGATAACAAAAAAAATTCATCTGACATCATCAAGATTCATTTCTGACAGTTTAACTCGATATTTAGAGCGAATAAACTGAGATAATGTGTGAAATGTACATTTTGGTTTGACTGTATGTCACTTCATATTATTTTTTTTCAAAATTTACGCAAATTTGTCAATGTACACACCATGAACCATCAAGCCATTTCCAGCCAAATCTGACAGCAAGAAATTAATAATGAGCTAATGACAAAATCATTTCATTAACATTCCTTTAATGTCGTCCGTTTTCTCTTAATTAGCGCCGTCTCTCAGAGAGAAGAAGGTCCCGTCTCTCCGTCAGCCGCTGTGACGAGGGTTACAGAAGCTCACCATAGCAACACGAGAACCCCGCCGGTGACCGGCCTGACGTCACACACCCGCACAGAAACACTCTCACCCCTAGTAGCAATTCAGTTCAATTCTATAGAACATTTGGTTGCGATATCTACACAAACATTTAGTCTATTCACAAAAATGAAAAGATGTTTAATAAAAAAACAAACAAAAAAAAGTGTTTGTTTTGTGTCTAGATTGACTAATTTAGTGGACTGAATGAATTATGTGACACAAAAAAAACAGTTACTTCAATGCATTTCACACACAGAAAGACAAACGTCATCTTCAACCCAACTGATGTTGTGCATGAAGTTCCTTAATTTGCCCAAAAATGAAAATGTTGTCCTCTCCCTCATGTGGTTCTACACCCGTCAGATCTTCGTTCGTCTTCAGAACACAAATGAAGATATTTTTGATGAAATCAGTGAGTCTCTATTGATAATGAACACTTACACTGTCCAGAAAGACACTAAAACATATTTAAAACAGGTCATGTGACTACAGTGGATCAACATTAATATTATAAAGCCACGAGAATACTCTTTGTGCGCCAAAAAAACAAAATAACTTTATTCAACAATATCTAGAGATGGAAAATTTCAAAACACTGAAGCTTTACGAATCTTTTGATTCGAATCAGTGGTTCGGAGCGCCAAAATCACATGATTTCAGTAAACGAGGCTTCGTTACGTCATAAATGTTTCGAAATTTCTATAGTTCACGTGATTTTGTCAGTTTGATTCAAGCTCCGAATCACTGATTCGACACAAAAGATTCGTAAAGCTTCAGTGTTTTGAAATCGTCCATCTCTAGATATTGTTGAATAAAGTCGTTATTTTGTTTCTTTGGCGCACAAAGAGTATTCTCGTCACTTTATAATATTAATATATAATTAATATGTTTTAGTGTCTTTCTGGACATTGAAAGTGTTCATTATCAATAGAGACTCACTGAACCGTCGGATTCTTCACAAATATCTTCGTTTGTGTTCTGAAGATGAACGAAGATCTGACGCGTGTAGAACCACATGAGGAAGAGGAATTAAGATGAATGTACTTTTCATTTCACGTATAACAGAAAACGCCTTTTGCTCGCAATGCTCCCAGCCTTTTGAAACTTCAGCAACAGAATTCACATGCAGCGCATAATTGTGACGGTAAAAATTCAGTTCTCTGAAATCTCATAATCATTTTGTAATATAGTCATATAACGTCTTTGTGTGAGTCGAACACCGGAGCTTTTCTGTCCCCGTTACGCTCGACAGCAGATGATTACACACACGTCTGACATCATACTTCTGAATCATAATTAATATTTCAAATGCTGAAAATCCCCAGCACAGGTCCGTCTCAACTGAGACTCTGATCACGCCGTCTGAATATTTCATCGGTGTGTAAATATTTCAAGCTGAAGCACTTCTCTGAGCAGGTTTATGGATCCTGAGCATTATTTCATGCATATTCACAAACATACGCGACTCGATTACGAGTGTTTTTAGTTTGCATGTAAAATTTTTTATCTTTCTCGACCACCAAACATTGAGACAGACAGATGCATGAATCCATATTTAGACAGTAGATCTATAGAACCGAGGAAAATCCGGGAAAAAAACACAATCCAGTGGATCACGGCTTCAACAAAAATCACCAAACAGCAAAACTGACAAAGAACAGAAGAGAAAATAAGAGCTTCAAAACGAGAAACAAAACTACAGCTGAACTCAGAGACACTGAAGCTTCGCTGGATTTACTGAATCACGAGGTTGTGGACGTTTCGAGAGTTTTTGGCAGGTCCGGCGGGTCGGTCGGTGTGCACTTAACAAAATAACTCTAACTCCGCTTTAGATGATGTATGACGATTCAAATTGTGAAACGGCCTCAAGCAACTACTAAATATTTCTGATACTTCAAGCTCCTGAATCACAGAAAACTGAAGTTCTCGTTCTGATTTATTTCAGAGCTTCATGAACACACGACTCAAACTCACAAAACATCGAGTCCAACAAGTTCTGTCGCTTCACAACAGGAATATTCAACAACTTCTGTGAAAATGAGGAAATAAAAAGTGTCTTCCTGTTTTCCAGAGGTCGCTCTACATCTGGTGTTCAATGAAGAGCTTCCAGTCTCTCACTGCGGCGTGAATTATTTCACACACCACTGACATACAGCGTCACTGTGACGCGATAATTCACTCCCGCTGTCATGTGACACCGCGGGAAACTGTCGGCGAGTGAGAATGATCTGCGTTCTTCGTCACGGTTTCACCGCGGGGTTCGCGGACGATGTTCGCGTCGTGACGTCACTTCACGAGGTTCCCATGGCAACAGTGGGAAATAACGGCGCTTTACTGGTGTGACGTGAACGCTACATTTCTCAACTTTCTGCTAAGATATACGTGACTTTTTTGCGACGAAATTATGAAATCATGCTAGCCCGCATATTTTGCTCGCTGAAATCGGCAATTTATGCGGCGAAAGAGTGGCGTATTTGAAAAAATGCGACCCCCGTATAAATATGCGGCTGATTATGCGTGAAATCAAGCGATCGCGTTTTCCTGGAGGGACTGACTGAAGGTCGTCCTAAAGGATTTCCTTCGTCATGCGCTTCCTCCACAGACCCATATGCAGCTTTTCGGCTGGATTCCCCTGGTGAAATTCGTATTCCAGGGGCTAAATGTCACGTTAGCTGGGGTCGCTTCAACCCACAGACATGATAAATATTGGGAAACACTGCGGGAAAACCACAGACTTGGCAACACTGCCCCCTTGTGTCTGAATAACTCAAAAAACATCAGTTACAGCAACTCAAATACTGTGAGATTCAATTCAACTCAACATTATAGTATTTAGTGTTAACGTGTTCATTCTTCATCATCATTTCTATTATCACAAGAGTTCTCCTCAGAGATTTGCACAGTGTGTCCTCACGATCAGATGTCTGTTTTTCATCATTTAGCAGACGCTTTTATCCAAAGCGACTTACAAGGGGAGCAATCAGGGGTCAGGTGTCTCGCTCAAGGGCACTTTAGTCGTGGTGTTGAAGGTGGAGAGAGAGCCGTTCGTTCACAATCCCCA
Source organism: Opsariichthys bidens (assembly GCA_037194245.1). Taxonomy (NCBI): domain Eukaryota; kingdom Metazoa; phylum Chordata; class Actinopteri; order Cypriniformes; family Xenocyprididae; genus Opsariichthys; species Opsariichthys bidens. The sequence goes on along the minus strand of CM074282.1, from coordinate 2,631,708 downwards.
CCTTCAATTCCTGCCGGCATGGGAATCGAACCCGCAACCTTCTGATTGCAAGCCCGACTCCCTCACCACTAGGCCACGACTACCCACTCGTCCTCTTTCCCGTTCGCTCCAGCCGGCATTCTCACCTCCGGCATGATGAAAGTGTCGCGGATCCTCGCACTGACTGACACGGCCGGTTTTAAAACTGCATTTGCGTAATGACCGAGTGCAAAGAGGATTAAATGCGAGTCTCTCCCGGGCTCGTTCTGAGCTCATGTGTCAACAGGAATTTTAATGAGAGCTCTCGAATCCTCCAGGAAAACACAACATGTAAACATCCTTCCCTCTTCTCTCACACTATTACTGAACATTCACGAACGCCGTCGATCATAATGTAGTGATTTACTGTATAATCATCTGGACAGACAAGGAGCTTCTTTTGGAGCAATGCGGAATGCAATATCTATTCATTGATCTTTCGGTGGATGACGCAGAACACAATCGCATACAGTATTTAAAGGATTAAACAGAAAGAGAGGAAAACTTCATTGGTGCTAGAAACAACATCACTCAAGAGTGAGCATGAGCATCAATCCAGACGTGTAATATCCCGAGTCTCAGCGCTCATTTACAACACAATAAATCAGACGAACAGCATCCGTACGAGAGAACGAGAGTGTGAGTAGACGAGCTCATCTCTTCAGAACAAACAGGACTTAAACGTGTCGGCTCTGAACACTCCATCCTGTTCGTCTCACGTTATTTAAGTCACGAGAATGAGGAAAGAAACAGACGGAGGAGCACTTTAAGAATTCCTGAACACAGTCGTCGCCCTCATGGAAACCTGTAACCCGTGGCAACCCAAAGCTGTCATTACACGCGCGTTCAAACCGTTGCTCAGCCGCTGATTCTCACAACAGAACCGCCACTGTAATTCCAGCGGACACCGAAAACAATGTCACGAGCCCCATTTTAAAAATAACTGGGAGCACAATGAAAATGTACATTTCTAAAAAGAAATCCAGAGTATGAATCACAACAGCGCCTGCTGCACGAGTGCAAAAAAAGTCCAGAAATAACAAACCTATTGCGACTTCAAAGCTTGCAAAATTTTGTCGATTAACAGCGACTTCAACACTTCATCATGAGAGTAAAAAATGCTTCCAATGCCTTCTTTCATGCAAGTTAGAGGAGAAGTGAAACGCAGAGAAGTAAAAGAAAGAGTCGGATATCAGAGATTTCTGTCTGGGTCGCATTATGACGCTCTGAGTCATTGCGTTATTCACTCACCCGATTTAACGGCCGTCTTTACAGGCACAACTTTTGTTTCAATCTGAATCAGTTCAGTTTACATGAACCCTAAATTAAGTGCGTTTATACGTCACAAATCGGAATTGAGATTTTGTGACGCGAACGCTGCACAAATACACTTTTATATATATATATATTCAAATATTTTTTTCTTTGTTTTAATACGCAGACTTAATATTTATGCATTTCGGGTCCTGTTAATTGGGCCTGTAATAAATGAACAGTGTTCCCATGTATACTTTGGAGAAAATGCATTGGATTGGTGCATTTTTTTTCCTTCTGAAGTGTGTCAATGCACTTAAAATATGTTTTTATTTAGCGGGGCGCGCCGAGATTAGCGTCGTCACCTCTGTCGCGGTGACAGTCTGACCTTCTCCAGCCATAAACGATCCTAACAGACGCTGATCCGCAGCACACACCGCATGAGACGCCGCGCTCGATCGTGACGGGAACAGACTCTTTCCAATGGTGTGCCTTTAATTATTTACTGAATCCAGGGTGGACTTCCACAAATAACATCTGTGCACAAAAGCTCTGTTCCAAAACCTATTCATCCATTTCCTCTCATCTATTTATGGCCGTCAGAAGGGAAAAGTAATGGTGGTGAAGACAAAAACACGGATCACTGGATTTCACCAGGCCCTAGAAAACATCGTTTCAGATTCACAATTATTTATACTAATGCTCATATTCTCGTGCTCTGTAAGGTCAGCGACACCAGTGTGATCTGTTACAGTAAGTTTGTCAGCAAACACTGACCTCTATTTGCTTCATAAGGAGCACCAGTACAGAGGAAGTTGTGGATGATTTGATACAGGCTCCTACTTTTATCCATTTATGGGATTTTTTATTTATTTTTTTGTATGGACATTCAAAACCGCCACGTATTATCATATAATATTATAGTATTATATTATCCTTATTATCCATATATCCAGGGTCGGGGAGTAACGAAACACAAGTCACTTGGTTTCGTATTTAAAATACAAGATTTGAGTGACTGTGTTTGATTTGAAATGGGTGGTAATCAGATTCCAGTTCCATCTGAAAAGTGTTTTAGATTACCAAAGTGATTACTTTGAGTTTTAATGTCATTTAAACAGCGATTGGTGATTCTCTGACTCTGAGCGTCTGAAAAAGACCCGTTCAGTTTCATGTTTTCCACTGTTTTCATGTTTTGGGAGTCATTTTATAATTCACTCGACACTGCGACTTTTTCTCACAATTGTGAGTTTGTGTTTCATAATTCTGACTTCTTTTTCTCAGGATTGTGAGATTTAAACTCACAATTGCAAGTTATAAAGTCAGAATTGGGAGATATAAACTTGCAATACTGACTTTTTTTCTTGCAATTGTAAATTTAGTGTAAGTTTATATCTCATAATTCTGACTTTTCTCAATATTGTCAGTTTATATCTCATAATTCTGAGGGAAAAAGTCAGAATTGTGAGATAAAAACTCTCAATGACCTTTTTTGTGTTTGTTTCACACTTATTAGTATTCCAAAGTATTCTAAAGTATTTAGATGAAGTGACTAAACTCGAGTAATGTAACGAAACACGTCACAAATGTACTTTTTTTTGTAATCTGTAGTGAAATACATTTTAAAAGTAACTCACCCAGGCCTGATGATATTTCTACGATCACAAACCGTAATTGCCTGAATAATGTGTATCAGGACGGCCTGGGGACCAGAAACGGTTTGGTTACAGACATTCTTCAAAACATCTTCTTTTGTGTTCATCGCCTAGGGCTCAATCATACACCCGGCGCAAGTGTTTTTTGCTAGTTTCACCGCGTCACAGTCAGTTTAAATACCAAACGCACTCGTGTCCATCTGTTGGGCTGTGTTCGGATGCATTGTTAGCGTGTTGCTGTTTTGAGAAACTGAAAATGACTCCACACACAAACATACCAAATATTAAAAATAAAAGGATTACAATATAAAATATCATTGTGTGTATAAACATACAAATGCCTGTCATAATGAATCTGTATCAGAATGAACTCTTTGCAGCCATGATGAAAGAAATTTGCTAATTATTTGACCAATACATGCAGAGTGACTATATTCCGCCATGTAAATAGCGAATCCTCCAGGGTCTTTTTGGTTTAATGCACATTACGCCCCAAAACACACCCATGACCCATTAAGAGACGAGGTACAACCCTTTTGGATCTACCGTCTTTTTTTCATTGTTATAGGAGAAAAAAACCTGTATTTTTCCCTCAATCTCTCTGTGAAAACAAGGTCCCGTCTCATATTCAGCTCCTCTCACAGCTCTCAAATCTCGTTCCCGTTTGCACGTATTCAAAGGCGTCAACGCGTCTTTTTGTTCCGTGTGCTTCTGTCCAGTCAGATCGTCTGTGTGTCAGAGACCGGTTATATATCAAAGCGTGATCTAAACGCGGAGATCACAAAGGTTTGATGTGAGAGACTGATCTTGAGCTTCATCTGTTGAAGAACAAGAAATCATTTCCTACAGCAAACCTGCGGTCTGTTGTGCACGTGTTGTCTTACAGTAACGTGCTGAACATGACTCTTTTTGTTGGATATGAATACGGTGGATATACATGAGGCTACTGGAAACTCTGTCCGCATCCTTCGTCTCCATGGCGACATGGCCAGACTCTACCTCCACCCCCACCTTGATGAACACTGGATTAATTGCCAATTACCCACCGTGTTTTTTTGTTGTTTTTTTTTATCCCCGACTGCATGCAATAATTATGCCTCATTTCCTTTTCATGAATTTTTATGGTTATGACGCATGTTTCAGGGCAAAAGGCACAAACGCACTGACTCCGGCAGAACGAGCCCCGAGTCCGCGGCAGATCTCAGTGCAGTCAATTAAACACGAGAGACAGCAGAAGATCCCCCGTCACGATCTGATCGTCATCAACCACAAAACACCGTTAATGAGAGCTGGAAGACCGGAGACGAACGCTGTTCACACAGACAACAGCTGTAATGGTCATAAAACCCTCCTGATATTTTAATACTAGAGAGCGTTAAAGACCCCAATATGTAATAATAATGACGGGCGAAACACTCATGCATTGCATTGAAGGGTGAACAACCTTCGGCAAAATGAAGCTGATATTTAAGCCGGATGATTTTCATATATTGAACACAATGTAAGCACATTCAGCATTTAGCCACGGTTAACCATCAAAGGTGAACTGTAAAAAAAATAAGAAAAAAATATATAACAATGTTCTATTATTTTTTCTCTCTTCACCTCGAGTGCAAGAGTTTGGCAATATTACCATTTTTAATGTTTTGAAAGAGTCTCTTCTGCTCACCAACGCTGCATTTATTTAATAAAAAAATACAGTAATATTTCACTATTTTACTGTATTTTTGATCAAATAAATGCAGCGTTGGTGAGCAGAAGAGACTTTTTGAAAAACCACAGGTATTGTATCGAACTTGTATCTATTAGAGTCTATTTATCGTTCACTTTCCTTTACAAATCACACGTGCAATTTCATGAATATTTTGTTAATTTGTCAGATTGGAAGTTCAACCTAATCTTGTGAGCGCTGGCCGGTGTCTCCAGGAGTTTATTTGAAGGGCCATTAAGAAGACGGCACTTAAAATATTTATCCACTGGAGGGAATTGGAGACCATTTTAATGCTGTCCGACATCAAGAATGAAGGTCAGAACAGAAGATGACGGCGGGCGATCGGGATCGGGCTGGTCAGCCCCCGCTGGTGGAGGCTGGAGGCTAAAAAATCCATTTGTTTGGATAGATCAAAGTATTTTTATGATTGCTTTTATTTCTGTAAGGTGTACGTAAACTCAGCTGTACCGTATCAGTCAGTGCTTCCTGATATTTTTCAAACCTCAAAAGTCCTGAGAGACTCTTGGACAGCATATTTTTTGTAAAAATCTTATTCAATTCAACCGGTGATTCAAAGAGCATCAGTGTGAGGACTCTCTCGTTTCCTGCGCCTCTTTCCCTCAAGGCCAGTCTGAGCATTGCTGCATCTTTTCTACTGTAATGACCAATGGAAGCCTGGTCATCCAGAGCGCTGAGCGCCGGGCCGCGGGCTAACGTGTGCGTCGCTCAAATCTGTACGTACAGCACACTGTAAAAAAAGTCATATGATCAAGTCATGTTTTTTCATGACATTAATTGAACGGGACATTATGTAACTGCATGCATTTTGCAGAAGAACATTGTTTTGGTTGTGCTTCAGCTCTAGATGACGTCCACTGAGGTTTTGGAGTGCCCTACGTCAGGGTGTAGAGGGCGATTTCGGACACAGCCAGTTGAGTGGACTCAATCCATCGGTCAAAATTGAGGGGTCGAAGTTGAACGCAACTTCGAAAGTGCTTAGGGAAGTTCGTGTCTAAAAGTGGCGTTAAACGCAGCGAATCAGGGTGAGACAAAAACACGCTTTGGAAGAAGGATCGATGATGCATCGACTCATTTAAATTGGGGGAAAAAAAGCTTTAAGCAATTGTAACTTTTTCATTTTTTTTTAAAGTCAGTTTAATGAAGTTGAAATGACTTGTGTAATGAACTTTTCATCTCTTTTATATTAGACTACTTTATTAATTTACTCCATCTTACATATCCATATACGTATCATTTTACTGTGATTTTACATTGTTTCTCTGCTCCCGTTTAATCTTGTGTTGTCGTTCCACGGAAGTTAAAGGTAGAGAAATGTCACAGACGAGGAAGCAGCCGTTTTCCTTTGCGTTTGCGTTGCTATAATAACTTCTTGATATACTGCTGAACAGATGAAGTCCGAGTAAACAGGCAAATAAGATTATCCAGTAAGCTCTTGAGCGCATTTTTACCATCACTTCATCTCCCGCTTCCTGCGCGTCCTCTGACAGAAGAATTAACAAGGTGTTGACCGTTTTGGTCCAGATCCAGTGGACAGGCGTTCGGGAAACATGCAACAATGCCGACAAAAATCACGTCACTAAAGATGAATGTGAGCATTAAAGTGTTCCGATGTTTCGGTTGTATATCTAGATCTCTAATGAGACGCTCTCCACTGTAACCTCTAAACAAATATTTGCTGAAGAGCTGCTAAATAATGCTGAGATCCTCTCCAACGCTGTTTCCATGACAACTCATTCCCGCAACAACTTCCCCACTATGGAGAGATTTCAGTCCGTTCACATCACTGTGCATTAATTCAGAGTACCGTACTAAACCAACCCCTCAACACCACCCCCAATAGGTGTGTTTGCAAAATTGTGTTTATTTTGTCATTTTAATAGTGATATTTCATCCAATACATACTATACTGTAAAATATATGGCCAAAAATTTCAAATATTGAATAGTTTTAATAGCCTTCACTGTAAAAGAAAATGCATTGTGACTATTATTGTCTAGGCATTTTTTATTCCAAGATCATATATTGCTTTTACATCTTTTACACTGGAATATTTTACAATACAGCGGCACAAATACATTTCAATGGCAGAAATGCAACAAAACAACTATTTTTCCAAAATTCATGGAACTGTGTATATTTTTCCCGAGTTGTTCAACTAGATTTCACTGGATGGAAATCTGTCACTGCGATCTTTATAGAAGGATTTATAAAAAAAAATCTTTATCCAGTATCATAAAGGATTGGAAAAGTCACGGAAAAGTGAGTGAATTGGTGAAATGACAGCAAATGAAGGAAGTAAAAACACAGACAGAGCCGCGCTGACAACCCAGACGAGAGCCTGTCCGCTGTGGTGCATGCTGGGTAGTAGCGTTGCGCTGTGGAGGACCAGGAGTGCCACATAAAAATAAAACAAAGAATAAAATTGTATATCAATAAATCACTTTTATATGGGCAAATAAATAGACGTATTTAATTAATTCCTGTTTTGAAATGCGGTTTAATAAAACAATACATTTAAAAAGTCTTTTTTGAATGTATAAATAAATAGACAAATTTGAAACGGGTTATTTAATTCCGGTTTTTAAACGTAGATTAATAGAACAATAAAAAGTACATTTGTAAATCATTTTAAATGGCTTTTTAAAAAAGGATTTGCCAAATGCTTTTCTTTATCCATTTGTCAATCGAGTGCTAAAATGCCATTGCAATCAGCTTTCGCCTCCATGTGAAGAGCCGACGCTCTAAAGACGCGATCACGCAGAACGTCCGGCGAATCTGAACGTGTTTTTAGAGGTATTGTAGAGGATTTGTTAACTTTAGCTGATTTCTGCGAAAGAAATTCTCCTCTCGATTATCATTTTATACATAAAAGAGTTTTTCGGTTGAGGGAAGACAATAATATATTGTGGTTGTTGGATTTGGGTTCAGTTCGAGGTCATTCAGCGACTCCCTCACGCTACGGTTGAACTTCCAAGCGTTCTCGAACGACACCCGTCGTTGATGTACCGGCAGAAGAGACGGCAGGACGAAAACCATCATAACCTCTCCAAACACGTTCAGATTCGCCGGACGTTCTGCGCGATCGCGTCGCTCGAACTCTTCTACAGAGGGGCGGCTCTTCAAATGGAGGCGAAAGCTGATTGGTTGCTCCCACGTGTGTGCCGTCCAATGGCATTTTAGCACTCGATTGACAAATGGATAAAGAAAAGCATTTGGCAAATCCTTTTTTAAAAAGCCATTTAAAATGATTTACAAATGTACTTTTTATTGTTCTATTAATCTACGTTTTAAAAAATTGAATTAAATAGCCCATTTCAAGTTCGTCTATTTATTTATACATTCAAAAAAGACTTTATTGTTTTATTAAACCACATTTAAAAACAGGAATTAAATAAGTAACTTTAAATATGTCTATTTATTTGCCCATATAAAAGTGATTTATTGATGTACATTTTTATGTTTGAATGATTCAATGAATTAATCGATTCTTCGTTTTATTTCTATGTGGCACTCCTGGACCTCCATATTGTGTAAAATCACATTATTATACTTCTGAAAACATGATCATTCTTATCAGTAATTACCAGCTCACGGTGACGTCCTGAGGGCAAAAATCATGCGTATTATACAGATGAAATCAAAAAGATGATGGATGTAAGGTTTGAATGATCTGGATGTGGTGAAGCTGGAGCTCACGCCTGATCGGAGCGAGGGAGGTACAGGTGGAGACTCCATCCATTCATTCTCAAGGTATTCACTATAGGAAGAAATAAATGAAAGGTTGCAGACGCTGCCCTGCTGAATGCACAGAGTTCAACCGTTTAATTCCACACCGAGAGCTGGAGAAAGACGGCGAGACGGAGAGAGAGAGAGCGACGTGAGGATGTTAAGATTTAAATCTGGTCTCTCAGAAACATAGTAATGAGCCCCTCAGGGATGAAGATGCTTCTGAAACATGTCAGAAAGACTCACACTCTCACACACACACTCACACACACTCACACACACTCACACACACTCTCACACACACTCTCACACACACTCTCACACACACTCTCACACACACTCTCACACACACTCTCACACACACTCTCACACACACTCTCACACACACTCTCACACACACATACACACACACACACACACACACACAGAAAATAGTTGTGGGAAGTTGATATGTCCCGTGGTGTGACTTGGCTTACTCCTTCATGCTCACATTTTGCTAATTATGTTTAATTTACTTTATTAACTGTATGAATTTTCAGAATACAACTCACTTCATACTGGTTACCTGGTCAAACGTGTCTAAGTCGAGAAACTATTTTGTATTAAATCTGACCGTTGCGGCTCGCTGGGCAGTCAGTGTTACTAAAGAGGATGGACACTGACGGAGACATGTCGATAGTTAGAATTTAAAGTTAGTCAGCGCTGGGTGTGTTACTTTTAAAATGTGTTTCACTACAGATTACAAAATACATGCTTTAAAAAGTCATTTGTAACGTATTTCGTTACATTACTCAAGTTTAGTCACTTCATCTAAATACTTTAGAATACTTTGGAATACTAATAAGTGTGGAACAAACACAAAAAAGGTCATTGAGAGTTTTTATCTCACAATTCTGACTTTTCCCTCAGAATTGCGTGATATAAAGTTGCGATTGTGAGTTATAAAGTCAGAATTATGAGATATAAACCCACAATATTGAGAAAAGTCAGAATTGTGAAACACAAACTCACAATTGTGAGGGAAAAACAAATAGTGAGAAAAAGTCGCAGTGACGAGTGAATTATAAAATGACTCCCAAAACATGAAAACAGTGGAAAACATGAAACTGAACTCGTCTTTTTCAGACGGTCAGAGTCAGAGAATCACCAATCGCTGTTTAAATGACATTAAAACTCAAAGTAATCACTTTGGTAATCTAAAACACTTTTCAGATGGAACTGGAATCTGATTACCACCCATTTAAAATGAAACTGCAATGAAATACAGTCACTCAAATCTTGTATTTTAAATTCGTAACTAAGTTACTTGTATTTCGTCACTCCCCGACCCTGAAGTTAGTACAGAACTTATCTCTACTTCATATACAACCTTCCTAGTGGGCTATTCTAGCCCTAAAGCCAGACACGGCTCTAAGGGAACGAAAGCCACAGGGAGAAAATGCTTTAACTCTGACCTTGACCATTATGACAACCTCTGAGAGGAGACGCAGCCTTGGTTTTCATTCAAAAGGCTACAGTTCAAGACTGGCACATATTCTTAGATGCAACAGATTCTTGCAAAAAAACTCAATCCCTCGGGAAACCGCAAGGGATCTGCAGCTCTACTCAATTACCCCAAGAGAATCAGGGGAGGGTGTGGCATCCTTCTCACATTCTTCCCAAAATCCAGGCCAATTCCTGTCACTTTATTAAGAAAAATCCTCTTAAGCAAGGTGATTCTGCTTGTTAGGACAATATTACGTGGTTTAAAAAGGGGAGCAAGAGACCTTGCTTTAATGCCCAAGAGAGAGAGTAAGGAGTAAAACACCTCACTCAACCCTATGGCTCAAAGGGCAGCTTACCAAATGCAGACTGTGATGCTGATAAAAAAACATTTTCAAAGGGAAGCCTCAATCCCAAGGGAGACACAGGGGAGCCTAGCCTTACTTCAAGAACCCTGAAGTCTGGGGCAGGCGGCTCCAACCCTGCATTTATCCGGGAATCAAGTGACCCTACATTACCCTGTTAGGTAGAGCATTCCTCTTAGACCTGTTATCGCCAGGACCAAGTTTATAGGGTTTGGGTTAGATAACAAGGATAGACTCCCAACAGGCAAACTTCCTCTACTTGTTATAATTGTCAAACCAGGGCCATTCCAAACTCAACCATAATCGGGGAGGGAAGTGAAGAAAGTAGAGGGTCCTGCCTCTCTAGTTCATTCACCTAGAATCAACCCTTGGGGCCATCCAAAGAGGAGATACACTTAATACCAAAAGTATTGGGACACGCCTCCAAATCACTGAATTCAGGTGTTCCAATCACTTTCGTGGCCACATGTGTATAAATTCAAGCACTAGGCATGTAAACTGCTTCTAGAAACATTTGTGAAAGAACGGGTCGCTCTCTTAAGAGCTCAGTGAATTCAAGCGTGGTACCGTGACAGGTGGAATTAGTCACTACTAAATATTCCACGGTCAACTGTTAGTGGTATTAAAACAAAGTGGAAGCAATTGGAACAGCAACTCACCCACGAAGAGCTACGCCATTTAAAATCACAGAGCGCCCCTGAGCGAGACACCATCTCCATCTGTGACGTCAGGGACTGCTGTCTGCCAATGCGTTATCGAGTGTGTTTGCACGTGCTTCGGACACCGGTCACGCTGATGCCGTTCCCCATAGCAACAATCCAAGACGCAGTGTTGCGTTCCACTTCGAAAGGGAACTCAGTAATGCGTGAAGACTTTTGTTGTTTACAATCAATTCTATTGAAATGCTTAATTGTATCGCGCAAATATAACTATTTATTTCCTAAAGTTTAATGAGTAAAAAGACTTCATTGTGAGGACCACATACACTAGCTACCTCGAGGCAATGAATTTACTCAAATTATTTCAGCATGTTAAACGTGTTGCAGTGCAGTCCTGAAAATCCCCATCTTGACCCAGATGCATCTACAATATGAAACACAAAAGCAAACAGAAAAAGCAGCTTGGCACACGAGTGAGAATACACATAAGAACGCTCATTAAATCTCTTACACTGACATTTATCTGGGGAAATTAATAATCTACCGCCAGCTCTAGATCTGTGCGTTCCTCGGGCTACAGCGCACCGAAGACGGCGATCTGTCTGGAGGCTTAAATGTTGTCGAAAAGGATCTCCAAACACCAATGAAATCAGCATGAGAAAAGGTAAAACGCTGAATTCTGTTTTTCAGATGTAGCATGTCGCACTGGAACTAAGAAGAGACGCTGCCCTGAAGAACGTGACGCCAGTGAGGATGCACGTCAAATTTCAATTGACTGACTGGGATTTCTGGTGGATTTTTGATGGTCAACCAGGGAAAACCACTAATCAGTTTAAAAAAAAAAAAAAAAAAGATATGGAACATCAAGTCATAACAGACTGGAGTTAAATATGAAAAACAACGACAATTGTCCGATAATAGTATCTCACTTACTGTGTGTTTCTCAAGAAGGAAGGAAAGAGACAAATGCAGAGAAAATAACCAGAAAGATAAAGAAGGAAAATACAGCTGTGCAATCAACAAGAGAGGACCACACAAAAATCAATCCTCTCCATCCAATTGTATTTGGATGGTGTATTTCATAAATGCGTCGCTGATTTAGACACATGCCCTGGTACTGCAGCTTGTGGGGCTCAAACGCTTTTCTGAACCACTGCTAATTATCATAAAGAACTGAATGTGGAAAAATCGACGTCATTCAGTTCTGACTGCTGGCAATTGCAGTTGCACACATTTTGGGGGGGGGGGGGGGGTGTGGGGGGGTAAAGGCCGAGCCATTTTCCCAAATCAGTCTTGATAAACTTTCCATCTATAGAGCGGCCGCTAATTAACGTCAAATCTTTATTTTCTCATTTGGAAGCTGAGCCAGTGCCTCCAGCTAAATAAATACCTCAACCCCCAAACCACCTCTAATAAACATTTACTCCGACAGGGCTGTAATGATGCTTTTCAGAACACTTTTATGAGGTTTTTTTAGTACATAATGAGCCATTATCTCTACATCATAGAGGATAATGGAATAAAGTGTTCATGAAAAGTTCTGCGGTGGAGTCGTCATCACGAGGTCCATTTGTCAGTGTTTTTGGTGGCCAGTCTTGGCAAAGGACATTCGTTGATTAGCGGGAACCTGTTTGGTCAGCTCTCAAAATAAATTGTCTAATCTGCCATCAGCTGGATCCCCTACCAATCCCTTCCCGCTCCTGCTCCCATATTGGCCTGCATCTCATCCCTCCATCCAGTGGCAATAGATAAACCCTCACAGTAGTGGACCTTTTCTCCAAAGCAGTTCACTTGCCCATAAAGGTCATGGACCACATCTTCTGCTTTCCCAGAGAAAGTCGTCTTCCGTAACCAGATCAAGTGGGATCTCCAGCAGACGCTCCGACGCCTGGCCTCTCACGACCCCTCGACCAAATACATGCCCACAATTCATTGAACGTGTTCTGATCTGGGATTTCCCCACTCATGTCATCAGGGCTGGGTGTGTTACTTTTAAAATGTGTTTCACTACAGATTACAAAATACATGCTTTAAAAAGTCATTTGTAACGTATTTCGTTACATTACTCAAGTTTAGTCACTTCATCTGAATACTTTAGAATACTTTGGAATACTAATAAGTGTGAAACAAACACAAAAAAGGTCATTGAGAGTTTTTATCTCACAATTCTGACTTTTTCCCTCAGAATTGAGTGATATAAAGTTGCAATTGTGAGTTATAAAGTCAGAATTATGAGATATAAACTCGCAATATTGAGAAAAGTCAGAATTATGAGATATAAACTCACACACTAAATTCACAATCGCAAGAAAAAAGTCAGTATTGCAAGTTTATATCTCATAATTCTGACTTTATAACTTGCAATTGTGAGTTTAAATCTCGCAATCCTGAGAAAAAGAAGTCCGAATTGTGAAATGCAAACTCACAATTGTGAGGGAAAAAACAAATACGAGTGACGAGTGAATTATAAAATGACTCCCAAAACATGAAAACAGTGGAAAACATGAAACTGAACTCGTCTTTTTCAGACGGTCAGAGTCAGAGAATCACCAATCGCTGTTTAAATGACATTAAAACTCAAAGTAATCACTTTGGTAATCTAAAACACTTTTCAGATGGAACTGGAATCTGATTACCACCCATTTCAAATCAAACACAGTGACACAAATACAGTATTTTAAATACGTCACAAAGTTACTAGTGTTTGTTACTCTCTAACCCCATTCATGTTCTGCCTTTGTTGAACTCCTCCAGGATGCTGAAGTCAGGGGACGCGTCTTCCCATCTTTCCACTGTGAGCACCAGCTGGCACCTAAAGAGTTTAATCTCTCTCTCTCTCTCTTCTCATTCTTTTTCCTGCTTTGTTTTTGTCCTTTTCTTGCTCGCAGCTGATCATCCCTCACCTGCTTTCACTCTTCTCTAGATTTTGCGGATTCATCTTGCTTTATGAGTTGGCCTTGTTATTCTCCAGTCTTGTGTTTATACGGGATCCTGTCCTTCCCGTAAACAGCCCATCCCTGTTCTCTGGCATGGCCTCAACCCTCAGATATCATTAGAAGTTTACACGTGGACTTCCTTGGGTCTCCTTTGCACCCGTTTACCTTTGGACTGAATCTCACGGTGACGAAGGTCTTCAACCGTCCATTCATCTTCATCTCAGCTGGTCGGGACGCTGCTCTCTGATATCAAGTTTCATTAATTAAGTTTGATTTGCCACATTCATTTTTTTTCCCCCCAGAACTCTGACACTTATTTGCATATTTAGAGATCCAGAGGCGGACAACAGGCCAGACGATAACGAGCACACATTTAATTAAAGAAGCCTTCAGCATTCCAGTTCAATTCCTGCATCTGAACTGTCCATAACCATAATGAATACATTACTTAACGAGACAATAGACATGTGCCGGATCTAATTCATCCATATTTGACAATCTATTAATCAGGTAAACTCTTTATTAGTTGCTTAATGAATGGCTTAGAGTCATGCATTGAATGAAATATATGTGCATTAGTTCTGTGAAAGCATGACATTGATGATATACAGCAATTGTGCCACAGACACTTTCTAGATCACATTATTGTAATTACTAATGAACGCACAATCGTACTGTATGCAAATAAAACAGAGATACACGTCAGCTAAAGCCTCACAGATCACTGACGGACAAACGCAGAAGGAAACATCTAATTCAACAGCCACTGCAACAGATCAATGTTTAAAGCAGTGTTTTAATTTCCACCCGTCCACCAATTAAATGTAAGAGAGCAGCAGCTGAACACTAGACCCGTCATCGGAGCGCTTTAGAAATGAATGTTCGTTTTCTGGCAGTGCAGTTGGTTAGGGTGAATGAACACAGAGTCGTCAGTGAGGGAAACTTCTCTGGGAGTTATGAAACTCATAAAAAGTTTTACTTCGAAATTCGGAGCCAAATTACAGCCGTCGAAGCGATCGCTCGTTTTTATGTCGTCCTGCCCTGACTGATGAAACACTGGAGTTCAGACGCTTGGAAGGAGTCTGGGATATTTCCACCGACAGCACAAATCCTCTCCCAGTCTGGAGGAAAGACACCAAACACACTCCATGATGAAAAGATAGCCACCAACCGCACCGCTGAGGGAAGAGACAGAGACATGCTCATGTTTCTGAAACATACAATGCAATGAAGTTGGAGAGATGAACTGATAAACCTTCCTCGAAAGTCACTGTGACGAGCAGGCCGAGTGATGATGAGCGACACCTGCGCGCTACACCGGTCTCGTGTCTCTCGCGGAGGAGCGACGACAGTGAAGGATGAGAGAGGACCAGGCCTGGACTTTATGTTTGTCTGCATTTTACTGTCGTTTTATTGTTTGTTTATTTATTTGATTAAAGTTACGTCGAATGTTCGCCGGTTCCCGCCTTCTTCTTCCCGTTCTCATTGAATCGTGTTACAGTCCTATTTGACGCACAATTTTCTAATAAAATGATGATCAAGTCAGCCAAAGCTGAAATATTACTTACGTTTACCCGATTTCACAGCAGAAAGACACATGAACGTTTGTACAACTATACTACAAGATTTGACTCCATAAAAGAGTCTGGAGGAGATCGTGACAGAGGCTTTATACATTTGCGCATCAAATATAAAAACAGTAGATGTTATAAGGTCAAGGAGAAGGAGATTTCTCATGCTGTATGACATTTCGGATCCGAGAGTCCATTAAACGTCTGTTTTGGGTTTTAACCCAGAGCTACAATTATAGTAAGTGAATGAGAAAGCAAAGCAAATTCGATTTAGCCACAACCATGAGGCAAAGAGAGAGTGTGACGGCCCAAATATAAATGATGTGCAATCAGACGCATCGATCAGCCGAGACTCGAGAAAAAACACCGGCACCAGAGGAAAGAAGAGAGCAGATCAAAGCCGCTTTATCAAATGCCACCGAATGCAAATGAAGCCGTCAAGAGCGCAAAACATAGACGTGATAAAAGCTTTTAATCTTCATGAAAATGAAGGAGCTCATCTAAATAACTGAAGACGCAACGTCTACAGAGGAAAACAACAGCAAACCTGAACTCACAAATCATTTCAAAGCGGTTTCACGAGGGCTGGAGTTTGATCTTCAGCTCAACGTCCGGATGACCAGAACGCTCAAAAACAAGCCGCTCTCTCTCAAAATCTACCACTTCGAGTCACTTTTGGAGCTCCATTCACTGCGGTTTTACAGAATAAAAATGAACTTCACTCTTCTCCGCTGATGTAATTTGTTCTTCTGATAACAACATAAAACACACAGAAAAGCAGCCGATCTCAGAGTTCAGAGGTCAGTCCGTCAAGCATTAACCAGCGGCCGTAAATCCCTCTAAATCATCACGGGTTTCGGCTTTACCTCAAAGCCCAAAGTCCGGCTGCAGAGACGGGCCGCGGTCGGACGGAGCTGATGTCTTCTCCAACGGCGTTTGTGAACGAGGTCCCGGGATGGTTTCTGTGGACGGGGATCTTCTTGCCCGTGACGGCTCTCCTGCTGCTGCTCATCGCGTACCTCAGCTGGAAGATCCGCAAGAGTAAGAGCAGATGAACTTCTGAACGCTCGTCAGAACTCTCAACAGTCATTAAGAGTTCCTAACGATTCTGAGAGAGTCTCTTCCGTTCACCAAGGGTGCATTTATTTGATCAAAAATACAGTAAAAATGTGAAATATTGTTATGATTTAAAATCCTTTTTCTCTGTGAATATATAGTACCGTGTAATTTATTCCTGTCACATGATCCTTCAGAAATCATTTGATGCTCAAGAAACATTTATGATTATTATCAGTGACATTTATTTGAGGAAACTGTGATTTGTCAGGATTCTCTGATGAATAGAAAGTTGAAAGCAACAGCATTTATTGGAAATAGAATCTTTTATAACGTTATAAATGTTTTTACTGTCACTTTTGATCATGCGTCCTTGATGGATAAAAGTATTAATTCAAAAAAAATTATAATAATCATACTGACCTCAAACTTTGGAAAGAACACAATTTATGAATGAAATACTCATATTAAATGCAAATATATAGATACATGTCTGAATTATATATATATATTCAGGGTTGGGGAGTGACGAAACACAAGTCACTTAGTTTCGTATTTAAAATACTGTATTTGAGTGACTGTGTTTGATTTTAAATGTGTGGTAATCAGATTACAGTTCCATCTGAAAAGTGTTTTAGATTACCAAAGTGATTACTTTGAGTTTTAATGTCATTTAAACAGCGATTGGTGATTCTCTGACTTCGTTTTTCTCAGAATTGCAAGATTTAAACTCACAATTGAAAGTTATAAAGTCAGAATTGGGAGATATAAACTTGCAATACTGACATTTATCTTGCGATTGTGAATTTATTATGTGAGTTTATATCTCATAATTCTGACTTTTCTCAATATTGTCAGTTTATATCTCATAATTCTGACTTTTCTCAATATTGCGAGTTTATATCTCATAATTCTGACTTTATAACTCACAATTGCAACTTTATATCACACAATTCTGAGGGAAAAAGTCAGAATTGTGAGATAAAAACTCTCAATGACCTTTTTTGTGTTTGTTTCACACTTATTAGTGTTCCAAAGTATTCTAAAGTATTTAGATGAAGTGACTAAACTTGAGTAATGTAACGAAATACGTTACAAATGACTTTTTAAAGCATGTATTTTGTAATCTGTAGTGAAACACATTTTAAAAGTAACATACTCAGCCCTGGATATATATATATACACATACATATTTCATAACTCTCAGGCTTACAGTCATACATTTATTTGAAACATCAAAACTTCAACTACACATTTTAGAGATTCAATCTTTCATTTCAGTCACGATTATCATCTCATAACTAGTGTCTTGTATAGATGTGTTGGCGTCTGTCATTCATGATCACAAGAATCATCAACTTAAGACTACAATTGACCCTTCGTAAAGCCCCGCCCCCTTTAGTTACTGTTGCTATGTCCGCTCTCACGCCACACATCATGTTCTCACGCAGTGAAAAACACATCAAGGACACTGACGACATATGAAACGGTTTTATATTTAAAATATGAATCAATAAATAGCGTCTAGTGTGTGTTTAATGTGTCGCTGTCGCTCCTCGATCATCTCTTCACACTAGTTCATTTATAGCATCAAATAAACATGAATGAACATCAGAAGGAATGTTGTTTCAAGACGTGATTCAAGTTCACCAACGTTCATCTACTGACTCCCCTGACCGCTTTGATGGACAAAATGACGGATTCGGGGTTACGATTGGTCAGATCGCCTGTCAATCAAACTGTTTGCGAAGGGTCAATCGCAGAAAAACTGAAGCATAAAGTTCATGACAGAAATCTCAGTTTGGGGTGAACTAACCCTTTAATGTCGCTGTGTTGATTGTGTCTTCCAGCCGAGGAGGCGTTGGCCATGGCCGCAGATCCGCGGGAAACAGCGTCTCAGATCAGTCACGGGTCGCGCTACAGACGCGGGAAACACACGAGGAGCCGCACGTGACACACACACGCATATAGTCTGAGGCGTGGCACACTGTGGACCGTCAGCCAATCACAGCGCTGGATCGGAAAGGCGCCAATTCGCAAATTCCTCCTCAGGAAGGATTAAAAGGTTCTTTTTTTAAAGACAAAGAAAATCCGCTCTTCGTCTGCGTGTTCCATCTGGAAAGTACTTTGTTTATTTTTAGTTTGAATGAGATATTGTGCAGCTGATGTCCGTTGAATAAGGTTCTTCTCCTTATTAGTGTGAAGATGGGTAGAAACTGCCATCCAACTTCATCATGTTCATCCATCAATCTCATGATCCACTCATGATATTCATTTAGTAGTTGTTAGTTTCCATGTTTTGATAATAAAATTGCTTTTATTACACTTGTACTGATAACCCAGTAAGAGGCTCTGCAAGTTAAAGATATCATCAATCTTTTATCATTCTGATTTATTCAGCAATCTTTTTCATTGCTCTTTACGGTCAAGGTGAAATTATGGAAATTTACTATTTTGTTTCCTCGATTTCCTAAATCGGGAGCACGATTTACTTTCCTTCCCTTTTTTTTAATACATTGCAAGCATGATTTACCATTTCGTTCCCTAGATTTATATTGTGCGCACAATTTACCATTTTGTTTCCTCGATTTACTAAATCGTACGCACCATTTACTTTCCTTCCCTTGATTTATACATCGTGAGCACGATTTACTATTTTGTTAAATCGCTAGAACCGATTTACTATTTCGTTCCCTCAATTTATAAATCGTAAGCACTATTTACTATTTTGTTGCTTAGATTTGCTATATCGTGTGCATGATTTACTAATTTCGTTCCCTCGGTTTAGAAATCGTGCACATGACTTACGCAAATTGAGGGAATGAATTAGTATATTGTGCGCAAAATGTAGCCTACCATTTTCTTTCTCACTAGTTTAAACTCAGTAGTCTTACTAGTGTCTTTAACAGAAAACTCAAGACGATTATGATGATCCATGTGGATAGATGGCAATGCTTTTCCTACAGGATCGATACTTAAAATGCACAAAGAACAGCTAAAGATCTACAGACTGCACCTTTAATTTCAGACCCAATTAACAAACACAAACCATCACAAAAGTACAACAAGTCAGATCAGGATTATTAGAGAATAAACAAACTTTAATTTGAAGAGTGTTACACAATGGGTTGGGTGGGGCATAAAAACATGACAGATCATCCAAAGCTGCTTAAAAAAAGAACGAGAGGGTCAATTCTACGAGGAACTGCTATACACGGGGTCCACGAGGCAGACGGGAGCCGAGAGAGAGAGAGAGAGAGAGAGAGAGAGAGAGAGAGCGGGGAGCGCATGCGCCTCGCTCGACGTCAGCGCTGGCAGTTCGCTCGCGTTTGATCATTTCATCAAAAGTATCGGAAAGAGATTAAAAAGATCTAAAAGGGCAAACAGGCCGACTTCCTCAAAATCAGATTCAGATTAAAAACAAACAAACAAAAAAAAAAAACAACAGGTTTCTACAAATATATATTTGAATATTGGTGCCGGGAAAGGGCTGGAAATCCAGAACTTTCCCAAGAGCTGCCTAGGTTTCGTGTTTTCTGGAGTTTTTAAGGTTTCGTCAGAGAGGTCGAAGGCGTTCCTCCTCCCCTCGGCGGAATGTTTGTGTTTGACTGCATAGAGGATTGATTGGCACTGCCGTCCACCAATGAGAAATCACACAGTGCCTGTGCTGGTCCCTTATGAAACATCCTGAAAACCAATGAATCTTTAGCCCCGCCCCCTTCACATGCTCACGCTCCTCATATTATTATTGTTGTTATTATTATTATTATTATTATTATTATTATTATAACACAGTACGTGATTCTCCTCCAAATCCAGACTAGGAATGTGAATTACTAATCAACAATAAAAATAACAGAGGTCTAGAGTCTTCATAAATGGTAAAGACGATCTTTTGAGGGAAAGAGATAAAACAAACACTAAAAAAATAAAATGCTACAAATGTTAGCTAAGTGGTTCTGAATGATAGAAGATGAAGATGTTTCTGTACAGGATCAGAGCGGCTCTTCTCTCCTCCACGCATCCCGCGGCGGATGAACTCTGACCCCTGGAGGAACGTGCCGGACTTCAGCTCTGTGGAGGGAGACCGAGGCAGAGAGTTATTACACGCATCCGGACGGCATCGTTCCACAGTCGAGTCACGGATCAAACGCGTCCCGCCGCGTCACGTCAGCCCAAGCGTCGAGGAATACGCATTGCATTACATTACATTACAACTAAACTGGCAAACTCATGCACGATGTTGACCTAAATCTCACTGATGCATAATAACGTGAAATGTCTCTTGACATTTCACTGGCGCATCTTACCCCGAAGCTCCTGAATCACCGCCGTTGGCTGGTTTTAGTGCGGCATAAATTTGCTGCGACTGCTCTTGACCGTTCGTAGCGTTTTACTGATTTCATCACTTGAAGTGCTTCGATTTGAAATGAGTAATTCGATATTTTAACGACACATTTGATAATTGTTAATATAATTACTAGTAGTAGTAGTAGTAGTAGTATGTTTTAACTTTAATTATAAGAATGAATACGCCTTACTGTTGTACATTAATGTAAAATAAAAATATACATATAATTAAAGCGTATTTGATCATTAACATCAGACCATCTAGTATTTGATTAGATAATCTCTCCAGCCTATATCACGATTATTGGACATCCCTATTTATTTAGTTTAATTATCAACTTACACACCTCAGTTTGGTAAACCTTGCATTGTTTGAGAGGTGCTTTCTAAATACACGGTCACGTGACAGAAATCAAGCGGCTTGTTAGATTAGGGTGACACATCTTACCCCACTCCCCCTCTATCCTCTTGGACTGCTGCCCTAGAACCGTGTGCGAACCGCACATGAAGACTTGAATGTTTAAAAACCGATGATCACGCGCTGTTTGAAAGTGTTCCACGGCGGATGAAGCGATGGACGGTCCGGCTCAGAGTCGAATGAAGCAGAGCTTCACTTTCTAGTGAACGAGACACTCTAGAGACGATCCTCTGAAAGGCGCGTTGTGGCTCGACGGCCGTATCGAGGACAGTCAGCTGTGCTGGAGATTTGGACAGCTCGTCTCGAGCGAGACACGAGTAATCTGTGAGATTCAGATTCACAGTGGCTGTGATATTTCTAATCCCAGAACAACGCGGTCGCCCACCGTTGACACACGCAGCCGCCAGACGACAGCCGCCCGTCCTCAACGCTTTCATCGCTCAGAGAAGTTCACGTCTCTTCACCCGGAGACGTGGCGGCGCTTCCCTTCAGAGCGGCATTTGTAAATAATGAAGTCCCAGGACGACGGATACGAGAGCTTCACCAAAACCCAGCAAATCTAGATGGGTTTAAGTCCTTAACTATGTTTAACTTCAAAGCTGCAAATTGAACTTCTGCGCAAAATTGGAACATAATCATCACATCCTGTCGTAAAATATCAAGTCATGAAAATGGAAACCGGCTCTTGTTCTCTTCGCTGTCACATGACTAAAAACTCTTGTTGCACTGTACACGAACTGTACTACACACTGAAGTCTGAGAAGTTTTGTTCTGTAATGTTGTTTTGGAGTGCATAAATATACTAATCATATCATGCAGGTGTCCTTTTTTGAAAAGACACCAGTTTCGTGAGAACCTTCCTTCAATCTGATCATTTAATTCGCTGGATATAGAAGATAATGAGAAAATGAACGTGCAAGATGTATGCTTAATTTCACGATTCACATATAATATATATATTCACACATACATGTAGATATGCATTTATAAAATATATGTTTTTCCTGTTGAGATGGTAAATTTCATTCAGAGTCACATGAGGAACCTCATATGTAATAATTTGACAGTAAAATGAAAACAAATGCAGATCCAGTGAAGCTCCGAGTGCGATTCTCCACTGCTTTAACACGAGAAACACAGAGCAGCTGGCAGATCCAGGACAGGAAAAAAGAAAGACGAACGAAAAGAATAAGAAAAAGAAAAAGCACAAACAAAGGGGGAGAAATGAGAGGCTCCGGGCGCAGGAGGAGGAGGAGGAGCCGGTCGTCAAGAGCGCTGCTTGTTGCCATGGTGGGTTGCCATGTGCTTACCTGTCCTTCAGTCGTCATCCTCTGCGAGCTCCGTCTCTTTGTGGACGACCACGCGAGTGACGGACATGTCAGGGTGCTGCTCTTTGGCCTCCTTTATAGCCTGGGCCAACGCCTGACAGTGACCCATCCACACAAACAAAACAAACACAAGCCAAACAAAAGGTTTAACGGAAAAATAACCAGAATGAAAACTCAACTGAATACACACAGAAGAGGGAAACACACATGCACACCAACAGCTGCAGCGCTGGACCTGCAACGACCGTCACTCCGTCTCATCGCTACGGTAACCCGGCCTGCGCATGTCTCAACTTCACAACCGTCGCTCATCCGACTGAAGCGGTGAGATGTCGGACACGAGCCCGACAGACGGCGCTTCAGGTCAGACTGTGCGCACGTGTGTGCGATCGATCGATTAAATCAGCGTTCAGAGAGATGGTAGTGTCACGGCATCCGTTCAGCCGAGTTAATCAAACGACGAAATCACTCACTGCTCTCGACTGAATCGCTTCAGCAGCTTTAATGAGGATTCATTTAGAATCGATCCATACAGTGAAGATTATTTTAAATCTGATTATTCAATTTCTTCTTTAAAAATCACTGTTTATTTCATTTTGCATGTTGTATCTGTCCCATTATTCGTAAATTACTTCGACCTGATTATTACTAACAAAAATAAAATGACGAAATAAAATTACATAGCGGTACGTGTGTTTGTGTGATTTATGAGGACACAAATGTGTATAATGTCATGGGTATTATGACGTAAACATGCGTCCTCATATTTCATATAGCTTTAAAAACATACTAAACAATGTTTTATTGAAAATGTAAAGATGCAGAACATTTTGTGTGATGGGTAGGGAGACAGAATGTACAGTTTGTAAAGTAGAAAAACCATTACGCCTGTGGAATGTCCCCATAAACCATGAAAACACAACATGTATGTGTGTGTGTGTGTGTGTGGGGGGGGGGGGGATCTCACCTGATCGTGATCAATGTCAGAGTCTCCCGTGATGACGATGCGCTTCTCAATGCGAGTTTCTGACAGCCCGCCCTTTAGTGTCTGTCAATCATTAAAGAGACACAGATGTCATGTGACACATCTGAGTTGAGTCAAACACAATGTTCAGCAGGAAGTAATGTAGGACAGAACATGACTGGATTAAGTTAAAAAAAATATCAGGATTGTGAATTAAAGTACACTGTAAAAAAGATTTTTTCCCGAAGCTGCAATTAAAACCGAGTACGTTTATCAAAATAATATTTCTGTTGTTGCTTTAAAATTGAATTAATTAATAATTGTTTGTGGAATTTACTAGCAATTTCTGAGTGAAAATTACACCCCGTTTTGATTTGTTGCGTTTAAACACTGGTCCTAGATTAAACTCGCTGACATTAACATACAGGAGAACCTTCGTGGCTTAATGAAGATTTTATTTTGAAATCCCTCTGGGAGAAAAACACTGACGCCGCTGAAAAAGTGGGCGGCACTAATGCACTGTATGACCTTAACCTTACCAGACAGCATCAACTAATCATCTCATAACCTCTCTCATCAGCTCAAATATCAGAGCCAGCGGAGCAGGACGGGGTGTGTGTGTGTGTGTGTGTGTGTGTGTGTGTTACCTTGGTGATGTGTGTGGTGGTGGTGGTGCAGAGTGATTCAGAGGTGATGGTTTGAGCTGTCATGAGCACGCCTGGCTCCCCGTCTCCATTACCATCCAACTGTCAATCACACACAGAACAAACAAACAAACACATTCAGCACTCAAAACTCTCAACGCAGCTGACGTGTTTTGCATTAATGCGGTTTTATTTAAGGCTGCTGAAGCCACGTCAAAATTATGCTTACAGCTCCAAAGCAGTTCAACGACAGTCAAGATGCTCCTTTTGAAGAAGTACGCCGCTAAACTATAAGATACTGACAAAAATAGCTCAAAGATTCCTCATTTTTTATAGAGGAAAAAGCTGTAATAGTTAAAAACCGTTTTCGAGAGAGTAATACTCAGCCAATCACAGCAGTGGGCGTTTACAGTCTCACAGAAGACACGCCCCTTAAAACAGAGCGTTCAAATCAGAGGCTAAAATCAGGGAAGGGAAAATGCCTTTTATTTCTAAATTATGACAACTTTGAACTTACTAACTTTATAAGTGCACCTCGAGAAACATTATAAAAGAGTTCATGACCCCTTTACAAGTCAAGTCAAGTCATCTTTATTTATATAGCGCTTTTTACGATGCAAATTGTGGCAAAGCAGCTTTACATTAATAAGAAAATGGTGTCATTGTGCAGCTTATTCTATATATTATCGATTCATTCCGTTGCAAATATCAATAGTTATTAGTCTAGTTAATTTCTGTATATCAGCACTGCAGAAAACAGTGACGTCATCGTCCGGCTCGGCTCAGTTCACATACAACCACAGCAAAAACACTGATGAAGATCAAGCAAGTGTCCCCAACTTAATCACACATCAATGGCATACTTCAGAAAAGTTGCAATCAAACGGGGAAATATGGCGATATCCCACACACACCTGTGTCTTGCCTTAAGAAACACACACGATCAGGTGACCCCTCTCACCTGTGCGGCCTCGTACGTGATGGTCTTGGTTTCCGTGTGAACGATGGGGACCTCCTTAGTGGATATCTCGGTCTTCTGAGCAGCAAACGTGTCTGAAATCGTAACCATCTCAGTCTTCACAACAGGAGGCTACAGAGAGACAAACGCCGTCAGAGAGAAGAACGTCACCACACGCTAACAGAGATCAGGCTCATGCAGTTTAAAGAAACACAACACCAGGCACTATAAACTAGACGTCTTTGGTATAACGCATGCAATCCAAACACGAGTGTCGCTTTGGTTTCTGTGATCTTTGGCAGTGTTGGTAAGACAGCACACGCATGCAAAAGTACAAAAGCGATACGTTATCCGATGTGTCAGTCTACCGCGATTCTATTTCAGTAACATTACTATTCTCAACGAGTGAAGAATCAGTGCAAACTTGAAATATTAGTTCGGATACGACAAACATGCAACGAACATGCATTGTGCAAAACAAGTCCCAGCATGCAGTGCTCCCACTGTGGCACATGTGTGTATGCTTGTGAATTAGTGTGTGTGTGTGTGTGTGTGTGGTTGAGTAGGATGGAATACAAAATCAACTTAAAAGGATGGAATGACGGACGTTTAAGTGGACAAAACGCTTTCATTGCTTCCTTAAACAAACGCTAGAGACGGAGCAGCCTGAGCGCAGATCAAGCAGGATCTTCGTCCAGGAAGGAGGAAGGAGTGGGAAATGGAAGAGGAGATGAGGAGACGAGCGGAGGCGCAGGGGAAGCGGAGGCGGCCGTCTCCGCTCGGGATGTCAATTACCTCCGAACAACAGATAACCTGCGGCAGGTGCTCCGTTTCCACGCGAGAGACGCTGCCGTTGACGATGGGAGGCTCCTCCTCCACCTCTGCCACTGCTCTGAGAGTGGGCGGGGCTTCGCCTTCAAGGGCGTGTCCGTTCGGAGAATCGTCCGGTGTCGCGGACGCCTTGTCCGTACACGCTTCCTCTTCAGTCTGCGCGGCCGCTTTCACGTCCTCTGCAGCAGGGGCGGGTTCAGCCGGTTCGGCTTCTGTGATTGGCGGTGACTCTACGACAGGGGGCGGGGCTTGTTCAATAAGCCCAACCTCCTGTTCTTCTTCCGGCTCTTCTTTGATTTGTTGTGCGGAGACGCTCGTACTGGGTGCCTGAGCGTGGTACTCCGCCTCTTCTTCGCTCTCACTGTCCGACGATAAACTCCTCTCCTCCTTGACCTCCGCGGCGCTCTCCGTCTCCACGGTGACGGAGGCCTCGGGGGCGGGGCTTTTGGGTTTGGCTTTGACGACTTCCTCGATGACGACGGTCTCTTCCACGACCTCTACGACCTCTGGCTGGCCGTTCACTTCGGGTTTGACCTCTGCGCTCTACACCAGACAACGACACAAACACACACGAGGGATGGAGAGAAAAGCAAAAAACATAAACGATGACCACAGGAAAAAAAAAAAAAACTGAAGGAAACAAACTTCCAGCAGACCTCAGTCAAAGTCAGTGCCATTTCTCTACAAATTAAAGCGAGGCTGTGACGGGGAGACGTACAGCGTGTTCATCTGAAAACACTGCGTGAGAATCAGCAAAACTGTGTACCATAATAAAATCTTGTCTTATTATCCCAATTTCCCTCGACTGCAGCCTAAAACAAGAAAAACAACAACACATTCGCAGGCTTCTCAGAAGCAAAAGTCGTTATGGTTAAACTTCTAAAGTGTAAATCGCACGTGTTTATTATGTCTTAAAATAAACTGCAACTGAATACAATAGTTCGGGATTAATTGCAACCTTTAATATTACAGTCATTTGCGAGAAAGGGCTTCCTGTAATTTAGTTTATAGATTTGTTTTTAATCCTTAAGAAAGTATTACAGTTGAATTTCAAGAGAGAATTTACAGTTGTTCAATAAAACAAGTTTAGTTTTCTCGTACTGAACCGCGGTCACCGTCAGCGTTTATTCTCTGGAAACAAATCCAGTGACTGTATTGGACATTAGACTCTGATTTCATCTCATCGAGCGCACTGTACGTCCGGCGCTCACAGCCCGAATCAAACATGGCATCTGCTCCGACGGAGGTCCATAAACACTGCAACATCACACATATATAACTCAACAAGCAACATAACGAGAAAGAAAGACGATCATAAGCTGAGAGATGAATGAAGGGATGATCTCATGGATGTCTGCAATGGAAAAGGGATGAGATGTGCGTGTGGTGTTAGGTGTGCGTTCGCTCAGGTGATGTTAGGTGTTAGGCGGGCTGAGCGAGGATGTCGGACCACCTTGTTGGCGTCTCTGCGGTCAGTCTCGGGATGAGGAGGGGTTTTCTGTGGAACCTGAAGGTAATCATAGGACACGGTCACTCAAACACATGCTCTCGGAGGAGGTCCGGACCGTAGCACTGCGAGGAACCTGCTCACACCTGCTACTGAGAGGTATCGGATCTCAAGCGGTCACCGGGTGTCAGACCACTTGTGATGGGATCGCCCGAGACAACAGGTGTAAACAGGGTCTGAGGGTTAACGGCTTCGACAGGGCAGCGTTTAGCAGTGCTACTGGATCAACACGCACACCAAACAAGAAGTTTCACACTCACTCGCGCGACGGCAGATGTGAAAAGGATTTGCCGGTTACATGGATGTTTCTGAGCGGTCTGGCAGTGGCGGTGAAGTGACCTCCTCTACAGCTGCAATCATTCAGAAGCTCTAGAATAGTAATGTGTTTGGCACATAATGACTGCGTCTGATTTTGATGCTTTTATTGTGTGCGTTTCATTACTTTTGGTTTGCTTTTCTGGATGTTTATTTAAATACCTGTAACTAGGGCTGGGCCATATGACGATCTATATCGTTTCTGTAGTATAAAATGTATATTGTTGTAGATTTTGCTATACATACATTATATATATATATATATATATCACTAATGACACTTCAGAGTGCTTAAATGCATAAATGAGAATATAGAGAGTCACATTGTGCTGGAATGGTCGAATACGCATACAATTATGTCAAAATGTCTGGAGTATTCACGTCAACACAGCCGGTTCTGTCTCAAGTGAAAGTAAACTGTTGTGTATCAGTATATTGGATCCATGCGTTTGGTCTTAAAGTGACAGCAGCCTAATAAACCTGCTGCTCCGTGTGATTAAAGTGAATCAAACACGAGAGAAAATAACTTACTGCTCTCGACTGAATAACGATGAGATTACATTTATATTTTAATTCATATTTATTTTTTTACATGATTGTATTAAATACATGTTAAGCTTACGATACCTGAAAAACTCATTTATGTTAAATTGTATTTGTCCTACTGTTTGCAATTTACTTTTTTTCTTACTTTTAAATTGCAGGAATTAGATAAAATAGCACAAAATAAGTATATCGTGATACATATCGTTATCGTGAAATAAAGTCGTGCAGTAATTGGTCATTTCACCCACCCCTGCTTGTAACTACGGTCTAGGAAATAAGTAGGGTTTACATCATTTGTAGCTTTACACTGTTCAAACGTTTGGGGACAGCATTTTTTTTTTAAATAAATGACTTCTTTTAATTGATCAAAAGAGACAAAAAGACAAAAGATTTATATTTTTTGTAGTCAAAGAACCCAGAAAATCAGTTTCCACAGAAATCTGAAGCAGCAAAATGGTTTTCAACACTGATAATAATCATAAATGTTTCTTGACATCAGAATGATTTCTGAAGGATCATGTGACACTGGAGTAATGATGCTGAAAATTCAGCTTTGATCACAGGATATAAATTACATTTTACTATATATTCACATAGAAAACAGATGATTTACATTAGAATAATATTTTACAATATTTTTGTTTAAATAAATGCAGAACTGGTGGAAAAAAAAAAAGACACCAACTCCAAACTTTTGAACAGTAATACTAGTACAGTAGAGTATATACATAAGTGAATCAGTTTATTTGATTGCACATTAATTTTTGCTTTTTGCATCATTAAACATTATTTTTTAGTATTTTAGTGCGTCTGCCAGATCTGAGAATGAACTTGGTTTGTTTTAAAGGGGTGCAGGGATGTGGCGGCAGAGAATGCAAAGCCATAAGCAGTTGCATGGAGACAGATAGCACATGCAGAAAGAGAGAAGCGGTATCTGAGCTGAGACTTTACTGGCCTCTGCTGGAGCAGCAGCGGTACTGCAGGAGCCAGCCAGCCCCGAGAAGCACGCCTTACTCAGAAAGAGAGAGGTGAGCTCCTCTTCCAAACTCTACAGGCGTTAGGAAACCACACCGAGGGGCAAGAAATGAAACAAGCGGGTGTGAGGACAAGAACAGACACAAACAGAGGAAACAAGAGAGAGAGAGAAACACAAAAGCACTTCAGTGATTCTACAGAGTGTGACTAGAACAGCTAACAACATGCACACACACATGCACACACACACACACTACAGGAACAGCAGTAAAAGTACTTCAAGAGAGCATGTGTGTGGAGAGAAGCGTTTCCAACCCAGTATACACAGCGCATCACTGGGTGACAGCGTCAAGAAAAAGTGAAACGGGGGCAAATAAAATGCCAAAAAAAAAAAAACCACTCACACAAACACACGTCAAAATGTGCAGACAGGAACTGATCGTTTACATTGCCTGATAAAAGCATACAAATAAACAGGAGCGTGTGCGCAGCAGCAGGAGACGCAACGTGATTGAAAACTGCAACTGAGATGAGCAAACCGAAGCGTTCTGCTCGCAGTGAGAACAACAACAAAATATACATGAGCAGTGATGAAGAAACCAAAGAACAGAAAGAGCTCAAAGAACCAATCAGACGGAGAACTGCCCTGCCATTGGCTAGAGTAGAGGACGGTAGGTGTGCGTGAGACAGTTGGGATTATTTTAAATCTACTTAGACTCAAACAGACAATAGTGCATTGTGACGTCAGGAGTGACAGGTGTTCGCGGGGCATCTCGGAGCTCACGCTGTGGAATGAGATCATCTATAGGATTTCATTAGGAGACCCAAAGTCTACTGAAGCCTGCGCACACACTTCTAATCATATCAGTGTAGCTCTGCTCATACAAGCATGTTTTTTAAAGGCCAATGTGAATTTGGACACCTCAGAGAGAAGGGTGGGATGATTAAAAGTGCATTTATAGGCTTAAAATGTAAATGCTTCTAAAGTGACTTGGGTAAAAACAGAAAAAACTACCTAACGATTGTTTTGAAAGTAAACGACTACATCTATACAATAGTTCTGGTTCTCGAATTTGATTGGAGCCTTTTCCGGTCGTGCGATATTCTTTTAATTTGTATCATTCATGGCAAATCCACCATATGTAGTTCTGGGAATGTACTTAAGAGTTGTAATTAAGAGTCGTAAATATACGACTCCGTGAGCTTCAGGCCGTCAGCGGCCGTTTAGTGCTCGAGTACCCGCCGAGAACAGCTTCACCTCGGCCAGACTCTTATGTAGACAATGGTTAAATGAGATGTAATTCCTTTGGGGTCTATCAAATGGGCAATCTTTGGTCTTATTGATCTATAACTTGTTCAAGAGCAACGCGATTTCGGTTAAAGGAAAATTAAGTTTCATAACTTTATATTTATATTTAACGTAAATCCTGTACCAGAGCGCTGCTTTTGTATGTTTGACTGAATTGTTTGCTTGTGTTTATTCCATATTGTCTTTTATAATGGCTATTGTTGATTTAAATATTACTGTTAAATAATATTATTATTGCATTAAGAGAGGGTTCGTTAGAGATTGTGATTTCGACTTCGCGTAATTACTCTACATAATACAATTAGCTTCAATGAAGCAACTCAATGTTCCTTCGTTACTAACTCTAAACTGACGTTTTAGATTTAGTAATGGAGGACACTATTAAACTGAGATTTGAATCCGATATAATATTTTTTGAGTTGAGCAAGTAAGTAGTACTAGTACCAAGTACTCTGTATTTATATCTTTTTCAAACGATTCACCACAAAACATTGTTTCATCGGCAGGATTTGTAACGGATGCATCTGGAAAACGGTTTAATTGTTCCACGCCAAACTTAATGAGACGAACATGAACACTTATATTTTCCCAACTGTCCCACTGTACAACAGAAAACACACGGCAAACCAGCTTCCCAGGGAAGGATAGTGAGGAGAACAGGAAGTGCAGGACAGCGAGGGCATGCAGAGCGTCTGAAGTGGCGTCCGTATCCCGAGCGGAAGCACACGTACCCCTTGAGCCTGCAAGCGCAGGGTGGTGGCAGGGCTGCCCGTCAGGCGTTTGTCCCACTGACTGGGCCTGGGCTCGGGCGTAGCCTCCATAAAACTGCGCTTTAGCTCGCTAATGCTAGCCTGATGTTTCAATACATCCTCCTGGGTCTTATCCAAGTCCTGAAGGGCCCACAGCACCAGGGAAAGGACAAAGGGACAACCAACAACCAGCACATTAGTCATGGAGAGACCTGAACCACGTTAGAGTCGAACCTCACTGCTCGAACGACTAGAACAACATATATTTAATTTGAAAAATGATGCTGTGAGGGACAGAAGTACAGACTAAGTGGAAAACAACAGGTGTGA
Source organism: Opsariichthys bidens (assembly GCA_037194245.1). Classification (NCBI taxonomy): domain Eukaryota; kingdom Metazoa; phylum Chordata; class Actinopteri; order Cypriniformes; family Xenocyprididae; genus Opsariichthys; species Opsariichthys bidens. The sequence continues at coordinate 2,600,030 of CM074282.1, read as the reverse complement.
TGTCATTTCCAACTAAATCTCATACGAACTTTGTTTTAGTTAAATAATCATCCCACACCTTTTATTTCTTTGGCTGTTTCGAGACACTGAAACGAACTTGGTTTTAGCCAGATTTCATCGCACCCATTCTGTCTTCCGCTTGAATGGATGTGGTGTAATTTCTAGTGAAATCAGGCTAAAACGAAGATTATCTGTTGTTCAAAGGTAATCTGATCGGATTTTGGCTATCAGAGAGGATCGAAAGTGAAAAATGGGTCGTTCAAAGAAGGATTCCGAAATCAGATACGATCTCAAAATCCAATCTTGGTTTTGATCTGGATAAAATCATCAAAGTGTGTTGTTCAAAACTTTTGGGATACCTTTGATCCAAAAAATCTTGATTATTCTGATCCCATCAGAATCTTGAAGGAACAAAAAATGTAATAAAACTGGTCAATAATACAGCATTTTTAATCATGTGATATGCATACACTTTTTTGTTATTTGGCTCTTAATTAGTTTAACTGTTGAAGTAACAAATTAGAAGTAGACATATTTAGCCTTTCAGTAACTTACTGTAAAGTAAAAGAGATTTTGGTGACATAAAATAAAAACGGCTGTAAATATCAAAAAAATATATATATTATATTTGATTCAAAGTGTTTATCACTTAAGTTTCTCGGGTGAACGATATGCGGAACTTTTCCGTGAGAACACGAGCATTTGAATAAGAGTCTCCGTGATCCAATCCAATTTTTGCTTTGAAAAACCAGCACAAAAGTAAGATGGATCTTCAAATCCAGATCATCCTGAACTTTTTGAACAACTGGAGTTCGTGTCGGGGGTTGAAAACGGCACTGACCTTCCAGAAAACTTCCTCCTGCAGAGTGGGCGGCATCTGAATGTGCGCAAACAGTATAAATGTTGCTTAGGTATTTCAAACCTTTTTTTTTTACCCCCGAGCGAAGAACTAAGAAGAACTTTGCCACAAGCACAACCGGCGCTTTGTGTGTTTTCACAAATGTTCTGTGAGCTCAGGGACTTAAAACAGTCTAGCCCATCGCTGTGGCTGCACGTCTATCCCTCTCCGTCTCGTTTTCATTTACATCCAAATCAATAAGCAATAATATCAATCAGTCTTCCACAGTTGAAGGACCCTGTTAATGCCACGGACAGTCCCGGGTGAGGGTCAGGTCAGAGGTCAGAGGTCAGCGACTGTGGGGAGCAGTGAGGCAGGACTGGTTTACACACTGAGGACTGGAGCGACGCCTCAATGCCAAAGACACGCAACTGCTGCTGAGACAAAACCAGACATCCAGCGTCCCTTTATTTAAAATGAATTGTGCCATAATGAGAAAACACTTTCTATTATTACGCTTTAATATGTGGAGTAAACTATGGGTGCTTTCACACTGGCAGTGTAGTTCGAACGGGGCACGGTTTTCATCATTTGTTCATGTGAATACTGAACCTGAGACCACCTGTAGGAGGCGGTCTGACGGCTGAGAAATGAATGAGAGAGCAACTCCAACTCAGGTCCAGACTTGTACAGGAAGTAAACACAATGGTGATGATTTACCTGGGATACGAGCCAGAGTGAGCGTGCGGTGTCATCAAAGCAGTGAATGGCACGCCATCCGCTGTCTCTTCAAAAGAGTCTATTGGCAACAGCAGACTGTTTCCTTCATGCGACGTGCGCACAGTAAATCCAAGCGTCGTTCACTCTGAGGCGCATAACAGCACCACATTAATAAAAAACACAATCGAATAGTTCTAGGATCTCAGTTATAGGAACTAACCACTAGGATTTCTCCCCATGTTCCCGGTTGCATTCGCACCGGCAATAGGAACTCTGAAGCGCCCGACAGTCTTTAAGTGTTGCGTTTACAAACACTAAAAACCGGTGGAAGGAGGACGCCGTGATCGGAGCCGTGTTTGTTGTGTGTCGTGGGTTTTGGAATTTAAACACATAATTTATGCGACTGAAAGAGCAAAAAGTGGGACTAAAATCAACTTGGCGGAAAAAGGCGGAAAACGGGTACGTTATCGCTGTCTTCCATGTTCGTGAAGTAAACAGGTTTACATTGCTTTTTATAAATGTGTTTGACCGATCGACGCACACTCACGTCACTATAGAACGCAATAGTTCTAGCGATAATGGAGATGGAATTTAAACTCATAATTTATGCGACTGAAAGAGCAAAAAGTGAGACTAAGAGACAAAATCAACGAGGTGAAAAAACCCTGCAGACAACAGGTAAATGCTGCTATCGCGGTTCGTGAAGTAAATATGTTTACATTGCTTTTTATAAATGCGTTTGACCGATCGACGCACACTCACGTCACTTCAGCCAATAGTTCAAGGAACTACGAAAAAAAGGTTCCTCTGGTGCGAATATATGGACCCTGTTTTCTATCGTACACCGTGCACGTGTGTTATTACGCAAGATGAACGCAAATGTACCAGGATTCGACAGACCGATGTGTGAAAGCACCCTACATGCCATCAGCAGGTTGACACTGTAAATCTGCTCCATTTGCTTGAGCAACAGCACCTTTTTTGATTCATCACTTGATTTAACTTGATATGTTTACACGAAAAGGTATTAAAAACGCATAAGCATTTTCTACTACACCATGATTTCAGCTTTAAACATTTAGGTCACAAATGTCCTCGTAAACCACATCTCAGCGATCTTGAGTCGGGTGTCTTCAGCACTGACAGAGTCGCCCCAGGATGAGTAACTTTGTTTAGTTATAAATTCAGATTTAAACAATCACCACAACCAAAGCAGAAAGTAACCTGTCTGGTTAGGGAAACATTATTAGTGTCGTTATGAAAACCATTCCCATTTACACAAACATTCAGTTCACCCGCAGACATGCACCCGGTGTCACATGCAGCCGTACGCACACGACACGCACACTAATGCATGCACACAAAGCCTGAAAGAGGAAGAGTGAGAGGCAGCCCAGGACAGTAGCCAGAGAGGGGACACATGTCCACCATCCATTATGCTTTTGCGCTTTCTTTTGCGTTCTTTTTTTTGATTACATACAACATACGAACCTCCAACATTAAATTGCTATGTCTGACATATATATTTTCCCCCTGCACTCTCAACTTGCTCTGTGGATTAAAAATGAGAACACATTTGAACAAAAAGGAAAAAGACAGATGGTAATGAATTGGAGTCTTAAATCTGATGAACATCACTGATGGAAGAAATGTTCTGTAATGGAAAATATGATTACAGAAGGCTCCGAAAGTCTGAGAGCGCCAGTGAAAATGCTTCTAATGTGCATTTTTATCATTTAATTCAATGTGAGTGAAATGTTGAACTGAAAACAAACTTGAATTTGAGTCCCTCGCATCCAGGGTTAAATTGGATCTTGAATGGGCTCTCAGACTTTCTGATGCGATTCTGGAGCTTGATCCAGTTTTGTTCATTTATGACACGACAGATTTCCTGTATGTTGATTTGTATCAAGTGACCAACCAACAGGCAAATCAGCGGGTGATTAAGCAAGTCATCAAAGAGCACAGCTTAGCCAATCAATCAGCAAATCTGCGGCCGGTTGATCACATGATTTGTGCCTCATTTGCAATCGAAAAACACAAACATCACATTACAGAAAAAGCACAAGAAATCCAGAACAAAAGCAAATAAAAAGAATGAACCATCACCACATTAAAGAACGCAAAGATTCCGCATCAAACCACATCATTTGAACAAAAACACGAAATTAAACAAAGACTGAATTACAACAATCGGCATCGCAAAGAAAAAGTGAAAGACCTTTCTCTCAGGAGCAGCGGCGTCACCTTTATCCGTCTGCTCACACCATCGGAGATAAAAGATGAAGATTAGTTCAAAACATGTTCCGCAATACCTTTGTATTGTGTGCTAATTCTATGAACGTGATTACAGATGCATGCTGGGAGGGTGTTAGCAGACCTCAAAGGCCGATTCATTGGTGAGGGATGCGGCCACGTCTGCGTTTGGCTTCTCCACGACCTCCACCTGTGGACTCTAATTGGTGGAATGGACAAAATTGTCGGAAAAGGTGAAATGGATGATGGGAAGGCCTGAATCCCCGATCAAAGTGATGTCATGAGATCTGGGACAGGCTAGTCTGAGTGCGATGCGATGCCAAAGCTGCGTTTCTGTTCTTCGGACTTTTTAATCACACTTATAAAACACCTGAAGGACTATAATGAACTCTCAACTAAGAAAAGGGCAAAATCTGGCGTTAAGTATAAGATTCAAGCTTGACGATTCGGTTTCAGGTCTAATAAATGAGGGGGGCGAGAGTTTCGAGGCAGGATGTGTACTATAAATAGGTTCCCGCTGGAACGTTGCTGATTTAAAAGGCTACAAGCTGCGAGCAGGAACTGCATTTCACACTAAAAATCTGGCACTGGTGGAGCGGGACAGAGAAGGGGGGGGGGGGGGGGCAAACAAAATGCACACAGTAGCATTTCAGGAGGTGGGCAGACATGGAGCAACGAACGGGGGAGGTTAAGGGTCAGTTTAGGCGGCGGGGTCACACTGCATTTCCTCTGGAGAGGTCGTCTCGGCCATGACCTCTGGCGGCCTGAAGCGAGCGATGGCTTTTGGCTCCAGGTAGCACAGGGACATGGCCAGAGGCAACGCCAGCAGCAGAGACAGCACCACCGACTGGCAGGCGGAGAGGAAGACGGCGAAGATGAGCAGGAAGGAGGGCAGGAGGGAAGGGGAGGAGAGAGGCAGGTGGCGGTGCAGTCCAGCAGGAAGCAGCAGGGCTGCGCAGTCCTCGGGCAGACAGGGCAGACTGATGTAGCCGTCCTCGTCCAGCAGGGAGGGCAGACGCAGACCCTTACAGAACCTGAGCATGGACTGACCCAGCCGGGGCAGGGCGGAGTGGGGCTGCGGCTCTTCGAACCCCGCCACACACTCCGCAGGCGAGGGCGACGGGGCAGACGCGCCCTCTCCGTCTAAAGCGGCACCGCCAACGGGGCAACCGCTGGAGCCGTCGGGCGCCCGGGTCAACGGGTCAGAGTCGGGCTCGAGGTGAAGTTCGGGCTCATCCTCAGAGATGTCGGACAAGACGTCCAGCTCGGAGATGGTGTCAAGGGTGGGCGGGAGTGAGGAGAGGGTGGAGGACGACGGAGAAAATGGGAACATGAAGAGAGACTGCATGGGTGCACAAACACAACAGAATGCGACGGAAGAGGAATGTGCATTGGACAGACGGTGGAATGCGCAGGAAAAGAGAAAGGGAGAGAGAAACACAACATTAGTCAGTGAGCAGAGTCGAGGTCAGGTCAGCAGTGACTGGGTGTGAGGGAGGACACATTAGGAAAGACTTTACTCAGGGGGTGTGTGTGTGTGTGTGTGTGTGAGGGTGGGCAAGCATTAGACAACATCACAGCTGAAGCTGGCAGTGTTGGGGCATGAGCTCAGGAGAAGAGAGGAGGGCGCTTTCACACCAAGCTGCGGAGTTCGCTTGATTTCACAATTCAGATTCTTCAATGGGTGTCTAGTGCCTATCCGGACTAACTTGTGGATGTGAAGGAGTATTAATGGTGTATTATTTTATTACAACAGAGAGATATGAGAGAATATGATTGGTTTAACGGCACTGCCACGATCAGACAAAACGTGAAACGAACTGAGCAGGACAATGACACTAACTTTTGCACTGGATTGAGTCAAAACTGACTTGATCTGACAAATTACAGTATTGTCTTCTGTAGATCTGCGTATCAGCTGAAACCGAACTCGTTTCAAACCCAGAAGAAGCCTTGCAGCAGCAGGAGCCTCCGCTTGCGCTCGAAAATCACAAATTAATGAGGGCTTTAGCAAACATGTAACCAAAATGAATAAAAATGGCCCCAAAATCCAAGATAAGGTGCAAAAAATATGTCTCTGCGTAAGTAGTTTTTAATATTCATAAGCATTACCACAGAATATTAGCATGTTTGTAAATGTGATTGATTTTACACAACACTAATATTAGGTGACTTACATTTTAGACACGATATTGTCAATTTTCCCTCTATTTTGTCAAAGAAAACCGTTCTAAACAGTAGAGCCATTGCGCGTCTCCGTGCAGCACAGTTTCAGTTTCATTAGAATGAATCGCTCTCGATTGCTTCGTCGCTGAACGAATCAGCCGTTTTGAACGGATGGTTTGACTGGCCCTACTTTAACCTGAGCTCATGGCGCAGGTGCACTTAGGGCGTGTCCGAAGCCACGGCACGCCAGGTGCATGGTCCGAAAGGGTTAAACATAATTTGGTTTTAGATTTTTTGAAACGGGCCTCCGAATTGCATAGGCCGCCTGTGTTTATAATTGATTAACTTTGCACTGCGATTAAACCAAATCAACATATATTGATCTGAATTATATATATATAATAGTAGTAGAACCAATGTCCTCAGGTGCATTCTGGTACATTCCTGAGGTCATCAGAATTCGATTCTTTTGGTTGGGAACCACATTCGAGTCCATTTGGGTCTGGTTTATACAGACTCCAGTCGGTATAAAGGTAACCTGGTCTACTTGGATATCATCATTACTTCTTTGCATCTCCTGCTGTACATCCATGGCAGTTTTGCTAGTGTAACCTAATAAGTCATTACCCATCTAGATCAGTAAAACGCTGCCGCTAACGCTCACAGCGGGATTCACATGGATGTGGTGAGGGGAGAGAGCGAACTCTGGTTCAGACCCAGTGTGAAAACGCCCTGAGAGAAAAAACGCAGAAGCATCTGTCGGGGATTTCGCTGCCCTAAATGAAAGTAATTCAATCAGGAGTTCTTCAGCGGGCTGGTCCTACATCATATTTAACGAACAGGCCAGTGACGGGAAGAGGGGTGGAATGTCTGTTGCCATGGAAACAGGCTAGATAACCGTTATTGTCACAAAGATGGCTTGTATGCGTTTGAGGGGCAGGACGAAGTTCTCAAAGCACTTCCATCCTCCATTGGTTTTCGTGTAGGGCGTCTGTGAAAGACTCCGTTCATGTGAGAGCTGTAGGTTACGGCAGGAATGCCAGAGCTCCTTCGGGGCTCACCGACGGCATGAATACAGCCCTTTGACGGACAGGGAAATGTCACGTCTGGGAGGCAGACTGACTCATGGGATACGGGTCGGCTGGGAATGGAGGTCCCTCGGGGCATTGCTCAAGAACCGGACTCGGCAGTGCGAGCCGTGTGTGCGTGTCTCCAAACATTTAGGTGGCACGATTCAACGGTTAGCTTGAGTTATCATTTCTACAAAGCCAACCAGAAATCTATTGAACAAAAAAGATGTACGTTTAACATCTGAGGAGGGGTAATAACCAGTTGTTATTGTTCCGGGGCACTTCCTGTAAACCTGAGGCCTGGTTTCCTAATGGAGATCCTAAAGAGCCGGTTCTCACCTTAGAGTCGGAGTTGAGCTCCAGAGCCGGTCCGTTCTCCCCAGCGCCGGCAGTCAGAGCAGAGTCCACCGCGCGACTGTAATCGCTCACGTTCACCATCGGAGCTGCCGCCACACACACAAAAACAAACTGTTGGCTCAGCACTTCACATCTTTACTCATCATTTTCAACCAGTGGTGTCTGAGACCACAGAGGAAATATCAGACTTGCTTTTAAAACTCGGAAATGAAAATCTGTAGGGAAAAAAAAATATTTAAAATAGAGTCAAACTTTTTTGGGGTCTTGGTAACACTTTATTTTAAGGTGTCAGTAATACAGTGTAATTATACATTTAAGTACTGAGTAATGACAATGAACTACATGTACTTACTATAGGGTTTGGTTTAGGGTTAATTGCTCGTAATTATGCGTAATTTCTAGGCATTACTATAGTAAATACATGTAACATATGTAACAATGACACTGTAAAACAAAGTGTTACCAATGATTCGTTTAAATATTAGTACATGGTAGTTAAAGAGACTATAAAGTGGGACTGAATTGTGTATTCAAACTGCAGTAGAAACACTTGGTGGTCTCAGACTTTGAATCCACTGTCTGCCTAAACAATTATATCTTTCATTAAGGTTTATTAGAATTATTCATATTTATTACAAGTAAATTCATGGACACTTCAGCTAGAACAGGATACCAATAATGATTATTTCTAACTGATACTCCCAAGACTATTACAGATCTACTTTCACACCGGGCTTGTTTGGTGTTTTCTCCCTTTGTTCGGATCGTTTAGGCATATGCGGATCCGCACCGAAACAATCGCTCTGAAGCGGTTTGGTTGAGATGAGAAAGCAATTTAAACCAACGAACAAAGCATCTTAATTTATAACGAGAAATGTGTCATTTAAAAAGCAGCAGCGTCTGATTCTGTGCGTCTTTTGGTTTTGTCGAAAACCAGAGAGTGCCTCTTCATATTAAAATGTTGTTTAACTGTCCCAACAAAGCCTTGACTGCATTTTATACACATATATACACACACACACACACATATATCTATATATATATATATATATATATTATTTTACACACTCTATATAATATATATTATAGAAAATGCATATAATTCCAGTCAGAGCGAATTTGTCAATCCATCTTGATGGATGATGCTGAGAACGGTGAACTCTGACCAATAAAAGAAGAGTTTTATTCACATGTGACTTGCATAAACACACAAGTGAACTGAACCAAGAAGAGAATGCTGAAGTCCCCGTTTCAGGGACTTAATCAAATGATCCGACAGGTCTGAAAATGCCTCAAACAGAGAGTGAAGCAGAAAAGAAATCAGACGTTCACAGTACTACTAAAACATGATAGGGCTGCTTAAATAGCAAGCCGTGTGAAAGCATTTCCTTTTCAACACAGCCACAACCTCAGCTGGGACTCGAAAGCCCCCGAGGTCAAATGTCATTTACATTCAAAGACATCAATCACACGCAACTCCTACATGCTTTATGTAAGCGTTCTTATGGGAGTGTGTTCCAGAAAGCCAGAGGAGCGCTACACACTTCTAAAAATAGAGCACTAAAAACCTAAACATGCACTACACGCCGCGAGATTCTCCATCGGGAAGTGCTGAATAATGGATCCGGCAGTGTCGAGGAGCGGCGCACGTCGAGCTCTGCATGGGCATGACCTGGTTTGAGCGGCGTGAAAGTAGGCTAATGTTGCGAGCGCTGCTGGGACGTCCATTTCATCATGTCGCTCTGTGACAGCTCTGAGACGCCGGCAGATCTGGGGCACCGGCAGCGCCCCGCGCGTCCACCAGGGGGCGACGGAAACGTCATTAAAACAACACAGCCCGCGACTGAGGCAGGCGGGAGGATTCACAGCAGGAGGAAAAATGGGGTCATTTTAATGGAGAGGAGCAGGGAAAGCAGATTCTCAGTGCATGAATCGATGCATGCGTTTGCACTTGGCAGGAATGATGCGTTTTGTGTTAGTCGTATGATGTTGACATGCGCTCCGTCTCTTTCTGAAAGCACGGAGAGATTGCTGCATAATTCAGCACGCCTGAGAGCGCCACTGCCAGAGGGCGTCAACACACCGCCTCTGAACGAGGTGTGCGCTGAAGGCAGTTAACCAGTGAAGAAATTAAAAGGGCAGACGCGCCGCTTTCACGTTGAGAAAACACCTCAGACTCGGTTCGACTGTGTTCTCCCATCACAAATCTGACAATCAGCTTTTGTGTTCCAGATGAACGAAAGTCTTATGGGTTTGGAAAGAGGGAGAGGCTATACTGAAGGTTTAACGCGTGAAGCTCATTTATTTGTTGACGATCAGCTTCGTTTTCAGCATGTATGTGACCCCGAACCACAAAACCACACAGTTGAGTCAGATGATGTGTGGTGTGTTATGATGGGACAATATTTGGCTGAAATACAACTATTTGAAAATCTGAGAGGGCAATAAAAAATAAAAAATATTGAGAAAAATTCCTTTAAAGTTGTCCAAATGAAGTCCTTGGCAATGCTAAAAAAATATTTTACTGTAGGAAATATCCTAAATATTTTTGGCATAAAAGAAAAATCAATGTTGACTCATACAATGTATTGTTGGCTATTGCTACAAATATAACGGACTCATGACTGGTGTTGTGCTCCAGGGTCACATAGAGCCGCCTGGTTTCTGTGCCGTATCAGAGCTCTCTACCTATAAAACCCTCATTTCCTCCGGCACATCTCTCCTGCTCGCTCCACAGACAGGAAACAGATGTCCCTCATTTCCTGTGTCTGTCCACGGACAATGTGGCTACATCTATCCAGGCGCATGGAAACAACAATACAAAACAAGATCACGGCCCAGTGCAGAACATATCTGGACGAGAGCGAAAAACAAATCTGGGTTCATTCATATGAAGAGAGAATGAAACGATGATAAACGAGAGATGAACAAACAAGCACAATAAATAATGAAGCCCAGTTCGCATGTGCAGTGATTTACTCCGCACGGGTCACGGAGCGGCTGGACGGCACTGACCTCCAGATCATTTATCTGGTGTTAAGGATGTTTAGATTGGAAAACAGGAAAGAAAGCAGCAGTGGTGCTGATAAAACACTATAAATAATCAGCGTTTGTGCAGCGGTGCATCACACGTCCCTCAGTATCTCAGGAGAAATCGGTCTCAATTCTACGGCAGCGAATCTCGGCTCATTTGCATACAGGCAAACTTTCAATCATGTCTCATCAAATCCTCATCGAAACGAAGGAGCCGCAAACGGATGTCCGTGTGAATGCCACTCAACGAGCCATAAATACCACAGGGGATGATGCTTCATTAGCATAATGGCACTGTAAACATGTACAAAAATGACATCCGTCAATGAATTTCAGCCGTCTTTGAGCTGGGCTCTGGCCACACGCGTTTGATTTTGTATCTCGGTGATCTTTCCATTATTTCTATTGTTTTCATACTGAGGTTTTCTATACTGTCGGCAATTTTGAATGGTGAATTCACAATGTAAATTCCCTATTTTAAAGTTTTTACTATCCTAGTGATCCCATTTGAACCCCAGAATGTGGGGTCATCTTGTGCAGACACTAGGGGTGTGACGGTACATGTATTCTTCACGGTTCAGAGCACACAGTCAGATGACAAATACAGTCCGTCACAGGCGATCCACGCTCCTGTCCAGAAGGGGGCGCACAGAAGAACCACGTACGATCTAGATGTGCGTACACTCTCTAAAGCAGCGTTTAAACCGCGGAGAGACGTCAATAAAACAGCTCACACAGCATTGCATTTACCTCAGGCAAGTCATGCAGTGTCTACAGCACGAAGAGAAATCAACTCTAGAGGAGCATTTCACTGAATATATCACTTATATATGCATCATATTTACTTTATCTGTTAGTTATGTCTTCATTATTTAATACATGCTTAAATTTGTCATGAAAACAAGTTGACCGTAACTATAAATGATTATTTTTAAATTGGAGTAATAATTTAGAAGTTAATACAAAACCTGACTTATGTGCAATTTATGTTTTTATTTATTTATTTGAGTTGATTATTATATCTGAAAATAAACTGCAACTGAATTTAATAGTTTGGGATGTGTTGTTAATGGTGGCCTTTAATATCATAGTAATGTTCGCTATGTATAGTTTACAGCATTAGCTATTAGAGATTAGAGACTATTTTTATTTTTATCCGTAAGAAAATGTTACTTATAATTAAATTTATTTAAAGAGAGACACAATTTGTTCATTAAACCTGTTTAATAAAAAAGAAATGAGGCAACTTTAGGTTTAGTTTTCTCGCCCTGCTGTACCGAACCGTGACTTTAACACCAAGGTACGAGGCGAATGTTTGTGTAACGTACACACACACACACACACGTTGTGTTTTCATGTTTTATGGGGTCATTCCATAGGCAAACTGTACATTCTGCCCCCCCCACCCCTAAACCTACCCATCACACAAAATGTTCTGCATCTTTACATTTTTAATAAAACATTGTTTAGTATGTTTTTAAACTATCTGATATATGAGGACGCATGAAATGTCCTCATAAAACATGTTTATGTCATAATACCAGTGACATTATACACATTTGTGTCCTCATAAATCATGAAAACACGCGCATACACACACACACGCACACACACACACACACACACACACACACTCAGTGTTAGAGGAGACCTCAGATGAACGGTCTCATTCATCACTGGAGATTTCCCGCAGATAAACAGTTCATAACCTGGAAGTTCACAAAAGTTCACTAACAAACACGCTGCTTCACGTCTGCAGCGGCAACATCAACCGTCGCGCTTATTTTCTGCTCCTCTGACGGTACAGATGAGATCTGGGCAGGAAAACAGACGCTCTGCTTCAGTGCGTTTGTAAGCGCGACGCTGACTGGAGACCAAAGGAGTTGTGTGAGGAGATAAGACTTCCTGTGTGTGTTTGTATGAGGGCAGCTGAACCACAGCGGATCACATGTTCACAAGTCATCTACACACAAACATAAATCTTTTCAACACCCGGATTTGGCCAAGTGCATTTCTAATAAGGCTGAGCGATACACTGAATATCAAGATCATGACTCAAAACAGACTCCACTGAGGATCAGGACAGGACTACCTGTTTGAAAGCACACACACATCACACTGGAAATAAGTGTTGCTGTGACAGAGACGACATGTGATACCTCCATCAAGACTGCGAGAGATGCGTTTGCTGGAGGTGCGCTGGAAGTACGGCGCGGGCCGGTCGATGAGGGAACTGGCCTGTCGCGTCTGCGCCTGCGTTCTCCCGCTGTAGCGGAACTTCGAGCCCAGAGTCAGGAACTTGGTCTTGGTGGGCTGTTCGGGAGACATCAGCCTGTGAACAGAGCAATGCGTTCAGACAACACACGACACACGTGCGCTCTCCATTTTTTATTTCTCTCCAAAACACACAGTTGTGACAAGGGTGCGCATCCATTGCTGATATTAAACCACAAAAACAAGGCAACTGATGCAACGTTCTACGACAGCTGGTGGAAAAAACTGAAGGAGGAAGTTTGAGCTGAGATAATCCACATCATGTGTTCAGAGAGTGATGTGATGGTGTGTGTCTGTGCCAAAGGCAACACAAGACTGCAGTCGGTGTGTTTGAGTAACAGACAGCTCTCTCGCTCAGCTGTATGAATCTGTATAATAATTTTCACATCAACACCATGGAGAAAACACTGCCATATAGATATCTTTATTATCATCTCATAATTCGTCAGCAGGTTTATTAGGCTGCTGTCACTTTAAGAGCCGACGCACGGATCCATTATACTGTTACACGTGTTTTCTTTCTCAACTGTTTACGTTCACATCAAACATGACTGTGTTTACGTGAATATTCTGCATTTTGACATTATTTTGTGTGAATTTGACTGTTTAAGCAGCGAAAAAGAACTGAATTTAGTCCTGAGAGGCGGCTTTATGTGGGTGTGAGAACAAAATCTGCGGGAATGAGTAAAATTATGCGCAATATGTGCAATTCGAGCCCTGTAACACCAACAGTATTCATCCGGAACAAATGAAACGAAGCGGTTTGTGTGTCGGAGAGATGAGAGAGAGAGCAGCTGGAATCATGTGTCTATTATGTGGGAAATGAGAGTTGGAAACGTTTCAGATATTTCAGTGTCTATGTATCGAAAAATCTATATTTTTGACAACACTACATTGCAGTTAGTTTATTATTTCAGGTGCCTTTTTAAAAGACTATAATAGAAAAATGAATATTATTATATATATTATATATATATACACAATTCAACCCACCAAAGTGTCTATAGGAGTGACACTGCTGAAATCACCCACATTAAGCAGGTTGGCAGGTGTAAATGTGACAGTTGGGAAAAATGGGAAAAAGCATGCCTCTAACTCAAGAAGTGATAAAGATATCTTAATAATCTTTTAGTTTGTTGGAGCCGATAGCCTCGTGAGCAGAACTCCGACACATAGTGTGCAACTGAGCCTCTGCCGACCCGAGTTCAAATCCCAGCTAGAGGTCTTTAGCTGATCCCACTCTCCCTCTCTCCACCTTTCCTGTCTGATCTGTACTGTAGAAAGAGATTCTGGTTCTTAAACTTCTTTTGGCATCTTCAAGGCCCTTAATGGATTAATCCAAGAGAGGAGAAATCTTGAGGAGCTGTATGATGCATGTCACTTCAAACATGTAGTTATGATACTGTGCGTGAGACATATTGGGAACTCCAGAAGCAGTTAAAATAAAACAAAATAAATAAATTTAAAAAAATGCCTGAAACTGATTCAATAATAGCATCTTATTGAAAAACACAGTTGTGTGTAAGAACTCAGGACAGGCGTGTTTTGATGCAATTGTTCAGATCGAAGGAAACAAGATTCATTTTTAGTCATTATCCATTTCTTTTTAAAATAAAAAAGTATCAGCCGTTTGCAAAGCGACCGACATTTGGTTTCTGAACACTGAAAATGTGTACAATTTAACAATGTAGTCATGGAGCCGCGCTGACACCCCCATATCTCTGGGATTGAACAATATAGGGTCAAAAGAACATTTGTCAAGAGCACAACATGATATCTTAAATACTTCTTGAGTTACAGGCATGCTAACTTTTTTTTTTTGTCGCAGTTAGCACATAAAGTGTCGCTAAAATCACCAGATTACTAACAGACCTGCCAATCTGCCCTTTTACCTTGTAAATTGGCTTGAAATCACAGATAAAAATTGCCCTTTTGACAAAATATTGGATCCAGTAAATATTCTTCCATGACATTTTCTTCACTATTTATGTTTGTCTTTCTCCAGAAAAAAAAAAACATCAAATTTTATCCTGGAAAGTGTCTGAAATTTGCTTGATTTGACATGAAATGATATCCTTTAATGTTTATTTAAATTTAATATAATTTAAATGATTATATTTGAACAACGAAACATCAATTTATCATTTAAAAAGTTGATGAAAAAACAAACTGCCTTTAGAGGAATTTAAAATGTTATATATGTTTTTATTTGAGTGTTGATCATTATTTTTTTTATTATTATATTAGTAAACTGAAATCTTTAATTTTGGTTTTGGCAAAAAAAAAGAATTTGGGTCACTAAACAGATTATAAATCATATGACAGAAGATGCTGTTGTGTGGAAGTCATGCGAGGTGAAGTGTGTCCGAGCAGCTCTCTGGAGACACACACCTCACTGCGTGTGCACTTCACACACGCTTCACCCACCTGACCGCTTACAGCACACGAGACAGGAGAGGAGAAAACAACCTGCTGAGTGCGCACGCGCACACACACACACACACACACAGCCCCTCAACTCACCAGAAATACTTCAGTATGGGGTGATAAAGGTGTGTGTGTTCACCTGAAGAAGGTATGGTGTTCAACACAGACTTTCCAAACCCTTTTGGCAGCACGATGGTTGGGCAGCTTGAAGCCGACGGTGCTCTCAAACTGCTCAGCCTGAAATCACATGACACAATGATTCCCGTTCCCATCGATCTCAGACACAGTGTGTGTGTGCGGGTTTTGCTCAGCCGTACCTCTCCTGGCCTGATCTTGATGTAGAAGTTACTGCGTTTGTAGGAGATCTTGAGGATTTTGGGCCAAGCGAAGCGATTTATCCGCAGACGATCCTTATAGATTAACAAACCGTTCGCACACACTCCCAGCATGATATCCACTCCCTCGGAGTCCTGGGAAAAGAGAAGACGTACCGTCTGTAAAGCCGCTCAGCGCTCCCGAGAGTTTCAGAGGGAAGCTCGTATCAAAGCACCCAAACTCAGTGTTCTCGTTATGAATATCATATGAATGTGGGAATGTTTGCACACATAACTGTAACTGAACTAAGAACATTCCTTTATGATCGAGCTTGCAAAAAAAGCTGCTTTTATAATCTCTCGGAACACACAAACATGCTAAAAGATGCAGACTGAAAGCCGGTCTCACACATAAAAACGACAGATCATTTCAAACTCAAACACAAAACGCACCCATCACCGCCGCCACTCAAGCACTTATCTGAATGCTTTTACGGAACGTCCTAAATGGATCTTTATTGCCGGGACTTTTGGGACGTCGGGCACTGGTTATCGATCTGTCTGTGTTAACTGTAGAGCTCTGAGAGAAATCAATAGCGCCGATAAACAGACTGAACTCAGACTATCTGTCGCCAAGAGAGGCTTTCAACACTACGGCAGCTCTCAGCGATCATCAGTAAGTGCTCCGACCCGCAGCCTGAATTTAATTTTGGAAAATTGGGGGGTGGGGCGTGGTGTTCCCTCCTTAGGCGACTCTTATGGGGGGATTTTTTTTCATGTGAAGGGGGAGTTAAATTACATCTATCTAAGTGTTTGCTCACTCTCTGTATTGTGTTTTTACAATAGGGTAATTCTGTTCACAGCACAAAGGAGCTTCAAACTTGTAAAAACAGACAACAACAAATAAACACATTACAAGCAAATAAATACAATAAGATAAAAACAAAAATGAAATGAAGAGCGCTTTGAACGGTGTTCCGGTACAGGTTGAATGATTCATTGTCTATATTATAGCTCGTCTGTAACTTTTTTTTGGTTAAAAAATTGTGCAAAATCTATTTTTGAGCAAGTACATTACCCAGCCAGTGTTCAAAACGATCTCCTTACATTAGCCAGATTCACAACGGTAAGATTGTAATAATGTTTTATAAGACTGCTGGGTTTCTGCAGGAAATTCAAGCATGCCGCCATTCGTCTTCGCCTCATTATGTCACGTCTGTTTACATGAAGAATGAGTCCCTCATGGATCATTTATAGCCTTTTCTCACAACAGCTGCGATAATTAAACGTATCATTTTGAATGATCATTTTATTAGGCTGCCGTCACTTTAAGAGCAAATGCACAGATCCGTTATACTGTTACATGTGCATTTCCTTTCTTAACCGTTTACGTTCACTTCAAACATAACTGTGTTTACTTGAATACTCGCCATGACCGACTGTTTAAGCAAGTACTTGCCGAGACGGGCGTTGACAATTCTGTGCCTTCTGACCGCACGATAAAGCAACGAAACTGTACTGGGCCTCAATTCATTTATTATGTCTTTTTGTCCAGTGAATCGCTATAATAGTTCATTTATCAAGATTTTTTTTGTTTTAGTTTAAGTGAACTATATTAACCCTATACTCATACAGCAGCATGTGTCATGAGATGCTCCAGAAGAAATACTCTGTGCTAACTGAACATCACAAGCTTCACCTCCAGTCCTCAGAGATAAAGACACACGAGAGGGACAGATAAACGGTTTGGACAAGAGACTGCCATCAGTTCCCACTGGGAAATGAGCTGGAGAGCAGAAATTCCTGTGAGGGTTTAAAAATGGCAACATATTTTTCCCAGACTCGAGCGTTCTCTCTCTCTCTCTCTCACACACACACACACACACACACACACACACACGGTGTTTGTTCAGCTGGAGTCTTTCTCTGCCGCTCTGGTCGGGTCTAG
The DNA here is from genome assembly GCA_037194245.1 of Opsariichthys bidens. NCBI lineage: Eukaryota > Metazoa > Chordata > Actinopteri > Cypriniformes > Xenocyprididae > Opsariichthys > Opsariichthys bidens. The sequence goes on along the minus strand of CM074282.1, from coordinate 2,582,627 downwards.
AGGTCACAGATCACAGATCTCACTGATAACCATAACTAGAGTGGGACTCAAATAAAATGGCAGCCCTAAGAATGTGTGATTTATGTGAACAATCATCATGCTGGAAGTGGACTGCTATAGACTGTGAGCTCTCGTACATTCATCATTTCACAAAAACAACAACGGAACATGCTCTTAAAGGGCCAGTGTCCTGCAGAGTTCAGCTCCAACCCCAATTGACCCTTCGCCGACAGTTTGATTGACAGGCGATCTGACCAATCATAAACCAGAATCCGCTATTTTGTCCGACAAAGCAGTGAGGGGAGTTAGTAGATGAACGTCGGTGAACTTGAAAAATTCCTTCCAACATTCCTTCTGATGTTCATTCATGTTTATTGGATGCTATAAATGAACTAGTATGAAGAGATGATCGAGGAGCGAGCGAAGGGTCAATTTTAAAGGGTTAATTAAACACCTGACGCAGCTAATCAAGCTCTTACTAGGAACATTAGAACGGTGTGTTGAGGGAAGTTGGAGCAGAGCTCTGCAGGAGAGCATCACACATCTTCTACCTTGGCGTGATGCAGGTCGACGCCGTACATGGAGAGCTTCTTTGCATTTTCCAAAAACTGGGCATCCGCTTGGGCTGGAGTCATTCCCCTGAAAGAACAGGCAGAGACATCAGATATCCGTCATCAGCAGAGCGACCGTCACGGCCCATCAGCACCGAGGTGGTCAGAGCAGATACGCACTGATAATCCTAATGAGGACTCCGGTGTGACCATGAGCGCTTCCTTAATTTGTATCTGAGATGCGAGCTGTACAGGCTCCGCCCTCTTTTGGAATGCGGGGCGGGGAGCAGCAGCTCATTTACATTTAAAGACACACACACATGAATTACAGTGTGGTATAATAAATGATCAGTGGGGTATTTTGAGCTGAAACTTCAGACACATTGATGGTTCAGACACTGAAGCCCAAAGTATAGTTCGTTTTTATGTGTCCGCAAGCTAACCAACAAATGTGCTCTAGAACGTTTCATCTCTGTCCAGTGTCTGTGCCATTTTACTTTGGGCTTGCAGAAAAGGGCATAATGGGTCACCGTCAAACTTGCTCCAACTGAATTTCAAGCTGCTGTCAGACCTGTGGGACTTGTGTAGCTCCACCACCTTCTCCTCCAGCTCCTTGGTCTGGTTCGGGGAGAACTGGAAGTCGGAGATGTAGTCCAGACGATGCTCTTCCGGGTCATAGTCGCCCAGCTCGGCTTGCAGAGCGTACGAGCCCAGCAGCGCGTGTGTGACAAAGGAACACGGCAGCCGTCCCGATGCAATATCCTGCCTGAGCTGAAGGCATAACAGATACCTGCAGAGAGACGGCGAGGCGTCACACTCCTACTGCAGCCTTTTCAAAGCAACCACAATAAACAAGCATGAAACTGGTGGGAGATGAGCAGAACTCGTATACCTGGTGATGTCCTCTGTCAGCTGAGACGGGTCAGGAGGGTAAAACTTCACACTGAACGCAAACTGCCACTGGGAGTCTGGTGAAAACACAGAGAGAGAACAAGAGTCGGTTAAAGAAGAGCGTCTCGGACTTCAGTCCTTCCTGCCAACTACACTGAACATCACAAGTGTGTGTTTGTGTGTGTGAGTTTCCTTTCCTTATGCACTTGGATTTCAATAAGAGAAACAGAAAAACAAGCTCCACAAGCAGATGTGCCATAGAGCTATAGGGTGGAGGGATTGTGGGATGCAGCAGCTGGCTGGAGATTATGAAGGAGTCTGAACGGGTCTGGTGTCTGTTCAGTCCATCAGCAAACCAACACCACTAGTTCATCATTCATCATCCATTAGACATGCAGCTTCATCAACTCATGCGTTCAGATTTGGTTCGTTGCTTTTTGAAAAACAGGTTTGGTCTTTCGGTTTGATGTTTGACATAAGCTACCTGTGTTTTATGCCGTCGGGGTCAGATTTTCTGTGACCTCGTGTGGTTTTGTTGAGGGTTTTTGAGGATGATGAGTTTGCCTCACAACCTGTCCATGTTGACATCCAAGCGTGAACAGGAGAAGTTCAGTAGGGTGTAACGGTACACAGTTTTTAAAACGGTGACTAATGACTTCTTTTTTCTGATCAAATGTGTTTAAATAAATTCAATTATAATTAAAATTAAGGATTAAAAAAAATTATCTCAGCTAATGCTGACATTTAAACAGAGAGCCTTTTCTTACACATTACTATAATATTAAAGTCCAGATGATTAAATTTAGTTGCTATTTATGTTTAGAGATAATAATCAACATGTAAATTGCATTAACTTGTAAATCTAATTAAAGGTAATTTTCTGCTTGAAATATGATCCTTTACACAGTAACTGTTACAACTTGTTTCCATGACATTTATTTAAATTAAACTGTTTCGAGTAATCGTATTCCTGTAATAAATCTGATTTATTAGCCCCACTTCCTTCAATAAGTCTGACTTTACAAGAACACACGGACTAACAATGTTAGGACGAATTAAAAGCACAAATAACGCAACAGTTTTAATGAAAAAGACATTTTACATTTCCTGTGAATCAATCCCAAGACGAGGTCAAAAGTTTCTGTTATCAGATCTAGAGTAAAGTTTAATATAATCCACAATACGGATATTGTTGTGGGTTTTCTGGATCAAGGAGCGCACGACGGAGGAATTACTCAAAAGAGACGTTTAATGCAATAATCTTTACAAACAAACAGGAACAGAATGCCAAACAAACCACTTAACCAATATCAGCGCAAGACACGGACTGAACCGAAACCGAGGCCTTAAACACACAGGGAGCGAACGCGACTAATTAATTATACACACCTGACACGAAAGAACTAATAATGACATAACCATAGTGAACAGAGGAGAGGGAAAAACTGAACAGAAACGACAATCTGAGTCCAAAAACAGAGATCCATGTAACAGATATAAAATAAATGCAGGAATGAGTGGAATGAACTCATGGCATGTTGTGAACTTCAAGTCAGGTCATTCTGCAGTGGCTGACTCGGGGTCAGAGGTCAGGACAGAGCAAAACAAAGTCAACCTCATTCTTTCAGAGCGAGTCTTTGGAAATGAGGACACAGCTGCCATTTTTATAGACGTCCTTCAGAGGGAGAGCCTTTCTCTCTATTTTCAGTTCTCCTCCAGACGCTCTACAGACTGAGTCATAACAGCAGATAAGACATCTGATTCACCTGTGTGTGTGTGTGTGTGTGTCAGATTTACAGCACCTGACTGCAGGTCAAACAATGGCACAATTTAGAGTAAAAGAGGAAGTGTTCTGCACACGCTCACCCACAGTGCAGTGCTGTAAAAGAGGATTTTAACCCTATTTGATTCACATATTTTCACACGTTGACATCTCATTTTCTCCTCCAACTTCAAAATCGTGCGATATCGTTGTTTAAGCTTTTTTTTATTGTAAAGGCTCTAAGACACGTCCGCTTTGGAAACACTGAATCGGTACTTCCACCTGCATCACGTGACCTTTTCAACGTGATGACGTAATGCGTGGCGCATCAGAGCAGTGCAAGACGAGCATTTGTGCTTAAAAAGACATTTTTATCAAATGTTTCTCTAGGTCAGACTCTTATTCCTCGTCTGGATCATGTAGATCTTTGAAGCTGCACTGAAACTGACATTTGGACCCGTTGAACCCCATTGAAGTCCACTATATGGAGAAAAACCCTGGAATGAGTTCCTCTTCATTTCTTTTCCACTGAAGAGAGAAAAACATCGTGGATGACATGGAGGAGAGTGAATGATCAGGAGATTTGAATTCTGAACTCATCCTAGCATGTCATCCTGAACACAGAACAGAACCGGTCAGCTGACAGCATGCATCAGTGTTGTCCTCGTGTTTCTGAATGCGGCGTGAACGAGGAATCCGCTCTCTCTCCACCCCGTGTGCGTCACTCCAGCGCTCTGATAATTACAGTTATTGAATGTGCAGATGTGCAAGAGAACGATAGAGCCAGAGACTGTGAATCACACGAACCCACCCATCATCTGCCCGACTGATCACATGTAGAGAAAGAGACGGTACATACTGCGGATCTGCCGCTTGATTTCCTTGGTAGGGTCCAGCCAGCACTGCAACACAAAAACACAGTCAATAAAGCAGCTGCACGGCATCATCAACACCGACACAAAATAAAGCATGTTCTGTGACCGTGAGCTCATTCTCAGGGAATAGAGATTGTGTTTAGGAGAGTTCACGATGGAGTCGTCAAACATCTGGTTCACTAAAGCGAGCCGAGCTGCATGCACATGATCTTCCCTGATACTGTCTCAAACCATGTTTCATTTACACTTTTGCAACCCAGACCACTGTGAAGATCCCAGGTCTGTGCGTTAACGACTCGGTTAATGAATCTCTTTAATATTTGCATACATACAGCTGAACTAGAGCCGGACGGAGCTCAGTCATAAAAATGAATCTAGTGTGTAACGCTGAATATCATCAATATTAAAGCGACTCGCACCGAGAGACTGAGGATGAACGGATCTATTCATCTACTAACACAACTAGAAAACAACGTGCCGGACCGATCCCATGATGCACCTCACAAGAACACACGTATAACTAATGCTTTTAGCACCAACTTCATGCCTCATCACCAATGGCAATTAAAGGACTGATCTGATCACAGCAAATCAATATCAGTGTTTGTTCAGTATCGGTGCTCTGGAGGTCAGCTTATGTGAATATTACCACACGAGTGAAGCACAAAACTTTGGTTTACAAAATAAATAACAGCTGGATTCGTGCCCCACTAATTTAAGCCATTCAGTTGTGCGATCTAGTCGTCCGTGAATTTATCTTTCCCCAAATCTTCGTCTCACATTTTCAAGCGCTTCTTCCTTTCCTTCACTTTCAATGACTCTATTTGCATCCTTTACTGTGGTAAAAGTCCCGCTCGTGTCCCACATCCGCCTCAAAGCGCAGAGCGGAATATGTGACCGCGCGTTTATCTTTGTGGGGGCATATAAAACAAATGTTGTATTTAATATTTAACTTTCTTGTAATCATCATTATTTACTGATATGCATATTTTACTGTTTAACAGGCTGAAGTGTGTTTCACTGACGGAAGTGCTAAAATAAATGTTACGAAATGGATGCTTGATCCTCATTTTCTTAATATTTCAAAATGTATTAAACCCCAAACCACTGATATCACACTGTTTTTATGCACATCGTGAAGCATCGCATCAGAGACGAATGATGGAGAGGAGTTTTTACACTCGCTTAAGGTGGCTTTCAACTTGTGGGAAAAAGAGTTATTGCGAATAATAATAACGCATTTGCCGAATAAATTCTGACGTATTGAACATGACTGATGGTGTTTTATTTACAACCAATACCACCATCATCCGCTTTCATCCGCCCTTCGTTTTTTGGGAACTCTGAAAAGATTCGCTTCACGTTTTATAGAAACCCAGCTAATGTGAACTCACAATAGTTCTGCACAATTCTGGACAAAATGAGAATCGCAATTTTCTACTTTCAAGAAGAATTCACGACTCTCCCACGATCCTGAATACACATCTAAACGAAATTTACTAGAGGTTCTGAATTTGAATGAATTATTAAAAAAATTGTTTTGAATGAATTTAATGACTTGTTAAAAAATACTGAGATGAATCAGTGTTTTTGAACGAATCTTTTTGAGTGAATGATTCAATGACATCTTAACAGTCGCCACCTAGTGGAATAAGATTAGTACGTTTCAAATGATGGTTTGCTCTATTTTGATCGCCATCATAGATCATCAGTGTTTATACGCTAACTTTAAACTCTTATCTCAGTACTTCTGTGGTCATTTGAATATTTGTAATAGAGAAATAACTACTATGGTGTGGTTAAAACGGCTCTCAGCGGCACAAATTTGAATGTTCCGGTACAATTTTGACTAAAGGTTTCATAGACACGGGTGAATAGTTGTCATTAATAAAATAAGATGGTGTGGGTGTTGCAATCTTTTAACGATTAATCACGCAGCTCCAACTCAGAATAGATTTAAACAAAGCATCACAGTGTCACAGAGTCACACGGACCGCTGTTACGCGTCTTGATTCGTCCTTGTCTTGAGTGTGAACTCACCCTCTGCTCAGAGTTGTCTTTAAAGCACAGGCTGAAGTAATCCTTCTCCAACAGATTCAGGTGTTCGCAGACTTCAAAAAACAGGTACTGGCCTTTCGCCCGTTTCTGGAGACACAAAGAAGAAGAAAGATGAGTATTATTTACAGACAATGTTGTGTTGCTCATTCAATCCACTTCACCAGTTGTATAAGCAGAAGAAACAGTTCACCCAAAAATGATCCTTCTGTCAATATTTACTCCCCTTCGTGTCATTACAAACCTGTTTTTTTTTTTTTTTTTGTGGAACATACAAGAAAGTATTTTGAGAAATGTTTAGTGCATAAAATGGGACAATCCCATAGAAAAAAACTATGGAACGACAGACGTGGCATTTTTTGGGTGGCATTTGAACTATTCTCGTAAATGCCAGCGCTGGCACTGTATCGAGTCTGAATGGTGACAGTGTGGAGTCTCAGCGCTGGCATGACGCGGGTCATAATGGACCTGTTTGAGCCCTTCCTCGCATTCTGTCGATTCATCCGGAGAGCGTGAGCGTTGGTGTGACCCTTGAGGAATGAGAGGGTTGTTTGGAGCTCAACAGTGTCTCTTTCCCCTCCAGACACCAGGAGCGTCCAGCATTAGTCATTGAGGAAGATCTGAAGACAGAGAGCAGCGCTTCATTCTTCTATCTGCTCAGGCTTCAGCCCACCCATACACCAAACTGCTCACGCATTTATTACAAGTCGAGGTTTCTTGCACCAAAAAACAGTTAGGATGAAGGTTAATAACTGCATTTAGCCTATGTCCCATGAGGCTCTGCACACATTATGGGATTAACATAAATATTAAGTATGAAAAAAAACTCAAAAAACGCTTTTCATAGCATTTCAGATGTGTTAAATATACATGCAACATCTTTATAAGCTGCATGAATTAAAAACATTGATGGATTGTGTCATTTTAAAACAAACTTTAAGGCTGTTTCATACCAAAGATGCTAACTATAACAATAAAATATAGTTTTAAAAAAGTAAAGTTCATTAGTTAACATGAGCTAATAATGAAACGCACTTCTAAAGCATTTATTAATCTTTGTTCATTTCAACATTTACTCACACTTTACTAAAATCGAGAGTTGTACTTGTTAACATTAATGTACTGTTAACAAATACAGTAACAAATGTGTTGCTCATGGTTAGTTCACGCATAATTTAATGTCAACAAATTATTGTAAAGCGTTACCGAAAATTGTTCAACGTGACGTGAACACTTCACAGAACACAGAATTATGTAGTTCACGTGAATTATGTGTGTGATATGTTCATGAATCAGGATAGTAGACAGATAGTATGTTGCCTTTTACATATTTTTAGAGCAGAAAATGGAATATTTATTTTTAAAAGACTATATTATGACCGTTATGATTGTTGTTATATCATAAACATGATAAACGTCCTTGTTTTTCGGTTTAAACGGTCTGGATGGAGCAGGGAATTCCCCCCGGCTTTCTCCAGTATAAGTCTAAGCGACGGTCATATCAACTAGACGCACAAACAAAAACCAAAAGAGTGCTTGTTTAAGGTTTTAATGTGTCTGGTTATGACATGACACACAACAACCTCATAAGCTGCTGTTATGAATGCAATCACACCAACTAATCCACACCAGATTTACTGATGAGTGATCAGATGTTACGCTCCGTAAACTCCACAGATGCTGCTCCAACACACACACAGCTAATGGATTTCAGTTTCCAGTGGATCAATACTGGGTGGTTCAGGCCTGCATTAGTGAAGAGAGCATTAGGGGAAGGACGAGTGCAAACAAACACCGCCTCAGCGCAGGAGTGGCGGAGGAGCACAGCTGTCTGATGATCATGTGTTAAAGAGACGCAGGTTGAGACGTGTTCTCATGGTGTCGTCGCAACGGCTCGGAGCACAACAAACCAGACAGATTTACAGCTACAGGTGAAATGTCCCTTCTGCAGATCAGAACACACGAAGGTCAGCTGATCAGGTCCACTTTGCCGCTGTAAAACGCCGTCAGGCATCAAAGAGCGACAGCCTCTTATGAGGATGAAGATACATGGGATGAATGAGAAAATTAATAGCAGGAGATGCTTGATATTAAAAGCACAATACACTCCTGAGGAGAATAAATAATCGCAGCTTCCACTGTGCCACACACACACACACACACGGAGAGCCACAGTCAGAAACCGTCTGAGTACTGAATTCAGTTCTCTTTCAAGGCATGAAGGGTAATGTGAACGTAAAGAGTTGGGTGCATCTTTGATTAAATGTATTTGTGACCGATTTTTACAGAAAATAATTCAATTACTTCTGTTCTAATTGTTGTTGAGCTGCAGGTTTTAGGTTTTATCTACTTTTAAAAGAGCATCCTGCCCACATACATTGGATAAAAATGGTCTCATTTTACAGACAACACTCTATTTTAACACATTAGTGGAACATTGTGTTATATTTTTATTCATTGTGCATATATTGTATTGTATTTGTTCACAATTTTATGATAAACTCATATCAAAAATCATAATTTTATATTTTTTTTTTATAAAAAGTCTTTTTTTTTTTTTTTTTACAAATCGCAATTTTGGACCCGTTTCCTCAACTTTGCAAAGGTTTATCTCTAGCTGTGATTGGCTTACAAGCATGATCGACGTGTCTATAGAGAGCTGTGAATCTGTTTTTTTTTTTTTTTCATATTCTCCATCCGTCTCAGCCTTTTCTGACCAAAACACCCAAGCATGGCTAAACTTTAAACTGTAAAAACATACATCCAGAACCTTCTGCTAGAAAGCTCAGTGACAATGATCCAAAGCACATCTAAATCAACAAAAGAAAGGCTTCAGCAAAGAAAGATGAATGTTTTAGAAATAAACCAGTCAGGCACTGAAGAGGGCCGTGCACACGAGATGCCCTCGCAGTTTAACTGCTGCTCACAATACAAGTCAGTCTGACGTTTATATTGTAAAGAAGCAGAAAGACACGTGAAGCACGAGCTGAGGGTGGATGTTTGAACAATTATACTAAAGGCCTTTTACCTGATAAAAGTCTAACCTATGAATCAGATGACAGAAGGACTGTAGGAGATTGTGTGAGAGAATAAAAGAATAACAGAATAAAAGAAGCGAATCGATCCGACAGAGTGAATGAATGACAGTAAAAGCCTAAAAAAGAACGACGTGAATGAGATCAAAAGCAAGAGCTCCAACTGCACACTGAACAATTACATGAATAATTCAATTGTAAAGTCAGAGAGGATCGCTGATGGGATGTTTGTAGAGGGCTTATTCAGGATCAGCGATGTACAGGAGAAATCACAGAGAGTCATTGTGAGCGGACGTCCTGAAGCATTAGCCTCATGGGAGCGCCGCTGTGGCCTCGTGTGTCCCTCGACCACGGATCGGGAGAATCTCCATCTCCTCATGGCGGCCATGTTGTTCAACAGAGAGCGCTTTTGAACATTTCCCAACATCCGGATTGTGCTTCCAAGAAAACACACGGCTGGATCTCTGCACTTACGGCATTAAAAACACAACGCTATTTGCGTCCTGCCGTTATATAGGTCACTGCGCTGTGATTGGCTGAAGGTGCGTGCGGCGTGAGTGTTTGCGTGAATCATCTATAGCGCGAGAGACGAGAATCAAACACAAAGGCTCTGCGGAAGAGCGGTAAAGATGGAGCGAGCCGCGGCAGCTCTCCGAACATCCATGAGGGGTCGTTCGGCAGTCACGAGAACCCTCTTTGTCCCCTTCGTCCCCATAAAGCATCGCGTCTGGAATGCTTTGTTCGGAGCTGCGGCTTATGCGTCCGGGCGACCCGGAGACAGTCGCGCTCATCTCTGGGTAAACATGCCACCGTCTCGTGCATGAATACACCGGGACAAAAGCGCTTAGCGATGCCTCAGCACTTTCCGGTGACGGGACAAAGCCGAGCCTGTTCACAGCTCACAGAGCGGCCAGTAATGAGACCCCAGACCATCATATCCCAGCACTCACCTGCACTGCCTGCATTGCAGCGTCGCTCCCGTTGGGTCTATTAGACTGACTTCAACGACAGTGAGAACGCGGATATCTTTTATTTGCATACTATATAATATAAAGGATATAAAATTGTCTAATTATCTTCTAATTTGTTTATTAAAGGGGACCCATTATGCAAAATTCCCTTTTAAAAGGTGTTTGTACACTGATGTGTCCACGGTGTGTGTAATCAACCAGCCTATAATGATAAAAATCCACCCATAAATCATAAACAGTCTCTCCAAAGACAAGCTCCGCCCACGACTGGCGACGGAATCGGCATTATTAGCATATCTCCTCCCCTGAGTGAGCTGTACGTTTATCTCCTCGCCAGAGCATTTACAGCAGCATGCAAGAAAGAAATGTGTTCTTATTAAAGCCACTAAAGTTATTTAACTTTGTTTGGTTCATATTCACAGCAGATACAGCAACAGGTTTTATTTATTAGATTTTAGTTACTAGTTTTAGTATTTTTTAGTACTTCAACTTTAAACGAACAAAATACAGGTGAAAAAAATAAGATTTTTATTGCGGTTAATGTTTAATTTCAAGTAATGAAAATGTTTTCCATGGCTTTAGTTTTAGTTAACCCTGTAACACACAGACCAGTATTGGCCTAGATTAACCTAACTGATGCACCTCTAGTGTGTGGACTGTTAGTCTTCCTATAATGTGTGTGTGGGTGCATGAGTGAGTGAGTGCAAGTGTATATAAGCATGCGAGCGAGACTGTATGTGAGTGCGTGCGAAGGTGTGTGTGTGTGCTTGTTTTGACTATACTTGTGAGCAACAAATATCCTCACTTATATTGTGAAAAACTTTCTCAAGCCACTAGTGAGACATTGACTGGTCCTCACTAGATAAAAAGGCTTTTAAATCAACCAAAAGATGTTTTTATTTAAATCTAGTGATGGTCACATGTTTCTGTGATGGCAGGTTTAGGAGTAGAGGTTGAGTTAGGAGAGAGAAAATTTCATTGACCTGATAAAAAATCAGTGGAAGTCTATGGAATGACCTCACTAAGATAGCATAACAAACCTGTGTGTGTGTGTGTGTGTGTGTGAGAGAGCATACGTGTGAGTGTGCGAGAGCGCGCACGTGTGTGTGTGTGTGTGTGAGTGTGTGAGTGCGAGAGTGTTTGTGTGAGAGAGCGTGTGTGTGAGTGCGCGTGTGAGTGCATGTGTGTGAGTGCGAGAGTGTTTGTGTGAGAGCGCGTGTGAGTGCATGTGTGTGAGTGCGAGAGTGTTTGTGTGAGAGCGCGTGTGAGTGCATGTGTGTGAGTGCGAGTGTGTGCATGAGCATGTGTGTGAGTGCGAGTGTGTGAGAGAGCGTGTGTGTGTGAGTGTGTGTGAGTGTGTGAGTGCGAGAGTGTTTGTGTGAGAGAGCGTGTGTGTGAGTGTGTGTGAGTGCGAGAGTGTTTGTGTGAGAGAGCGTGTGTGTGAGTGCGCGTGTGAGTGCATGTGTGTGAGTGCGAGTGTGTGCATGAGCATGTGTGTGAGTGCGAGTGTGTGTGTGTGTGAGAGCATGTGTGAGTGCGAGTGTGTGCGAGAGCGTGTGTGAGTGTGTGTGTGTGTGTGAGAGAGCGTGTGTGTGTGAGAGAGCATGTGTGTGAGTGCGGATGTGTGTGCGTGTGTGAGAGCAAGTGTGTGAGTGTGCGTGTGTGTGTGTGTGTGTGTGTGTGTGTCCAGAAGCCAGCAGCACCAGCACACATCGGTGGTTTAACACCGGAGGTTTGACAGGTCCCCAATTATCCATCCTCCAAACCCCTGCAGGGTCAGAGGTCATCACCACGCTTCTAAATGCTCCTGTCAGCACACACACACTCCTGAACTCCATTACACATCCCACAACACTATATTATATTAAAATGAAATGCTTAGTTCCTCCATTGAAGGGTTGTTCATATCTCTATAAGAATCGTGTATGGGGCTGAAGGACACACTATTTACACAGGCTTCATTAACAGTGCGTATCGCTACTGCACACACACACACACACACACACACTGCTGACAGATACCAAGTTGTGTCGCCATGGCGCTCATGAGAGGAGATGATGCATGTCAGATTTCACCTGCTCTGCTGCAGATTATCAGAGTATATATAGACACAAATCCAAGCAAAGGATTATTGTCATGCTGAATTATCAGAAAATAAATAAGTGAAACAGGATCAGAGCAGTACACTGAATGACCCGTCAGCTGACCTCTCATCTACGGTCAACAGTGACGGCCAAGAGCGTCCACACAGAACAACAGACAGACGGACGGGTCTCACCTCCACCTCACAGGAGAACTGGCTGCCATCCAGTAAGGTCACGTGACACACCACCATCTTCATCTTCTTGTTGAGTTTGAGTGGCGACAGCACACTCGTCTCCTGCTCGATCACTTGCTCTTCCTCTTTCTCCTTCTCCTCACTCTCCTTCGCCTCCGATTCGGCCTCTTTCTCCTCCCTCACAGGCTGCGCACACACACAGAGTTAATACACACACACACACGCTCTCATGTTTTCCAGCTGAGCGGATCGCTGCTGGATGATGTCACCGGGCGGATGCTGAGCAAACGCGGACACATGACTGATGTTTTTTGGCAGAAGCATGTGGCGTAAGGAAGAGTTTATTCTGACATCTGATCTGGATTTGAGTGAGTTTATACTGCTGTTGTCATGACGCTGGAGAACGCTGATGCGCTGCCTTTGATAAAACATCGATATTCAGGAACATTTCTGACACCACAGGCAAGATTTCAACAGTCAAGAAAATATTTCAACTAAATTAGGGGGATTATAAAACAATAAATCAAAATGACTATTATTATTAATAATTATAATAATATACTAAAATAATATTAAAATATTTATAATCTAATAATGATAATGTAGAATTACATTTATATATGTGTGTTTATATTTATACATTTATATTAATACAACATTTTATTATTGCTGTTAATTCTAAGAAATATTTTACTATTGTAATACAAATACACTGTTATGAATACTTCATAATTACATTAATCATTTTACTTTAGGATGCATTTCTGATCATTATCAATGTTGAAAACAGTTGTGCTGCTTCCTTTTTTTGCGGAAAGCGTAATGCATTTTATTTTTCAGAATTATAAATAGAAATGATAAATAGAAAGTTTAAAAACAGAATTTATTTGAAATAGTTACAAAATATTTCAGTCAAAAGACTGCGCAAATTAATTAATTGCGACTAAAATCCTTGGAGTTTTTAATATTTTTACATTGTAATAATTTCAGCCACTCTCCAAATTAATGTAGAAACAACATAAGACTTTTTTTCATGTTTATTTTTGTTTAATGCCATCTTTTATGACTGAAAGCCACATTCACTAATGCTGTACTGATGTCTCTACATTTTTTAAAATAAATAATTATAGACATTTGACATTACAGTATAACGAAACGCCATCAATTCCAACATTTATTAGGCTAATTTAAAAAATATATATATATTTACCTGTCTAACAGGTAGGAAATGTACAGAAGTTATGAAACACTTTACAGTCTTCACTGCATAAATTCTAAAAATCCGTCCCATACCGGCGTGATCAAAAAGATCTTAAACTAGATGGAACTAGATTAAATATTTTGACTGTTGCGATTCCAAATGGTTTAATGACCCGTAACTCTGCCTGAGTATCGGACAAGTGTTCACTGTTGGCCAGAGGAGAACTGGCCCCCCGACAAAGCCTGGTTTCTCCCGAGGTTTTTTTCTCCATTTGTTGGAGTTTTGGTTCCTTGCCGCTGTTGCCTTTGGCTTGCTTAAGTTGGGGACACTTGCTTGATAATCAGCAGTGTTTTTGATATGCCTGCATTGGCGCCGTTGTATGTGAACTGAGCCGAGCCGGACGATGACGTCACTGTTTTCTGCAGTGCTGATATACCTAAATTAACTAGACTAATAACTATTGATATTTGCAACGGAATGAATCAATAATATATAGAATAAGCTGCACAATGACCCCATTTTCTTATTAATGTAAAGCTGCTTTGCCACAATTTGCATTGTAAAAAGCGCTATATAAATAAAGATGACTTGACTTGCCTAAATGAAATATAGATGAATCCTTATTAAAGCTACAGTTTTCTCTGTCATCTTTGTTCAGGTTTATTAGGCTGCTGTCACTTTAAGAGCCGAACGTGACGCGCATCTCATTTCCTCACAACTCTTTAAGTTCATTTGAGACCGCTCTTATGAGGATCCTCCACAAAACGGCCATAATTCTGTGTGTTAGTGTTTGTCGAAGCGAGAAAGAGAACTCGATACAGTGTCTTTCTGTGTCACATGACAACATTCACAGACGGCGTGTTCTCGTTTGTGGCGCTTGAGTAGTTGAAAGCATTTGCGTGAATAAGAGCGTGACCCTATAATGTAACGCTAGCCAAATTATGATGGAAAAACAGGTGCCGTGTTAATTGCGTTAAATATTTCCAATGCGATTAAACTGAAAAAATTAATCGCATGCGTTGACGCACTAATTTTGACAGCACTATATGTATACACACACACACACACACACGGAGCAACTCTCACCTGTGTCTCAGCACTGCTGATCGACTTCTCCTCCTCTTTATCCTTCTCCTCCACCTGCACTTCCTCTGGCTTGCTCTCCTCCTCGGTCACCTCCGTCACCTCCTTCACCTCCTCTGTTTTCTCTGTACTCGGGGCCGCCTCTCCTCCTCCGTCCGTCTGGTCTTTCGGCTCACTCTTCTGCTCCTCCTCCTCCTCCTTCAGGCTCTCGCTCTTGGGCTGCGCTGCGCTCTCGGCAGGTTTGTCTTGGCTCTGTGATTTCTGTCGTTTAAGCCATGGAGGCAGGAAGCGAGAGATGCCCTTCTCTTTCTTCTGGCCGCCGGCAGCTGGAGGGCTGCTGGGCTCAGGAGACACGGGCGCTTCTAGCTGGCTCTCGGGCTCGGCGCTCGGATTCTCCTGCCGGATGGAAACATGCAACAGTTCAGACACTACAGTCATTATTGTCACATACTGTATTTATTCAAATCGTGGTGAATGACGTCAACAATACCTCCGGTTGGGCGGCACTCGCCGAGGCAGGCTGGGCGTCGCTGTCGGCAGGTTTGTCAGGCTGGTCTGTTTGCACAGGGTCCGTCTGCTGCGGAACTTCAGGAACCTTCTCTGGTTCCTTCTTCACATCCGTCTCTGATCCCACCTCTGTCGTCATCACGCCCGGCACACTGACAGACGAGAGGCGAGAGGTTCAGTGTTTAAAGAGTCATATCATGAGACAAAACATCCTCAAACAGACTGAACACTGCAGACACATCTGGAACTTTCTGATGAATAACAACACATAATCGCCCACACTTACACAAGCGCTCGACCAATATGGATTTTCTGACGGTCAATATAAAGCCCACATATATGAGATCACACCATTTAAAGACAATAAGTAACACATGAATTTTAACACAATTTAATAAATGAATAAATTGTTAATTGATTAGATGGGCAATGCTTTTTGATTATTAAACTAATTAAAGCATTAATTTGACAGAATCTAGAAAAAACACAAATTTGGGGTAAAAATAAATAAATAAAAATCGGCCCCAAAAATGTAATTTATGTTAAGCTTTTAATTAATTGTTGTTAAATAGTATATAATTCTATTATTTCAATTAGTAAGACATGATGATTACCAAAATGTTTTTTTTATTAAGTATTAAAGGGGACCAATAACGCTCCTTTCACAAGATGTAATATCAGTCTCTGGTGTCTCCAGTGAAGTTTCAGCTCAAATCCTTCACAGATCATTTATTATCGCTCGTCAAATTTGGGTCTGAGCAAAAACACGCCGTTTTTGTGTGTGTCCCTTTAAATGCAAATGAGCTGCTGCTCCAGAAGAGGGCGGAGCTTCAACAGCTCAACAACAACAAAGCTGGAGAATCTCACGCAGACAAAATGAGGAAAGCGTTCAAACGGATGGAGAGACTCAGGAAGACGTTTCTGAACGGTTCGTGGATAAATTGATGTCGTTGCTGTGGAGTTGATCGACTCATCACTAGCACGTGTCGTCACGCTCGTCTTTATTCCTCCAATCGACCCTCGTTTGTGAAGCGGTCCGGTGTAAAATGACGGCATCAACGACAACAACTCTAAAGCAGCCCAACATGACCCCGCCCCCTTTGTTGAGTGTTCTCGGGGCGGGGTTTATGTCAATTTTACGGTTTGTGATGTCACCAACCTCAAGCAGTAGCTCATTGTAGTTCCTACCAGCCGTTTGTTGTGATTTCTATAAAAGAAAATCTCTCTTTTTGTATTGAATTTTGAGTGTCGTAACTTTGCAGATGTTGTTTATGATCAAACCGCAACATCACACACTAACTAAATCAAATCAAATCGTAATCAACCACCCCTTTAAACAGATTTCACGGAGGCACATTCACATCTGAATGGAGAGTTTCTTAAGATGCAGCAGCTAAAAGAGAAAACATGTTTATTATTTCTGAGCACAGAGTGTGGAAACTAGTCAAGAAGAACTCAAATCTGCTTTACTCATATCTATCATCAAGTCTATTTCAGCCCAGTGAGAGACAGAGAATCAGTGAACGGAGATTGAAAAGCATCAAAACGTTCTTTCATGTAGTCGGAGGATCAGAATAAAGCCGTCAAACCTCACCATGAGCAAACACAGTTGTGAGCGCTGCGAGGCGTGTCTGTCTGCGCTCCGCTCACACACAACAACACTGCCGCTCATCATCTCACTAACAGACCAATCAGCTGCCAGCTTCAACAATGACATGAGAGAATAACTCACATCCTGCACATCTTACCAGGTTTAAATCTAGAATTCTGCATGTATCAATATACTGATATGAAAACTTTTGTGATAAATCAGAGCTCCAGACGAACTTTTTTTTTTACAAGGAGCACTATAACAGAAAATTTTAGGAGAACAATCAGAAAACTTAAAATTGACCTCTAGTGCAATTCACATTTAGAGCTTTGATGTGCTGGAAAAAATTCACTTGAAAGTCCATGAAAAGAGTTGGGATTTCTCTCAAAAGGTTGTATGAACCCTGAAATGAATAATGACTATTTCTGCCACAATACCATGGTTACAGTTAGCTTTACTACATTAAATCCATGGTGAATGTTGGCAATTTGTGAATTAAAAAGCCTTCTAATAACTTTGTTCATGGAACAATGTCTTATCCTGTTTGATCTGATACGGTTTATAACAGAGTTCTGCGCTGAATTTGAATGCTACAATAGATTTCGCAGCGATGTTATTAATTCTGCGGTGAATTGAAAGTCTTTCTCACTCGATCTCCCAGCGCTGTGTAGTGTTGGTGTGATCGAGAAGAACTGTCGGTTATTGCTCAGCGCTGATAAACCATCCGTGCTGCACGGCTCAAATGAGTAGCACAGTTTCGTTTTTTTGCTTGTTTTGTTTGCCATTTGACGTTTCTCATATGCAACAGACATGGTAGCTCTTATCAGCTGGACAATGTGGTGGCAGAAAAAAGGTCTGGAGCCATTGGAGTCCTTTTTTGGCCCATTTCCACACCTGAACCATCTAAATCAAGGTCTTTGGGATCACTAGAAAACTTCCAGACAGGAGTGTTGGAGCTGAATTGCAGTACATTGGCCCTCCAGATACCACCAATCCATATTACGATTTCGGTTTTATTTTGATTAATCACGCAGCCCTAGTTACTACAGACTTTAGTCTGGGTGGATGTCATATGTGGATTAAAACATGGTCCACTTCCGGTCTTTACAATGACATGCGCTTTTTCACAACTCACAACACTGTTACATTGAGTTTTGATTAGTGAAAGTTTTTGGGAAGATATTGAACAATTGGTATGTTGTTAAACAACAGAATCCACTGAACACATTGTACTTCCATCCCTCACAGCCACACACACACACACACACACACACACACACCAGAGAGACGTCCAGCTGACCCGCAGCCAGGGGAAAACCACTGATGAAAGAGGAAATATGCTGTGAGAAAGAGAAAGCATGCATGACATCATCCTCATCATCACGTGTGGAGCATGTCCTCAAACACACGTGATGTGTGAACAGGAGCATTGGAGCAAACGGCACTCTGGGTAAAAGCATCAATGGAAATGTGTAACAATAGATGAACACTACCAAGAGTTAAAAGACAAACTTTTATTCATCACAGACACATTAAATTGTGATTTTAATTTCAATAAATTCTGTTCTTTTGACAAATAAAATGCATCACTTCAATTGAGAATCACGATATTATATTTAAAATAGAGATCACGATTCTGAACAGACAATTAAACCAAATAACATGTAATTTACTGGAGGTTCTGACAAAGTTTATTTAAAAAAAGATTGATTTGAATTATTTATTTTAAAATTGGTTCAATGACGAACACATCTTTTACAGTCACTTGTCTGTAACTGATGCAATCTTTATTTGAAGCAGGGCCGGGCGATACGGCAAAAAATAAATCTTGATTTTTTTCCAGAACAATTGGCCGATTAACAATTTCAAATTTTATTTAATGTTTAACTAGTCAACTTCAAAATATAACTACAATATGATTTAAGCAAAATTTGAAGGCAAATGTCTCAGAAATCATATAATAAAAAAAACAATATTTCTTAGCCAAAAAATAACAGTAACTGACACCAGTAATAGACTATTATTAACAGCAAATCGTAAAAACAGAAAATTCCAGCAGATTTCCACCTGTCACCATGTTTTTTTCTAGGCAAATAAGACTGTTTTTCTCCTCTGATCAAGAATCACAACAAACAAAATACATGTTCAGTAAATCTACATGTGAAGGTTCAGCCGTGGCCGGAGCAGCTGACGGATCACTATAAAACACAGAGAGCCGGGTCACAACTGTTAACTCTATTCAGTCTGACATGGAGTGTGTGTGTGTGTGTGCGCACATCCTAACACACTAATCCCCAAACTGCAATGCTTGCAGATAACAATCAACACAAGCTGTCAAAACTAATCAGGATTCAGAGGCACACACCACCACCCGTCTGTCCGTCTGTCCGACACACACCCCACGAGTGTTCCACCACAGTATTTCTGAGAGAAATAACAGCAGATAAACTTGAACATGTCAGACACAACATATGAAGCACTGCAGCCTCATGCATGTTGGTTATCAGTGTGTGTGTGTGTGTGTGTGTGTGAGTGTGTGTAGCAGGTGTCCTGGATTTGCATCTATTGTGTGATGGCTTTATGAATGACATTTAAAGCACTGTATGTCATGTGTGTGTGCGTGTGTGTGTGTGAGTGAGTAAAGCTTTCAAAGCAAACATTTCCCATGTTTGCACACAAGAGTCTCAGAGCAAACACACCATCAGAGCATTTGCTTGTTGGAGTCAGCACTGGGAAACTCACCATCAGGAAACAGAATTAAATGAAAAACAAGTTGTGTGTTTGAGAGCAACCAGACGAGGTCTGCACTGTGTGCATCAAATTGACCCTTCGCAAACAGTTTGATTGACAGGCGATCTGGCCAATCATAAACCAGAATCCGCCACTTTGTCCATCAAAGCGGTCAGGGGAGTTAGTAGATGAACGTTGGTGAACTTGAATCACGTCTTGAAACAACATTCCTTCTGATGTTCATTCATGTTTATTTGATGCTGTAAATGAACTAGTATGAAGAGATGATCGAGGAGCCACAGCGACACATTAAACACACACTAGACTCTATTTAAATATGAAACTGTTTCATATGTCGTCAGTGTCCTAGATGTGTTTTTCACTCCGTGAGAACATGATGTGTGGCGTGAGAGCGGACATAGCAACAGTAACTAAAGGGGGCGGGGCTTTATGAAGGGTCAATTAGACATAACTCAAACAAAGACAGAAAAATAATGAACACCGTCGCTGCGTCTGAAAACGTCATCTGTTTTCCAACGTCATCTGGAAGTTCAAACAACGTAGGCCTGTCACGATTGGTCGATATAAAATCGATTGTGTCAATGTCAATATTTTTATTATTTTACCTTTTAAATTCTGGTTTCACAATTTGACTAAAATAACAACCACTTCCTCCACACTAGTGCGCTAACGTTATGCGCATCACGTGAAAGTTTCCAAGGATTGCGGGTGAGGCGGAGTTGAGTGCGATGTCTAACGAGTTTGTAAGCAAAAGTTTATAATTAGTAAGGAAGTACTTCAGATTAGCTGATAATAAAAGGTAGTTTGTAGTGCTGCAACGACGCGTCGACGTCATCGATTATGTCGACTACGGAAATACGCGTCGCACCGTTTACATTTCATCTGGCGTAACGGCG
Source organism: Opsariichthys bidens (assembly GCA_037194245.1). Lineage (NCBI taxonomy): Eukaryota > Metazoa > Chordata > Actinopteri > Cypriniformes > Xenocyprididae > Opsariichthys > Opsariichthys bidens. The sequence continues at coordinate 2,562,180 of CM074282.1, read as the reverse complement.
GCTTCTGCTCCTGGGAACGGAGAAAGTTCCATTCTATCACAAAAACCCAAACCACGATGATCAAAAGTGTGGGAATACTTTAAACAGAGGCCGAATAAAACGCTCCTTTGTTCCCTTTGCAGAACCGAAATGGCATACCACCTGTGGAATTGGATCTCTGCCAAATTTTTGCACACGCAACATCATATTTTGAGCGTGCAAAAGGGCATTTCGCGCGTGAACTGAGTAGAGGAGAAAATCTTCGTCTCGCAAATAAGAAAATATTTGGAGCGAACGAAAATCAGTTTTGCATTCGGATGTGCGCGGCCGTTCTCTTTCGCACGTGCGAGGTTTGAGTCGCTCGCGCTCCTGATTCCCGCCCTGCGCTCTCGCTAAGACTCGCTGCATCACAGACAGCGCAAGAGGAAAAATACATGAGACGTTTGTTCAGTGGCTTGAACACTATCAAAGTTCCTTTAAGACTGTAGAGAAAGTCTTTGACACTCTTCATGTTAAAGTTCAAATGTCTCCCACAGGACGAGCACACGTAATGACTTATTTTTAATCAAAATCAAATCGTATTGTTACATAATGGCGTGTCCCAGTGTTTCTACACTTCATTGAACTGCTAAATTAGTTCTAACTTAATTATTAATAAAAAAAAACTTAATAAAAATAATCGTTAGATTAGTCGACAGAAAAAATAATCGTTAGTTGCAGCTCTAGTAGTTTGTACACTCTGGTTTTGTAGGCACATCACAGCTCGATGAACATCTGAAGAGGAATATAACGTATATTCTGGATGATGCGCCGCCAGAAAAGCCACAGCACAGCCACCGTAAGTGTTTTTGTCCATTAAATTAACGATCGGACAGCGTTTTACAGCTGGAGCACACTTGGATCGGGTTGATCACGCTGATTGACAGATGTTGATTTACTGTACACCACTGGAGGATCATCACTCATCAGCCAGTGTCTTATTACTCATTTATTATATGTAATAATAAATATCTTTGTGCTTTGTTGTGACGTTTTCACATGCAAGTAATTCTTATGAACTCTTTTGGACTTGATAAAAAGGCTAACATGGTTCTAAACGCCATTACTTTTGATTGCTTTGAGATATAAACACAAAATTTGGCCCAGATGCAGTTGACATGATTATAAACAAAACTTGATTTTATGACCCATCATATATATTTTCTAACAGTCATCATGTCAAGCATGAATAATAATAGACTGCATCACTTTTTCTCAGCCGTGTTGTAACATGAGAACTTCGAACGTGATTAAAATCTATTTTATTCCAAAAGGTTTACTAACAAATGAGACCATGTACTTGATGTTTTGAGGAGTTATAAGCATGACGAAGTTCTCAGCACTGTCAAAAGAAAAGTCCTGCTTGACAACTGCTTAAATGCTGATAAAAGAGGTCAAACATCAGCCACATTAAAACGTGGTAATAATGCATCAAGAAATAAGCTGAATCTCAACACAGATCTCGCTTACAAAAAAATCCCCTGGAAAAATCACAAGACATTGTTTCTGAAGCAATAACGCAAACAGCATCATGAGTGGCACAGAACCCAGCGCTCCGGTCAGCTGACGGCATGAGGACGTCCTCTCTCATCTGATCTGAAATCAGACGGACACTGAGCGGCCATGGCGTGTCTGTGCCAGAGCTTTTGTTTGTTTTACTGCCGGCCATCCACAGGAATGTGATCCGATTCCAGCGGTTTCATTTCAAGCACACGCTCACTGAATCCGTGTGCAGTCAGCGAAACCGCTCTGAATACACTCACGACTCGTTCAACTTATCTGTTCTCATGCTTAGAGTTACGTGATTATTACCGTCATATATGAGTTACATTTCACTGGTCTCTTGTTGTTAGATTTATGGCAAGCCCCGCCCACAGCAAAACCTCACTGGTCCAAAATAACAGTTTAACAGTGGCAGCAGCTTTCATAAAACATCATAAAGTCAGCCCGTCAGTAACCGCATTACCATTTCATCTCCTGTCGAGCTGATTTTATCACAGAAAATCTGAGTCTTGTGACGGCAATAAAAGTGATTAAAGTCACCTGACCACAGCTAGACAGACGGGTAAAGAGAGGCTCCTACCGTGCTGAGCTTCTGACTGTCTGTTCACACACACACATTCGTAAAACATTAATTAAAGCAGTCATGAGCACTTTAGTCATTGTGTCGAATGTTTAATTCCGCAAATAAAAAGTTGTGCATTTTTAATCATTTAAAAAACATTTCATGCGTACTATACATTGCAAGTTACTCTAATGGGTTTACCGCCGCAATATGTAAACACACACGCGCAGATATATCCGAGGACAGATGGTTTGGGTCAGCGGTGTCAGCACACACACTCATGCGGAAGTGAAGTCGGCTGTAGGACACTGGAGAGAGGAATGTGAGACTCGTTCATAACCTCCATTACTGTACGTGCTCAAGGAACTGTGTCAATCAGCTTTATAAACGTGACCAACATCCACAACACAACTTTAACAGCATTAACCAGTTCATCCATCAGGATTTGATTGGATTATGAAAAGCGGACTATGATGTTTATTGGTTAATATTGTCCACACGCACCCACTCGGCCGTTGAAAGACATTTCAGTAGGGATGCACTGATATGAAAACTTCCTCCGATACCGATAATTCTTTATATTTGAAAGCTGATAACTGATACATTTGCTAATAAATATAAATAGAATTTTTGAGAGCCTGATTACAAAAACAAAAAGTCTCACCATTATCTGCTTTAATAGATCAGCCAAAGTTTCTTATCGGAACAATAACGATAGCGTTAAAATGATCATATAACGGCTGGCGGCCGATTATATCATGCTTCCCTACATTTTAGAATAACAAGCGTCGGTTAACGGACTTCATGTTGACATTAAGAGGAGCACAGCTAATTTACATACAACAGTCTTAAAGGTGTAGTACACAATATTGGCACAATTAAAGGAAATTGCTGATGAAGTGACTCATGTGGCTGAAAACAGTACGTGTGGTAAATGAAGCCGCTCATCTGCGCCATTCATTCACACAGACAGGCAAAACATGCAGGATTCATATTCACATAGTCTTTTGCAGTTTAACTAGTCTGTCACGATCTGAATTATACTTTTTATTTATATATAAAAATGACAAATTCCATGATAATAGTCAATTTGGTTTTTATGACTGATTTTGCTATTTGCCACAGAAATCATCGTGCCCTATAGACGCTAGAGCACAGTGCGTCATTTGAGACAGAACTAGACTCTGCTTGGAATTTCACATTCAGCAGGTTAAATGGACCCTGAAATGAGGCCTGTATTAACATTTCAGCATCATGTGACCTGTTGCCCATGATGACAGCCGCATCATTAAACATCATCCATTCATAAAGCAGCACGTTTGGAATCTAGTGTCAGTGTTTGACAGTTTCCTCATGTATGTCTAGTTTTTTTTCCCTCCGAAGTGTCGCCTGCTGCCCCTTCCAGTTGCCGGAGCTCAGGGTTTCTATGGAGACGGGCAGTTCCTGGTTACGCATGCAGTTTGTGTCATGTCAACTCAGCAGCAATAAAAGAAGGTCAAAGCGAGAGGGAAGCGCTGAATACAGAGGACGGCACAAACACACACTGAATCTGTGATACCACCCGCTGGGCTGGAACAAATTGCCCTCATTTAAGAGTTTTAAATAAACTGGAAACATCTCTGAATACACTCCACTCTAGTGAGTGATGAATTATTCATGATGCGTTTAAAACATGCACATTTGTGGATGCAGGCGGGCCGGACTGAGGAGCGTTTCTTCAGTCGGAGCTTCAGGAACGAGCGGCTTACGACCTCTGTCACGCAGCCATGCATACAGGAGCTCTGTGTGTGTGTGTGTGTGTGTGCGTGTGTGTGCGCGCGTCTACGTCAAATCAACATTGACCCATTACCTGGTCCTGATATGCCCTTTTACAAGATGTAATCCAAGTCTTATGTCCCCAGAAAATACCCCACAGATCATTTATTATAGCATGTTGTAAAAACCCATGTTTGAGTGGAAGGAAACGCATGCTGTTTTCGTGCATGTGTCTTTAAATGTAAATGAGCTGCTGCTCCCCACCCCGCTTTCCAGAAGAGGGCGGAGCCTGAACAACTCTAGCCCTGTATACTCTACTAAAAGCTAAAACACCTGTTTGGTCATCATCTCTTTCATGGTCACTCTCACGTGATATTGCAGTTCTTTATAGTCAAAATGTTTGTTATTTGCATGCATTTTAAAGCCCTATCAGTGTAAACTTCTAATATATGGTTTTCTGAATAAGTTTTCTGTCATCAGAAGCACGCACAGAGAAAGCTGGCTGTCAGACGGCATGTCATGTGAGCTCTAAAACATTGGCATCAGCCATCAAAAAACGGTCGAACACTAATCTTTCACACTGCAAAGGTGGAAGGAGCGCAAGCGCTTTGGAAAGAAGAGTGTAGGCGCGATATGTGAACGGCCCCTAATGATGCAAATAGCCAACAGATAGTATACAATTATAAATTTAAAAACGCAAATAAATTACAAGGCAGAACTGCGAAATTATGACAAATCATTATTGTAGATTACTTCTCGATAGATTAATTCAGTGAGTTAATTCAGGCATTTTCAGCGATGACTAAAATAACTGCATTGCATTCTTACGCTCAACAGAAATGTGTGAGTTGGGTAATAATGCTCAACACTGCAAAAAAAAACACAAGATCTTTTAGATCGAACATGCATCAATGTAAAACTAGAAGATATTTTTTGTTCTTTTTCCACTTTAATTGTGACAGTCATAAAAGTTATCAAATAATAAATATTATTAGTCCTTAATCTTAAATTTGAGGGTCATATTTGTTTATTTTGGTTTTTCCCGCAATCCTATATTCATTTTCAACCCGGACTAACATTCCTCCAACAGTGGGTAGAAAAATATAGAAATATGCCAATTTCCTTCAGATAATATTTTAATACTTCTAGTTATAGTGCTACTATAACTATAATTTTTAATAATAAATTGTGCTTTATCTGGGGAAAAAAAGTGGCATTCCTTATATTAATCACGCTCACAAAATAGAAATGGCTCTTTATACATGAAGCTGAAAAGGGATTACTCATATTTTGAGGTTCTGGGCTCATTGAAAACAAATTCAGTGTGCAGGACTTAAAACAAAGTCGCATCAGACATAATTTCCCCAGTTTGACCTGGAAATAAATCACATTAGTCAAGCTAAATGTGCTGCGAAAGCAGCTTCATGTGGTTTCTACTCCAAATTCTACTGAGCTGCCCATGTAGACAGCCTTTATAGTCATCATGGCTGCAAAAGTCCAGGAAGTGACAACATTTGACCGAAGAGAGTGACCTGAAAATGACTGCCATGAGATCAGTGGAAAAAAATCCATCCAAACTTGACAGAGGAAGTACGAGAAGTGCTGTTCCAGCTGGACAAAGCACAGAGCCAGATCTATGACCACATTGATCTGAGGGAGTAGAATTCAACTTGGCATAGATTGTTTAGAGTAACTTCTATTGCGTTCCATGTTCAGGAGCCTCGTATCGATTCATCACCGTCACAGCGCTAGTAAAGCGTGAGGTTTAGTGAAGAGGTGCTATCTAGTCAACATCTTGAGCTGATCAATGAGAGCGTCCAGAGAGGAAGACTGATGTGAAGATCTCCATACATCATGACCTCAACCCCAGAGCTGCTCGCTACCCCGACGCCTCCAGCTGTTTTGATGTAACTCGATTGAATCTGGAGCGTGTACAACATGACATCATGGCATTCCCACCCTTCTGAGCCGGAGCGCTCGGACACACGTGGATCCGCAGAGGACTGGATTCTTGATATCTGACCCATAATTCACCGTTCTCGACAAAAACAAGAACACAAGCCAAAGACGTGAGGAACACAAGCTCAGTCCAGATGCAGGTTAGCCGTGAGCAGAACTAGAGACGACCTTCAGACACGCTTTTTAAACAGGATCAACTTTCAGGCGTGAGAAACATGTCGGCTTCAAACCCGCTCATCTTTTAATTCACCTGCTTTAAAAGCACCATAGTGAACATTAAAAAGTAACTATTTTCAGGAAATCTACAACTAGTCGAGCTCACACTTGTTGGCCAGCCACCTGCTCCATTTTTAATGAGGTTTAAAAGGAATAACATCCCGTGAGCAAACGCTTGGTGTAATCTTTGCTGCCATCTGTCCCAAAAGGCCTCGTGTTTCTGGATGCAGAAAAAAAACAGTGTTCAAAATGTTCATGTCGTCCGTTTGGCCTCCAATCTGATTCCAACATCAGGAGATTACACAGGAAACCAACGCCAATCACATTATGAAACAGAGAGAGGGAGACTCCTGTGGGTCATTCCAGAAATCAGCTTGAATACCGTCCCTATTTTAATCATTCTGTTTGATGACACTTTCCATGAGGCAGAAAATGTGGACGGAATCACAGGAACCCTGTGTGTCCGGTGCCCTACACGAGCAGCACAGCGCTAACAACAGCCTTACAACTGCTTTTAATTAAAGTCAAATAGATGCATACATTTATATATATTTTTGTAAGTATCCGTCTCATTGATTTCTATTACAAGCATCAGAATTTCATCTTACTTTTTGTCCACATAAACATCAGCAGCAAAATGCATATTTTTGCTTAATTTGAACCTCTGAATAAAACTGAGCTGTTTTTTCCTTCCATATTCTCACTATATCAGACTATAAGAGTTATAAAATCCTATTGTATCAAACATGACACTCGTGAAAAAAAGATATCGTAGGGGTGTGCCATATCATACCGTCCACGATAATACGGATATAATTTTTTTTTATTTATCAATGATATAGCGATGACGTACGGCGCATTCACGTTCCCCAGAGCGCACAAGAACACACCCGTCTGAGGGTAAGAGCAGCACGTCAGCCTCCGATGAGGAGCTTCTTCAATAGCATGGAAGTGGTTTGGTTACAAGAGATCAGACCTCCAACAATTAAGCACAATATTTTGTAAAATACGTTAAAGGTGGAAACGCAACAAACTTGTTTCACCACTCGGCCGATTTTCCTCACGAACATCCCGGAGAGGAGAGCGACCGGTCAGTGTCACGTCTTTCCGATTCCAAGCTGATCCGTTTTTACCAGCGGCACTGGCAATAACGTCAGTCGCGCGTCCTCTCTCCTCTCCGATGGCGAAGTGACACACAGCCGCTTCCTCTCTCTCACTCGTCTCATTCGCTCCGGTTTAATAGTGCTTGTATTGCGTATAATTTTAGTCATTCTCGCAGGTTTCGTGCTCACAACAATCTATATTAGGAGCACACAAGCCACTTCTCACTTCTGAGTCACTAAAATGAGTGTCTTACAGCGCTAAAACGTTCAAACACATACAGAATTATGTCAAAATGTCTTGGCGTGTATCCACTTAAACAGTCAGTTTTGGAACGTGAAATAGTTGAAAAAGAGAACGCGTGTTGTGTAACTGTATATTGGGTCTCTTAAAGTGACAATAGTCCAATATTCCTGATGCTGTGTCATGTTAATTAAAGAACAAAAGACAAAGAAAATCACTTTCTGCTCTTCACTGAATACGTTTTATAACTTTAACGGTAAGCGTTAATCTGTATTTTACTTTTACAATGAAGACTACAGAAATGAGAGTTATCAAGTTATTTACTTTAATTTCTGTAGTATTTCTCACCTGAATTATTACGTATTTAATTAGGCCTTTTGTCATCAATGACGGCAGCTCAATGGAAAACACCCTTCATTTTGTTTGCACTAATAAATGCTGTTTCCAGCTGCAATCACCCATAAAATATTTTTTATATGCTTTTCCCTAAATCGTCATCGCATATATTCTTGAGATATCGGGATATAATTTTGAGGCTATATCGCCCACCCCTCATATATCGCCTAAAGTCAATAAACGGTCATTTTCGAGCGAGCTAGAGTTCGTCCGGTGAACTTCAGCAGGTTTGAGTGTTTGTTGAGTGCTGTGGGTGTTTGTTGGGTGCTCATGCGGTCTCTCTGGGGTGAGCTTCGGCCCCCGTGGCTCCGAGAGGCGAGAGTTGTTTTTCCTGACGCTCCCTGTGGAACTGCTCTCTCCGCAGCTGACATCATCCATTGACTAATCATTAACGAGATTCTGTTCTCCACATCACAGACAGATGCGGCGGCGCACTGATCCATGCTGCTCATACTGAAACAAACATCATAAACCAGAGACATCACAGAATCTGCTCATAAAAATGGAATGCAGAATACACCAAAAATGAAATTAATAAATTGAGAAGGACTGTACACTGAATCCAGCTGTGATATTCTGTACTATAGGGGTGTAACGCTACAAAGTATTCAAAAAATATATAAGTTTGGTACTCTTGTGTTGTGCAGCATTTTTTTGCAAAAAAAAATATTTTTTTTTTTTTACTTTTTACTTCTAAAGAAAAATAAAACTGTAATAGATCCAGCGCATTCAAGACATGAAACAGTTGGACTTACAGTTAACTGGTTAAACACGGGAAAAAACAGGAATTAGAATGAAATAAAACCAATTTCATGAGGTCCTAATAAACCACCATCTTTCTGCACTTGACACACTTTTTAAAGGCAGGTGCCCTACTTTAAATCATGAAAATAGAGCTTCATCTCTCACATCACTTCACTTATGCTGTTATTTTTAATAAGGTGGGTGGAAATGGGGACAGGTCTGAGGGTGCTCTTCCTGTCGGAGCGGCTCTGACTGTGCCCTCCTAATTCTGTAGCATGCTGGGACAGCGATTGCTTAACCATTCGGAAGGGTTGTGGGAATATGAATGTGAGGGCCGGGCGCTCGGCCCATCCACCCACAGAGGCCCTGGACCACAGGGTTGCCAGGTTTTCACAACAAATCCCTCCCAATTGCTGCTCAAAACCAGCCCGATCATGTTTCGGGGGCATCCCTCGGTAAAAATCCCATTCCGAAGCGGACTTGGCAACGTCATCAGCACATAGCGCGACACTTCAGCTACTCACTAAACCAATGAACATTCTGGATATGAAATGAATGGTTTCCAATCTTGGAATATGCATGACATCTGCTGATCATGCATACAGAATTGTGTTTCATTAAAAATCATGTAGTAAAGTATTGTTTATTTCCAGTGTTTGGTTATTTCTTCATGTTATTATTGTGTAAAGCAGATCGTGAACACGCTCAAAAGCAGCCGGTTTCATTATTGCATTGTAAACTAAACCAGTGGTGATCATCAGAGCTCATCCACAGACGCACACTGACGGGAAGACCGTCGGAGAGAGGATCAGCTGTCCGTCCCGGTGTGCATGTTTCTCTCAGACTGATTAGACAGAGAGCGGAGGAACAGCCTGGGGTTTGGCTTCTTCCCAACCGTAGTTAAAAACAGCTTATCTGCAGGAGGCCAAATTAGAGCGAGAACCTTTCACCTGATGTCATTTGGGTAAAATGTGCTGCTCTTCAAATCACAGCAGCTGAAAGAGCGGCTCGCTCGTGTCCTGTAGAGCTCTGCTGAATTTGTCTTGCAAATCCTGTAGTGTGCAGCAGTCATTGGGCTCTGAAGCGCACAGACTCTACACGAGGAGTTTCCCGAAAGCATCATTAGCCCACTATACCTGCAAACTCCACAGTTCCAACAAACACTCAAACTTGCGTGGCTGAAGTACAGCTAGAGCTCTCGACCTGTGATTGGACATGTAGATCATACAATAAAATTCCATTTTTACACACAAATTTTGTTCTGCGTGTGCATGCAACCGAATCATACAGCAGTAAATAAAGTGTAAGAACAAAATAGAGCAGCTCCATGTTTTAATTACGTCAACAACCTACGGTTTCAGAAAACAGTCGTGTCCAACGACGTATCGCATTATGGTAGTTTAGCAGCAAGATAAATTGTTGCCCACCGGTGAACAGGACTGGACTGAAGAAGAAACTAATGCGGACCCTGATGATCAGTGCCGATCAGCTTAAAAATATTGACCTGCTGATATATATCGACTCTGTTGGGCGAAAACCTTATACATCTCGATGTTTCGTCTTTTTTTTCTTCCGTAAATTTTTCATTTTGATCGCACTTTGTTTGTCTGTGGGTTTTGCTCATTTTTAACCAATGAACAGTATTAAAAAGAGCTTGTGACTAAACCTCGCAATTCCATTGGCTCCTCAAACCTCATAGCACCGCCTCTTTATCGTGAATGAAGCGCTGCACACAGTTTAGAGCGTCTCGGTTGTTTGTATGAGTACAGCGCTTTCTGTACTGAAGAAACACCAATACGGTATAATATAAATATATATAAAAGTGAGAAAAGTGTCTTAAATAGCTTGTGTGAAGATTTTGGTCAAATGGCAGAAAAGAATTGAGCGCTCACAAATGTGAAAAATCAATTTAAATTATATTGTAAATTATTTAAAAACTGAAAATGATAAAACCAATGTTTCAATGTTGTGTATTCTGAACTTAATTCTGTTCTCTTAACCCCGCCCCCACACTGAGATCTCATTGGTCCATATCATCAGTATGTTAATAAACAGCTCTGATTGGCTGTGACTTGTCATTTTTGGTGAGAACACAATCCTCCTGTTTGCTAGTGGATTCTTGTGTCACACCCGGATCGAGTCCTGGAGAGGTTTGAACAGCTTCTCGACAGAGATGTAATGGTGTTTTGTAAGCCAGCCCAGGAAAAAATCCAAAAGGATTTTCCAATCTTGCAAAAAATAATCTATGCGATTCTCTATTTCTTACACGTTTTGTTCATTACGATCATCTTCACAAATGAGCGCAGCTTTTATGAATGAATTAAAGCTCAAATACAAAACAAACTTCACTAGTCACATGACTTCAGCATCATTGAGGTGTAGGACAATGACCACACTGAATATGACATCTGTGTAGGAGTGTGTTCATATATCCTGCACCTGTGTGTATCAGTGATTGCAGTGTGTGTGTGTGTGTGTGTGTTCTGCACGTCTTTTCTCTGACAAACGCCTCTTCATAGCAGTGAATGCTAATTGGTCCCGTTCCCACTGATGCTGTTGACCGAGTGCCATCATCACCAGAGGAGATTCACACTAGACGTCTCGCCTTCCTCTTCCTCCGTTCTTGCGTGTGACGATGAAGCTCTCTCAGGTCGACGGCAGCACCTGCCCGTGCGTTCACGTGAAGCGTGTGACGCGGTCATTAGAGAGGAGCGCTGCGCTCACCTACATGGAAGAGATCGGGTCAGGACGCGCGCGCTGTGAATGGAGCCATTGTGCTGCGGTGTACTGTGACTTAATGGGCCGAACAAGAGAGCGAGAGATGAAAGCCAGGATTCAACTGTTTCCACACCATGACCACACATCAAAATATCTTCATCGTTAATAGTTCTGTCTAATAATTTATGTGACATCAGATTGAAGCTCCTCCTCTTCTGCACTCGATCACATCACTTACATAACCGAAGCTGAGAATTAATAAATGACAAATATTGGCTGAAATATCGATCACGAGAACGTTTTCTGTTCACACAAACATGAATATTCGGTGCAAAAACACACAGCTGTTAAAGCGTCCCACAGGAACATTTGCTCTTCCATAAGCTCTTCCACATTGGTGTAAATGCCAATTATTTTTCCTCAACAGCATACAACATCGCACAGTTCCCGTTCAAACTATTAATGACAGTAATACAGCTGCTGCACTGTAAACTCTCATCCTTCACTACTCCATCGCTGCTCACGTTTACCCCCGGTGACGGTTGCTATGGTGACATACGTGCACCTGTGTGGCGGTGAAGCCACCTCCCCGTCCCCGGTGACACGCGTCCCACGGCACTGACATGAGGACGACAGTCGTTCAGAGCAGAAGGACATCTCATCTCAATCCATGATTTTCTCCTTGTCATCTCCATGTGAACAGCTTCATCCTGCTCTTCCTCTCTCAAATCCCAAACTAAACTGACAGGTGTTCTGCCTCTTTCATATGGCAAGCCGTTTTGACTTTTATTCATTTTCAGGATATGAACTTGTGGTATCAACAATTACATTTTCACTAGTATGAACTATAATTCTTGATATCTATAATTGTGTTTTTACTAGTGAAATCTCGCCATAGGCTGCCATTCAAACTCAATTGTTGATTTCTTACTAGTTGAAATTCCAGTTTCACATATCAGGAATACCATTCTTACTAGTAAAAATGCAAATTTCTGAAATCAACAATTACACTGTTACTTGTGCAAATCTCTATTCTTGATACCAACAACTGAATTGCTGCTAGTAAAAATATTTTCTCTCTGATATCTGCCATAGTTTCATCCGCTCTGGCTATGTTTTCACATTCTCCTCACTTTTCTAACTTGGCTGTTAATTGATTAAACATTTGCATCTAATTAATTACATGATATTCAGATAAATTAACCACTACTTGTCTAAATCATCATTTGCTCCCATTTGGAAATCATTCACGGATTGTTATTGCATTTTGTTGTTGTTGTTTTTGTACTCGGATTAGAAACGCTACCTTCTTTTTGCAACGCCTCGATTTTTCACAAAAATTAAATTGGCAGCTTGGATGAAACGGTACCGTGGGAGAGCCAAACAAAGCGGCATATTTGTCATACTCATATGATTATCAATCATAAGAAAATGTGGGTGTAACTGGGCAAAAACACAAAACAATTAGGAGTGAAAACAACAACCTGAAGCACATCAAATGAACATGAACGAGTCTGGTGAGAGATAAAACCGTGCTTCTAGTTGCTATTTGATTAAATTGAGTAACTTCCCAAAGCCAAACGTAGGGAACAACCCCGCACAGCCCAAACAAAACAACTCCCTTTATTCCAGACAAACACTTAAAATATGGCACATAATCTCACAAAACACTAAAAGTGCAGGAAAACACTACAAACACAACATGATGCTTTTCCTGTGTGTGTGTGTGTGTGTGTGTGTGTGTGTACTCAGAGACGCTACACGGATCTGACAGATGGTCAGGGATAAAGCTACACTGGTAAACTCAGTGACGGAGCAGCAGCACCAGTGGAAAACCGTCCAATTGGAAGTAAACCCTTCAAATCTCACCCAATAGAGCTCAGCCAGAGGCCCGTGATCCACCAAAACCCGACACTCAACCACAGCCTAATCCCTGCAGCGCTCGCAACGACTGTAAGTGGCCGCGGCGGGGCGGGTGACACGTTTCACATGACGTATTGTTTGATAGTGTCAAAACAAGTACTGAAGACCCAAAACAGCAGAATGGCAATGAAACCTCTTTTCAGCGGCCGCTTCTCGTCAAACATTAGCACACACACACACACACACACACACACACACATCACATGATCTGCACGTCCACAACGACACTTACAAGCGCAAATATTTGCTACCGAAACCTTCAGCGTGATGATTACAAGACAAACACCCATACACGCATTAGAGACGGGGACAGAAACAGTGCGGTTCACACAGGAAAACTGCGCTCAGGCTGCGTCAAAACTATCAAACACACTTTGAGAAGAACGTTTTCTGTGTGCAGAATGAAAAGAATGTCTGTTCTGTTGTATTACTTTGTGTCCCTTGAACGTCAGTGTCTCGTGCAGAAACTGGTTCTTGCAATGAATTATGTCATGAAAACCTTGATCTACACAAACTCAATTTTCCCAAACTGGGGTTTGTAAGCTAAAGATTAAATAAATGATAAAAATGTCACATTTTAACTCAAATCAAACACAAAAATGTTTCCCTGCACGCCATGTGAGCATTAATCAACATCCGCGAAGCATAAATGATTGAAATATTCACTTAAAATCTCATGAAAAAACTCAAAATAGGTCAAATGAGTTCAGCCAACAAGAACGTTTGGGAATCCCTGGTGTACACAGAGTTTTGAGGATGTTTCAGGCCTTAAATTCACGGTGAAATCACAACTGACCTTTTTATTAATGGGACACTGCATTGTTTATTCTACATGATTTATCAGCGCACATTATTGTTTTATGTGCCTCACCATCTTGAATCAAAATGATGTTTGCATCATCTCTTCTCTGATGACGTGTTGAGGGCGGGGCAGCCTGTCACTCACATGAGATCCACCAATAACAAACCGCAACCATCCAATCAAATGACGCTTCGCAAAGACCCGCCTCCTGTTGCAATGCCTGACAATCCACACATCATGTTCTCATGCTGTGAAAGATACGTCGAGGAGGCATGAAAAATTTAGCAATTTTTTAAAGAAGTTTAATCAATAAACAGCGTCTAGTGTGTGTTTAATGTGTCGCTGTAGCTCCTCGATCATCTCTTCATACTAGTTCATTTATAGCATCAAATAAACATGAATGAACATCAGAAGGAATGTTGTTTCAAGACGTGATTCAAGTTCACCAACGTTCATCTACTAACTCCCCTGACCGCTTTGATGGACAAAATGGCCGATCCGGGGTTATGAGTGGTCAGATCGCCTGTCAATCAAACTGTTTGCGAAGGGTCAATTCCCCACGGACACAATCAAGCCCCGCCCTACATCTGTTCTTGTTTGAGAAGTGTTTCACTCAAATATAAGACACTCTACAGAGATAAAATTTCAGTTTCATGCAAACTTTAGAAAAGCATCAACCAACTTTTTAAAATTTAAATGATTTCCCTCCAAAAACTGACAAGTTTGCATATAGTGTCTGCAAATTCTATCCTTTTTTACTGCTGCAAAATCAAAACAAAGTCTGTCAGAATCGTTTTTTTCGTTCGCATAAAACAATCTGCGCAGTCATTTTTGCGAATTTTAAAATATATCCAATGCCAAACTACAATGTTGTTATTACTTCTGCCATTAACTACAATATTTTAGAGTAGATACTTAAAAAAACACTCGACTTTGAGGTCGAGCGTTGTCGCGCGCGGTGTGGGCGTGTAACGTGAAGCACATCTGGACAGAATGTTCGCGTCACAGAAACGCTGCAGAACATGGCGTCGCGTCATCCACATTTTATTGCGCATTCGTTTGCACGTAAAAACACGGCGAGGACAACACACACACACACACACATAGAGTAGTGATCGCGCGCCAGCCACGCGGGCAACCCGCTGCATTAAGGACACGTGCCGCCGAATATCAACGAACAAAACGCGTTAACATGATTATTACGGCTTCCAGCTGCTCGAAAACGCTGTCCATCATCCAGACGAGCGGCACACAGCAGTCAGAAAGACTCAGCCGAGTAAAGAGCTGGTGAAGCAGGGCTGTAAACATCACGACCGGAGATTATAGCGTTACATAAAGACGCCATAGGGGATTTGACACGGCCACAGACAATGTCTCCATATGTTAGGTATGAAACGCACACAATTACGTCACGCAGCGCGAGACGACAGTCCAACGACATTCACAATCACCTCAGCGACGCGACGGACGCAGTAAAGGCTGTAAATCATCATTACACGATTCATTCAGCACAGATTGTATTCCGAGTGACACAGACCGCCGGAGACACACATAATCGAGTATTAATATTTCACCGAACAGTTTTATCTTTTAAAAAAAAAGGACGTGATTTTAGACTAACGGCTCCTGCCGACTTCAGTCAGATCCACGCGGGATCATCTGAGGGAAACACACACACAAACACTGATGATATGATTGAAAGCAGCCATAATCGCTTACCTTATTCAGTCTAGACGCGCTCAGCGAAACTTTCAGGATGAGGTCTCTGGTAAAAGAGCTTCCGACCGCCTCAGAAACGTAAAATTGAA
Organism: Opsariichthys bidens; assembly: GCA_037194245.1. Classification (NCBI taxonomy): domain Eukaryota; kingdom Metazoa; phylum Chordata; class Actinopteri; order Cypriniformes; family Xenocyprididae; genus Opsariichthys; species Opsariichthys bidens. The sequence goes on along the minus strand of CM074282.1, from coordinate 2,546,432 downwards.
ATTCCCACACCGAAATCTTTCTGGGAGAAAAGCCAACGTAGTGAAACACGCGAACCCTCCCCCTCGACGGGCGCGCGTAAACCCCGCCTCTGCGTTTCGATTGGCTGGTAGAAATCCAACTCGGAATGTAATTGGTGGGACTCAGTGTCTGTCTGAAATACTCGTCTTCTATTGGTGGGCTCGGGGAGTAGTTTATAATAAGGATGTTGACTTACCGAACCGCGGACAAAAGGAACCGCAACGAAGGCTTGTTGACTTTAAGTGAAATAGCGCCAACTAGTGGATATATTTCAAATCACAGGAGCAAGAAAAAGAAGTAAAAACTATAACACAAGTTAATATTGACCATTCAGTTATTACTGCTCCAAACATGGGATCTCCTTCAAAATCTGTGAAAACCTTTCTTTATTACATGACAGTGGTCTAAATACCATATATGTTTTAATAACTATAATTAATAATCAGGAAAATGTTCTCCCTGGCCTAATGAGCATCTGGTAATTACTGCAGTATAAGGCCGTTAGTAAAACAAAATGGAACTATTGTTGCATTTTCTGCACTGATTATTTGCCAGTTATTAATGTGAAGCTGCTTTGCCACAATTTGCATTGTAAAAAGCGATATATAAATAAAGATGACTTGACTGATTCTGGTGGATTTAAAGTGTTAGTTCGCCATGAGTTCCTCTCCCTCGTGTTGTTCTACTGCCGTAAGATCGTCTCCAGAACACAAACTAAGATCATTTTGATGAAATCCGAGAATCAGCACTTTCAAGCTCCAGACAGGAAGTAAAGACATGGTTAAAACCGTCGCCGTGATGCAGTGGATCAAGAGACACACAATACTTTCTGTGCGCAAAAACAACCACTTTATTCAACAATCTCTTCTGTGTCGTTCTCATTCGTTGTTCAGGTTCTCCGTCAGAACGACTCATTATCGGCTCCTGCGTCGTGTTGATCACGTGATCGGCGTCGGCCAATCATGAGCCGGCGTTCGGACGTGAACGCGGACGCTTCACTGTGCGTCAGAGAATGAAGAGATTGTTGAATGAAGAAAGTGTTGTGTCTCTCGATCCACTGTTTTAACCACGTCTTTACTTCCTTTCTGGAGCTTGAAAGTGTGGATTATATTGATCTATGGAGTCATAAACCTCATCAAAAACATCTTCATTTGTGTCTGAAGATGAACGAAGGAGTGGAACCACATTCATGACCGAAATCTCATTCTAGGGTGAATTAACACTTTAAATATGAGTAAATATGTACGTGAATACTACACTTCCACATTCAACTGGAAGCATCATTAAATAAACCATAGTATTTTATAAACAAAGGGGGTTTTCTCAGCTATAGGGGTTCGTTGGGTCATTCGTGCAGTGAAAGACTCTTCATTGCAGTCAAAGATGAGGAGCAGAACGTGACCTGAACGAACCAATCCGAAACAAACCAAAGCACGTCATCTAACATTGCCGTACGTCTTATTCAAAGTCCAAATCAGAATCAAAACGGAATCAAAACGGACCAGAATCACTAGTCTGTGCATGTTAATCCGAAAATCAAGCCCCGCCCTCTATTCAACATTCAGAATGCATCACAATACTGGAGTGAAGCTGCACACCTTCACCAGTTCAGACGAGCAGAAAAACATTCTGATGTTACAGTGACGAGTTCGACGCAGATGATCCACAACATTGATGCGGGACATTTTGAGCATGTAGATCAGAGGGTTTAAAGATAAATTCAGCATGACTTGTGTGTGTCAGAACAAAACTTGCCACTCACCGGAGGACGGACAGATGTCCAGAAGAGAATATGGTCATAATCCATCCGCGTTTGTTGTTATCGATGCCAAGACAGACAGAGAGACAGACAGAGAGAGAGAGAGAGAGAGAGTTTAGGGCAGACTCACTCATTTCTGTACATTTGCAACCTCGACAGAACTAACAGATGAAGGGGTCGAGCGTACCTGTGCGACGCTGTCCTCAGTCCAGCTCAGACGACTCCGGTCACCTGCAGGAAATTCATCAGCCTGATAAATCTGAGCCCGCTAGATCTTCTTCCGCTACTGAAATTTCTCCTTCCGCCAGTGAGCGCTGACGTTTCTGCTGAAATCCCAGAGCATGACTGTACAGATTTCAGAGGATTACGGCAAAAGCATTATCACAGTCCTCCACCTGGACCGCAGACATCCGACGAAACACGGATCCCGCGCGAGAGACGGAATGTGACTCCAGCGTTACTTACGACACAACAAGGAAAGGTTGGGAGCGAACTGGGCTAATACCTGAAGGTTAAAAATAGCATGTTGCTGATCTGACCGCTGACCAATGCCTGTGGACAGGGTTAAGGATTTGTGATGGAGAGAGGATACAGTGACTCTTATGCTTTTAAAGCCTCTTGATGCTAAGTTTGGCCTTAGTCACACACTGTACTCACACACACTCTCACACACACACACATACTCACACACACACACACACACACACTCACACACTCACACACACATACTCACACACACACACACTCTCTCACACACATACTCACACTCTCACACACATACTCACACACACACACACTCTCTCACACACATACTCACACACACACATACTCACACACACACTACACTCACACACATACTCACACACACATGTTGTGTTTATGTGTTTTGTGGGGACTTTCCATAGGCATAATGGTTTTTATACTGTACAAACTGTACATTCCCCCCCACTCCTAAACTTAACCCTCTCAGAAAATGTTCTGCTAGTTTAGATTTTCAAAAAAGATAATTCTGTATGATTTATAAGCTTGTTTACGTTAGATTACGTTGACAGGAGAAAAAAAATAAATAAAAAAAATCATTAGATTAGTCAGCAGGAGAAATAAATAAATTTAAAAAATCGTTAGATTAGTCGACAGGAGAAAAATAAATTAAAAAAAAATCGTTAGATTAGTCGACAGGAGAAAAAAAAAAAAATCGTTAGATTCGTCGACAGGAGAAATAACCGTTAATTGCAGCTCTAAAGTACAGTCATCTCTGTTCTAGTGGCTTTCAGATATTTTAATGCAAAAATCTTACATATTGTGCCTTTAACGTACATCTAATTCATAAGACTCACTCACACTGTGATACGTCATGAAAACATGCGGGAAAGCGATGGGAAGAGTAATCCATCATGTCTCAGAAAAGCATCCTGGTTATTTTCACAGACCTTAAAGGCATTCAGATAAAGGCCGTACAGTATGTGGTTTGGTGAGCGTCACATGACGATCAAACCATTCTTTAAATATTTGCTCAGCACAGCTCTGACAAAACCTCATTATGGAACCGGATCTTTGTAATTGCTGAGAAAAGGTCTTCCTGCTTTGTTGTACAGCAAGCGCTGCATTCATGAGAGAGAATGGAGTGTAACTGAAGCCCTGAGCCGCTCACCTCAAACTCCAGGACCAACGCTCTCTGGTGAACATCGGGGGCACGGACCGGATGAATGGGTCGGAGAACCGGTCCTTCCTTTACACCTGTTTGCTGTGGTTCTGCTCTCCTGAAACCCAAGCAGCGGTCTAGAGTTACAGCACACAAACAAGAGTGTGAGAGAGACGCTGAACACCGCCAATAACAGAGCCGTTCCTCAACACAACAGCGTGTTCTCAGATCACTTCCACACCCTGAGTTTCTTCCCACAGCGCTCGTGAAAGTGAAATAATCCATCAGGAGCTTCAAGGCAAAATGACCGAGGCGTTTCTGTTTGGATCTTTGAACAGGGAGATAAACTGTCTTTGTCTTTGTTTTTTTGGGGTTGTTTTTGGCTGTTTGTACTATTAAAGTTATTGTTGGTTAATGATCAAATCATTTTTAGTAGTGTGTCAATCATTGGATTGTGAGGTTAATTTCCTTTTCCTTTGTCTGTGTCATGTTTCAACAAGACGGCAAAAGGTTTATGTTTGGAAAGAAAGGCGTCAGTGTGGCTGAAGGAAACGCTGGATACAAAGAACAAAAAAAGCAATTCAAGACACCAAAAAGCGGCTTCTACTGTCTGCCTACATAACCTCATTAATATTCATAATCCAAGCCTTCACAATAGCAGGATTCATCATTTTCACCATCACTTATCCTTCAGCCAATCAGAGAATCCTGGGTAAATTAAAGAGGTCCTTGATTTTGATTTGACTTTTTTTAGCTTCAGTCAGTGTGTGATGTTGCTGTTTGATCATAAACAACATCTGTGAAGTTACGACGCTCAAAGTTCAATGAAAAGAGAGATTTTCTTTTACAGAAATCACTGTTTAAACGGCTGGAACTACAACGAGCTTCTTCCCATGTTAGTGACATCACTAAACCTAAAATTTACATAAACCCCGCCCCCGAGAACACTCATCAAAGGGGGCGGGGCCATGTCGTGCTGCTTTAGAGTTGTTGTCGTCGAGTGTCGTCGATGCCGTCATTTTACGCCGGACCGCTTCACAAACGAGGGTCGATTGGAGGAATAAAGACGAGCGTGACGACACGCGCTAGTGACGAGTGGATCAACTCCACAGCAACGACATCAATTGATCCACGAACCGTTCAGAAACGTCTTCCTGAGTCTCTCCATCCGTTTGAACGCTTTCCTCATTTTGTCTGCGTGAGATTCTCCAGCTTTGTTGTTGTTGAGGCGTTGAAGCTCCGCCCTCTTCTGGAGCAGCGGCTCATTTGCATTTAAAGGGACACGCACAAAAACGGCGTGTTTTTGCTCACACCCAAATTTGACGAGCGATAATAAATGATCTGTGGAGGATTTTGAGCTGAAACTTCACACACACATACAAAAATTATTCAGGTTATATATATACATATATATATATATATATATATGGAAAGCAGCTTGTTACCTCCACAGAATAGAAATTATATAATATATATTTTATATATAATATATATTTCGTAATTACCTTACTTTAAATTAGTTTTTTTTTTCTGACAGGTAAAGTCTGAATTGTCAGATATGAACTCGCCATTCCCTTTTTCTCATTTTGCTATTCAGGTTTTTTTTTAGATATAAACACGAAATATTAAGATAAAATGTCTAAAACTATTTGATAAAAAGTAGTTTTCGTGACCGAAACAATTTAATGTGAGTCTTTATATGGAAAGTATTCCTTTTAAACCACCGTTGTTTTTTTAAACGCTTTTCCCTCCGAACACCGCGTGTCCCCTCTGACTGCCCGTACCATGTGTGGTGTGTGCTGCAGTAAACACTGCTCTGTTTTTATCTCGAAAGCGGATCCACGGTAAATACAGTAAAAGAGCAGATTTACCAGATCAACCTTCGGACCTCAGAACTATTAGACTGGACATGATCAGTCGCCACTTTCTGCTCACTAGATCGTTAAAGCGCTTATCAGGGCTGTTTAATGCAGGCGTCCACTCAGAAGTGGTCAAGTGTAGTACGGTGCAGCTGCGGGTCATTTGTCCGTCAGATCGCGCTGCTCTGAGCTCGTGTTGTGTGAGAGTCACGTGTGCTGAGGGCCAGTCCAGCTCCATGGAGGACAGCAATAACAACTCAGTGTCCACGCAGACCGCCAGACAACTCAAGGACACTACCAAGGGTGAGACGTGCACACTACTGGACACGCGCTCTGTGCTTCACCTCGAGCTTCTGACTAAACGATGTGCATCAGCGATGACTTTTCTCTTCATTGACGTCAGTTTTCTGAATCTGTGTAGCAACTTTTAAAGGCGCAGTAAGCGATTTCTGCACCAAAGCGCTTGTCGTCAATAAGGGGCGTGTCCGCTCGTTGGGGGCGGTGCCTGTTATGCATTAGCGGCATCTCATTTCACAGGCTGCATCTCATTGAGGCGGTCTCAATTAAGAATAGTAACCGTTAGATTGAAAAGTATGAAGGATATTGCAGTATTGTACACCCGTCAAGAAATAACAGTCAATTTTATGACAGTTACTGTTCCTAAATAAGACGTATGCAGCGGGTTCGTGCCCAAATTAGGGGCGTGATCCTTTCCAGTCCCTCCAGAAAAATGTGATTATGCAAAATCGCTTGATTTCACGCATGATCAGCCAAAATCCGCATATTTATGTGGGGGTCGCATTTTTTCAAATAATCTGCACTTTCGCCGCATAAATTGCCGCTTTCAGCGAGCAAAATATGCGGGCTAGCATGATTTCATAATTTCATTGCAAAAAAAGTCACGTATATCTTAGCAGAAAGTTGAGAAATGTTGCGTTCACGTCACGTGTCTTTCGGGTGGCGGCGTGTTTGTTTTTCGTTTCTCAGAAATCGCTGACTGAACTTTAACGAAGACACTCTAAAAAAAAAAAATGAAAGTGTAAGAAAGTTACAGAAGTTTAAGCCAATGTTCTGAACTAAGCATTTTTATTTAAATACATATTTCGTACGGAGATGACATGCACAAAAGAAAATAGTAGACTAAATTGTGCGCGTGATTTGTTAATTCGTTCCCTTGATTTGCAAAATCACGAGCGAGCGAACGAAATAATAAATCGCGCCCACGATTTAACAAATGAAGTAGCCAATGGTGCGCACACTATAGCGTGTCTGTGGATTGGGGGCGGGGCTTTCAAAATAGGGGCGGGATCTCTTCGGGTGGGGGCGTGTTTGTTTCGGTGAGTTCAAATATCAACAGCGTTTCTCAGACATCGCTTAAACGAACTCTCTCAGATTAATGCAGAAGTGAAGGCTCTTTAAAAGTGTAGAAAAAGAAGTTTACTGTGAAAGCAAATTTACTGAACTGAGACGTTTTAATTTGCCACAAAATATAACGGAGCCCCGCACAAAAAAACAACAGGCTAAATTGCGCGCTTGATTTGGTAAATCACGAGCATGATTTATAAATCAAGGGAGTGAAGTAGTGAATCATGGACACGATTTACTTTTTTTCCTGGACACTTCGAAAATAATATTATAAATAAAATTGCAATAAAATCAAAGCTGCATGTCTAAGGAAAGCTGTTTGTGTTCCAGATGTGAAGTTGAAATCAAAAAGTGAGCGAGCGACGCCTCATTTATGATGATTACTAAAATGTGTGCGGAAGAAAAAAGGCGATAATGTGGAAAGTCGTGCGGTGTTTTGTCATCCTGCCAACGTTCCATCAGTAAAACTACTCTATTATAAGCATAAATGTATGTGACCATGCAAACATCTGCTCTCTTTCTGTTTCTTTCTAGCAGTCAAGAAGGTTAAAAAAGCCAGGAAAGAGCCAAAGAAAGCGACACAGAAGAAGAAGAAGCAGCGGCAGCAGGCAGAATGCGCCGGCAGCCTGATGGCCGAGCTTCCCTTCTCGCGCGCCGAGGTCTGGAGCGAGCTGGGCTGTGAGTCCACACTTCCCCTTCTCGAACGGCAGCCGAGGGCGACTTACCTCTTAAAGCGGCGGCGCGGCGCGGCTCCTGCGGGCTCGTGTCATCCTCCGGGCGCGGGGATCATCGCACGAAGCGCATGGCAGACGCTGAGAGAGCCACGCCGGACTGAGGGACGGTGTTCGGTTGCCAAGCGATCCGTGGCTCGTCCTAGTACCGCAGCTGCTCTCGCATTCAGATTTCCCAGCTGGCGACGCGCTATGAATAAAACATTTGTTGGCCGCAGTTCTGCTTCAGCTCTCGGCGGGAGTTCAGAAGCGCTTCTGTTTGTCAGCGTTTGCCGCTCGATCAATAGCGCTGACACTTTTAGATTTACTGTCGGACTCGTGAACGCGCTTCTGTTTTACGCCGATAGAGACGTGACTAAACCCGATGATTTCGGATCGATTACAGACGTGGAGGTCGTTTGTAAATACGAGCGTTAAATCACGTTTGTTATTTAAATGAAGTGTTAAAGTAGTCGTTAAAGACACTTGATGCACGTGTCCACGACTGAACGCACATCTGTGTTTTCAGTCACCGACGCAGAATCCAGCGAGAAGAAGAAGCGCAAGAGAGGAGACAGCGCTCGAGTGGAGGGTGAGGAAGATGCTGATAAGAAGAAGAAGACGAAGACGAAGGACGCCGCTCGGCCAAACTACTTTGTCTCGGTGCCGATCACCAATCCTGAGGTACGGGCCTGTGACGAGAGCCGCTGACCTGAACCTGACACGCCTGTTTGTTTTATCTGTGTGTGTGTGTGTGTGTGTCAGATCAAACAGGCGGTGCAGGACGTGCAGAAGCTGGTGCTGGAGAAGGACTCTCGTCTGTCGCGGGCGCTGATACCTGTGGACACTCTTCACATCACTCTCCTGGTGGCTCACCTGAAGACACAGGAGCAGGTCGATCTGTAAGAACACACACTGCACTCGCAGCCAAATCCATCCACAACCGCAGCCAATCAGAGCGGCGTGTGGGCGGAGTCTCTCTGCGAGCGCACTGCAAAATAACACAAAATAATTGTTTACCAGTGGAAACTACATTACCCATGATGCTGTACAGACAGTTCCTCCAATCAGAGAGTCAAAACAAGCCAGAGACATCTTTAGCCCCGCCCACTCCCATGAAGAATGCAAATGACTCTTCCTCATTTGTGCATATAGACATAATTTGCAATAAACTTCAAATACATTAAAATCACCATCTTTAAATGAGTAGTTTCTCCATCGTTTTTCCTCCATCATGTCATTCCCAAAGCTTCATGGGATTGTAGTTTTGTATTTTCACCCGTTTTTCAAACACGTTTGAATCAAAGTGTATAATGTTGTGTTTCTCCTCATATCTGGTTCATGGCTTATAACACTTTAAGAAAGTCTTTTTTTGAAATCGCTACGGGAGAAACGAACGGAAAAAATATTTCCGGAAGCGACGCCGCTGAAAAAGTGGGCGGGCATTAATGCTCTCTCTGCGGAATGCTGGATTGCGATTGGCCCGTGAAGTCATTCTGTGGTCCGACGGTTGTGTGTGTGACTCTAAACATGCCGGTTTCAGCACAGAATAAAATCATCAGCGTTCGTAAAGAACTCACAATCTACTATGAATTAAATATTGGTGAAATAAGAGCGATGGTGTGCGTTTCACACTCGTTGGACTGGTGCGCATTAATTCGGCTTGATTTGCAGTCGTGTTTATGTCATAATTACCATTAAATACTGTGGTAAAAACAACTAGTCAGAGTCTCTTCAAACCTGAAATCATGTGTTTGAATAAGAGCCCAGAGCAGATCATCAGGATGTTTTCTTTATGGTTTTGTGTTCATTACTCATTACACTAATTGCAAATCTCCCTAAAACCCCCTTCACCCCGTCCTGACCCTCCGCAAAGAGACAAGTTGTCCAAATCAAAGTCGTGTCATTGTCTTTGACGTGTAAGATCAGTGATTATGACATGACTGGACTCACGGGATCTGTGTGTGTGTGTGTGTGTGTGCAGTGCTGCAGATACTCTCTCAGCGCTGGAGTCTCCTCTGAACGCGCTGCTCGCGGGACGCAGGCTGATCCTGCCCTTCTGTGGCGTCGGACACTTCAAACAGGAAGTGGTGTTCGTTCAGATCGCGGAAGGAGAGCATCTGAACACGCTCACGCTCATGGCAGGTACATCGCTCTTCCTCGCTCCTCATCCTCGGGGCGGGTCAAACTTCACACATAAAATCTGCCAGTCGAACACACTCCGCTGTTGAGTAAAAACATCTGGTTTAATAGCAGACATGCAGACAAACATCAATGTACAGTCTGTTTTCCCAATCTCCTGTCCTTCACATGATCTTCTGCGGAACCTAAAAGAAGATATTTTGAGAAATGTTCATACGGTGGAAGTCGACGGGGTCCAAAACCGTTCTTGGTGAAGAATGAAACCTCCGATGCACTGATTGGTTGATAATTGATTATAATAACGTATGACACATACGGGGTGTTCGTGTTATCAGCCCAAACCGGAGCAGGTGAAGTAGTTCAACGGCTCACATGATGCTTTTTAATGTTTTCCTCTTGCTTTAGTGCGTAATGGATCTGTGCGTGTACATTATAAATGACTGTAAAACAAATTTACACAGTAAAATAGTGAAACAGTAATATACTGTAAAAACAATGCATTCTGGGTAATGTTCGTCATTTTAAGAAAAGAGGCCTTTCTCGAAAATGACTAATAATACCCAGAATTAGAGATGCACCGATACGATAATCGATGATTCAGAGTGAAATCTGCCCAACTGTAACTGAACAGTCCTGTCATGAGCTGATGATCCACCACTGTTTTCATGTTTTGAGTCATTTTATAATTCACTCGTCACTGCGACTTTTTCTCACGATTTGTTTTTTCCCTCACAATTGTGAGTTTGTGTTTCACAATTCTGACTTCTTTTTCTCAGAATTGCGAGATTTAAACTCACAATTGCGAGTTATAAAGTCAGAATTGGGAGATATAAACTTGCAATACTGACTTTTTTTCTTGCAATTGTGAATTTAATATGTGAGTTTATATCTCATAATTCTGACTTTTCTCAATATTGTGAGTTTATATCTCATAATTCTGACTTTTCTCAATATTGTGAGTTTATATCTCATAATTCTGACTTTATAACTCACAATTGCAACTTTATATCACTCAATTCTGAGGGAAAAAGTCAGAATTGTGAGATAAAAACTCTCAATGACCTTTTTTGTGTTTGTTTCACACTTATTAGTATTCCAAAGTATTCTAAAGTATTTAGATGAAGTGACTAAACTTGAGTAATGTAACGAAATACGTCACAAAAGACTTTTTAAAGCATGTATTTTGTAATCTGTAGTGAAACACATTTTAAAAGTAACCGATCCAGCTGTGGGTGTTTATTACACTGTTTGAACACAACATGAATCTCACGGCATCATCAATCTACGCCTTTGTTTTGAATAAGCGACCGCTAGTGGCGAAAATGACACATTGTGCCTTTAAAGCACGATAACCTGCTCCATTACGCCCGAAACCACAAAACAATGAACTTTTAATAACATCAAATGACCCCTTCAGGATATCGCGAGTGTGTTCGTGTGAATGTGTTTGATTGTCTTCAGTTTCTGGAACATAATCATCAATTGTACCAAAATAAATCCAGCTGAATTGTGGCCAGATTGATCTGTAAACAGGTAATTGTATGAGCACAGTGTTTTGGAAATCGAGCGGAAACACCTTCAAGACGCACAAGATCCTGAGAGCTCGGTCTGCTGATGTCATCTCCCTCTCTCTGTATTGATTATGTTCTTGTCTTACATGGAGGACGGTCTCGGGCCGGTCCGTGGGAGGCTGTAAATAGACTATCCCAGGATGCATCTGTCTCTCTGAGGCTGTGTGTGTGTTTCTCTCCGCCCAGAGAGCGTGAGGAAAGCGTTTGAGGAGAGCGGCATCGCGTCTGGAGATGACAAAGCCTTCAAACCTCATCTGACGTTCCTCAAACTCTCACGAGCTCCCAGACTACGCAAGCAGGTGAGAAGTGTGTGTGTGTGTGACGTTTGATTTCTCTGATCAGAAGAGTCTGAACTCAGCTCTACATGTATTTTAGTTGGACTTCTTACTCTTTGCTCTTTTCACATGAACCGTGTTCAGATTCTGCATGAGATGAGCTGAAGCTTTACAGTGCCGTGGTTACAGCGTTCTTTCCGCGGTTCCTATAGCGCGACGCAGAATAAATTCACTGTAACCCGGCTTTGAGTCAACAACAACAACAACAGTGAGCAATAGATAACTGTAATTTATATTTGATAATCATGATAAAGAATACTTCTACCCAATAATATAGTGTAATATAGTGCAGTTACAGGTGTATTTTATTCACCTGTTATTAATGAAAATACGCATTTCTGAAGCTGTTAATTAAACGGAACTCTTGTAGTCACTCATTTTATCTCTTAAAACTCACCAAAATGACACGTTTTCTTGAAGAAAAATAGCTTGAATGTAACTCGTTTGAATGCCTCGTTTAGTATGCGCGGTTCTATGAATATGCAAATGAGCCCCGCCTCCGCTCGCTCACGCCGGCTCGGAGATCCGCTCGTTGAGGATCACACTTTGACGTGATACAAGGTTACGAGGTGGTTTGTGACGTCGAGTGCAATATATCAAAAGAAACATTTTAAACATACAAACAAAAAGTGGAGAAAATTGCATTTTAAGCTCTACTTTTATGGTCCTTGTTTTGCCACGCGAGGATTCGGTACTCTTTCAGAAGATGCGCAATGGCGTAAATGGTGGAGAAAGAAGTGTTTTTTTGAACCTGTTAGAAGTCTAGCAACCTTTAAAATGGGGCACTTTAAATTGCGATGATATTTCACACAGTCACTGTTTTTACTGAAAACGCCATTCAAAAAAATCAATCCTGATTTAATGTGAGGATGAAGCCATCTGCTCAGACGGAGAGGGGCGAGACTGACGCCAGATCTGCTCCGGCACGATCGAATCACACCGCTTTAACCTCCCGCAGCGCCACACGGACGGCTCAAGGAACAGCGAGGAACTCAAACTCCGTGTGTACGTGACAGTCAGCGCTTCTTCTTCGTGTGCAGGACGCAGATAGGAGGCGCGTCTGTAATCTTCCCACAGGACAGGCTTCCTGCCGAGGTTATCGGCCACGACGGACGCTTCTGCACGTCTCCTTCTAGACTCACTGTGTGACGCGTGTCTTCGCAGGGCGTTAAGAAGCTGGACCCGGCGCTGTTTTCTGACTTCGAGAGCCGTGCGTTTGGAGACGAATGCGTGTGTAGAGTGGACCTGTGCTCCATGCTGAAGAAAAAGACCGAAGATGGATACTACCACCGCGAGAAGAGCGTCACGTTCAGTGAGTAAACCGCGTCTGACAGTCTGGTTCCTAGCAGCGCTTCTGGACCGGACGGGTCGTCTGTTCTTTGCATCAGTTCTCGTCCCGCCGGTGGAGAAGCGCTGCTGTGGAGCACATCTGGCTTGTGATTTGGGCTCAGGTTCGCAGGTCATTTATTTCAGTCGGGGAGTGTGTGACGCCCTGTTATAGAGCACGGGGTCCAACATGTAAATGAACGGTGTTTACTGCGTCTCTGGAACGAGTAACTCGTGTTTATTTGTCAGTGAAAGTCTCCAGGGATTTGGTGAAAACTACAGATTACACTTTGTGGATTTTGTCTCCAAGCCCACGGATTATAATTACGGGTTATGAGCAGTTATTGTTGAGGGCACTTTTTGAGCAATGTCACGTGGGAATGTCTATCTGGACACCTTTGGAGATTTCAGAAAAAGAGGAGCGTGAGCTTTTCTCTTTTTACACCGGGAAGTGTCTTGTGTCGACCCAAAACAGGGAATTTACCTCATTTAACGCTTAAAATACCAACAGGTGTCCAATTGAATGTGTGCAAAAACACGCACTTGATCGCGTGGCATCACTTTTAACGTGATCCGCCTTTTGCCGAACTCGCTCTTCTCCCTTTTTCTATCACAAATGAGATCGGAAAGACATTTATATGTAATAAAAATGAAGAAAATATTTGAAAAGTTGAAATAAAGTGCCTAACAGGCGTTTGTTGGGTTGGCAGTAGATTTGCTCGTCTCTGATTGGCTGTCGCTCAGATAGTTAGAGCAGGTTCGCCGCTGAAACGCGTCTCTACTCTTTAACCCTCGTGCGTCAATCAAGAAAAGTTACACGTAGGTCCATAGAGGACAAAAATATCCGTGCCAAAAAAACGGTCCCAAAAATGTGAAGCTTGGTCTCACTTTAAAGAAGACCCTTGGTAAAAATGAAACATTATTAAAGTTTAAGTTTATGAACATATTTTATACAAAAATATATATTTTATGAGACATGTTGAACTCTAGGACTGCTAAAACTCAAATCCATAAATCTAAACAAGTTGTGTTCCAAATTTGAGGTCGATATCTCAAAAAATGAGCTTTCAGTCAGATTTTCTTTGGCTGCAGTACCAGATTTCCCCCAGTAGATGGCAGCAGTTGAATCTGTGATTTGCAGTCGTTTTTCTCTCTCAGATATTACACACACACACACACACACATGTAAACCACTCTCTGACATCTGTATCAACACAATTACAGCCGCATCATTGATCTAATCGGCTCTATAATATGCAGAAGCAGAAAACTGGAATAAAGCGAGTCTTTGCTTTCAGGCCAAACCTGAGAAAATGACCCCATCTGGTAAAAAATAGTACAAATTTAAATTTGACTGAAAGCCTGTTAACATCATTTTATAGTTAAATAGTCCTGGGATTAAAAACGGCAGTTTTAACGGGGATATTTTTTGTCCTTAAGGTCTATTTTGTGTAAAATTTTTTTTATTAAAATTCCAATAAAAATACACACCTGTGCCTCAATTTATGCGGTTGGCATCAACACAGGCAAAGTGGAAAAAAGACCAAAATGTGGTTTCGGTCGCACGAGGGTTAAACGGTGTTTTGCTTTGGCCAGAACCGACGGAGCGGCAGTTTCTTTCAGTCTTTCCCCTGTTTTTGGCCTAAAACCTGTTGGTGCTCATCCAGTTCGAACGGTTGACTGTCTTCCTCACGCTGAAGCGAACTCGCTCCTGCCGAACGTTTCCTCGGAGTTCTTGCACTCAAAACTAGTCGACACCATTTCGACTAAAAGTTTGCTTAGAACTATTTCCTACTCGAACGAAGCGGTATCCACAGCAGGCTGGTGTCCGTGGCCGTGGACGGCCCAGTGCATTATGGGAGTTGGAGTTTTCCTAACTATTTGGCAGGAGCCTTTTTTCTCAGTTTTCTCAGCCATTTCAGCATTTTTTCACCTTTCTGCTGCATAGACCGCCGTAGTTTGTTCAGGCGCGGGTCGATCTTGAAATGCTTTCGTAACTCGTCTTCTTTCAGACTGGAGAGCAGAAATCATGTGGGGATAATGTAGATCCAGCCGCACAATAAACCCTGACAGGACGCGGTTCCTGAAGGACTTTATATTAGGATAACAACTGGCTGGATGCACATTATCCTGCTCATCACGCCGGCGTTTGCCACACTAAATATTGATTTGAGTTGAGAAGTTTTATTAGCTCGTTAAACGCCTAATGGGCGTCTAAGGGATAATGTTCCGACGAGTCACTAATTACAGCGCTTTTCACCGCGTCTGACACGAAATACTCATTTGAGAAGAAACTGACATCTTTCCCAGATATTATTTTATAATATGTTAATGCATAAGTACACGACATTTCTAGAAAAGCCAAAAATGGCACCGTCACATGATCACTCATTCCTCTCTGTAGGTTTGTGAACGCCTTTCCATTTCTTCATCTCGTGAGGTCCAGTACCAGATGGATCGCGTTCACGAGCCTTTTTAACTGTTGAGACAATTAAATTAAATGAATATGTCAGATTTGTCTAGAGAAGCATCAGATTTTCATAAATCCATGACGCACAGCGAAGCTTCCGTGTTTACGTCCGAACGCCGGCTCATTATTGGCCGACGCTGATCATGTGACCATCATGCGTCGACGCAGGGCCAATAAAGAGTCGTTCTGCCGGAGAACATGGAAGCGCAGGACGTGAACAACGAAAGAGCTCGACACAGAAGAGATTGTTGAATGAAGTGGTTGAAAGTATTGTGTCTCTTGATCCACTGCATTCATCCGTCCGTCGCTTGTTGCAATCAACCTCATGACTCGAGTTGATGTGTGATATCTGATATCCAGAGTAAAATGATGGTTGTCAGAGCAGGAGTGGGGCTTTCAGAAAGACTTGCACAACATGAAATGAACTCATGAAGGCTTTTATGGTCAGTGTTATTACACACGCAGCCACCAGGGGTCAGTGTTGATCCAGTTCATCTGAGTTTCTGTACAGTCATTCTGAACACAGTCCACGTCATCATAGTCTACAGTAAATCTGCAGTCGTTTTGTATTGGCACCACTGACATCCCATACTTCTGTGGTTACCATAGTATTCTCTTAGTAGTTTACCATAGAAATAGTGTGATTTTTTTTTTTTTTTTTTTTTTTTTTCACAGTGAGTGAACTGAGATCACTGACCAGCGTTCTGTCCTCCTACATTCATTTCAGTGGAATATTGCCGGACATGTTATTGTGTTACATGTTATCCTTCTCTGATGACGAGGGCGGGGCAACCTGTCACTCACATGAGATCCACCAATAGCAAACCACCACCATCCAATCAACTCCCCACAGACACAATCAAGCCCCGCCCACATTAGTTCTTGTTTGCGAAGCGCTTCACTCAGACATACGAAGAAACGACGAGCGCAACTTCACTTTAATGCATGCTATATTTATTAATCCCTAATAAAGCGAACCGTCCATTTTATTCACTCGCTAAAGTCGAACCCTAGAGCGGTTTATAAATCTGCTCTGCTCTGAGACGGAGTCACGATCAATAGTCTCCGGCCGCTCTGATCAATACGCTCCGTCTAATTATAGCCTTGAGGTGTCCGTCTAAGTGCCCAGATTACTGACACTCGTTTGTTTCTCCGTCACTTCAGCGAGCGTGAAACGAACAGTTACGGACATTAATCTGAGAAGCAATTCATGATCATGACAAAACAAACACAAGTTCATTAATCTGTGACCGCCTTATTTACATATCAACACCTCTTCAGGAGCTCCATGTGGTCTCGTTTCACTTGGGAAGAGGTCAGAGGGCATTTATATATAGACGTCTGAGAGTGGTGGGGTCACGCGGTGGTAATGGTCGTGTAAAACTAAAGATTAGCCAATTATTAATGTGGATGGATGATGCGTAAAGTAATCAGAGGTTCGTTATTCAGATGTGATGCTCCTGCTGTGAGATGATTATCTGGACTGGCACTCACCAACGAGGCTAATGAATCAGATGAACGAATGATTCGCTTCCTACAGCGGACTGATGAAGTGTGTTTCCAGCGCAGATATTTATAGAGGACAACACGTTCTCCTCACATAAAATGGAAAAAAAAATTCCTGTTCTGGCAAAATATTCATTTCTGTTGTCTATTTAAAACTATTCATTCATTCATTTTTTAAAAAAAAATTGGTTTGAATGAATGATTCAATGACTCACTCATAAAAACTTCATTTGATTCATTACTGGATGAATCAACGTTTTTGAACGAATCTGTTGAATGAATGATTCAGTGACTCACTCATAAAACTTCACTTGATTCATTATTGGATGAATCAGCGTTTTTGAATAAATGATCAACTGACTCACTCATAAATACTGGATCAGCATTTTTGAACAAATGTCATGAATGAATGATTCAGTGACTCACTTACAGATTTCACTTGTTTTATTACTGGATGAATCAACGTTTTTGAACGAATCTGTTGAATGAATGATTCAGTGACTCGCTCATAAAAACTTCACGCGTTTCATTTGCTGGATGAATCAGCATTATTGAACAAATCATTTGAATAAAAGATTCAGTGACTCACTCAAAAACTTCACTTGTTTCATTACTGGATGAATCAGCATTTTTGAATGAATCTGTTGAATGAATGATTCAGTGACTCCGAGACTTCACTTGCTTCATTTCTGGAGGGAACTACCTCTCATTTATTACTATAATACTACTATATAATATATAATACTACTATAATAAGTAGCAATCAGGAGTTTATAGAGGCAAAAGTCGTAGCTGATAGTTAGTTAATAGTCAGAATTGGAGGCTGAAGTGTCACCCATGAATGTAAAGTTAATATCTGAAGCCCATCGTTGGCAACAGAATGATCCAGATGTCCTGAAACACACACGCATGCTCTACTCTGATCCCATGGTCAGAACTCCACATTTAATACATTTTGTTTCAGTAAAGTGTCCCGTTGTAGCAGCTGGTGACACGGCCACAGATGTGTTCTCTGTGAGATTGAATCCAGTCATGTTCTGCTACACACACACACACACACACAGAGACGGCGGGGTTCATATCTGATGGTGTCTGACCACAGCTCATCTCGGATAAGCTCGGCTCTCTAATCCCTGGATGACATGCCTTTCCAAGAACCAATCCTGAGTCTTCTTCTACTCAGCATCTTTCTGAAATGATCTTGAATCCTTCAAAGTCTCCGAATGTTTAGTAAGGAAATACATAATGCTTCTCTTGTGCGAGTTTGCCATTCTCCGATGTTCTCTGAATATCAAGTTGCAAAAGGCAAATACAGTTGTCACTGTTAGTGGTAAGCAATGATGAGAAGATGTTGTCGCATCGTCTGTTTGGAGATGAAAGCGTTCACATGTTTTAGTATAAAGCAGAGATTCCTCTCGCTCAGATGTGGAGTTCAGACCTGCAGGGGGTTTCGTTTAAAGCCAGTATTGTGTGTGTGACGTCAGAGATGCCGGTCAGATGAGCTCAAAGACTGTGTGCTGGGTGAAAGCGCCGCTGGCCAGTATTGATCACATGTCTGTTAATGCAGAGATCAGAGGAGAGAGATGAACGAGTGCGTTTACTGGAACCAAGCGCTTCAGGATTCGGATATGATCTTCATCAGAACAGCTGAGAAGAATTAATAACCGCGGTTTCAACATTTACTTATGAAAATGGAGATGATTGATGGCCCATGTGGAGATTGGTGCTTCATTGAGCTGAAGTCCTGATGGACACTCTGTGGCGATTAGAAATGAAATATTGTGGCATTGTTGATTTGAAGAGCGCTTTCACTCTATGTGACAGTCTCTGACGGGAAAGATGTGGTAGAAGTGAGGTTATATAACCCAGCCTCACAGATTCTGGGTCCCAGGGTTCCCCAAAAAATAACCATATGGGAACATTAGGGGAATGTTCAGACATGACGGCAGTCTAATTAACTAAGTCATTAATGTTAATCAAACAACAAATGGCAAAGGAAAATGACTTATTGATCTTCACTGAATAACCCGAGTATAGCTTTAAGAACAATTCATCTATATTTAATGTGTACAGTAGGACTATACAGTGTTTTTACATTTGATTTATTCCGTTTTTTTGTTGTAGGCTATTAATGATCTGAATAGCACTGTTAGAACATCTTAAAAAAAAAAGCGTTTATTTTTCATTTGTTTTGTTGTCATTCTATTGCTAACTTTTAAAACGACTCGTATCATCACTTTGATCATTTACACCCACCAATAATAGTGTTAAAGGGGACATATAATGTCCTGTAATTCTGTAAGTCCCCAGAATGTGTGTGTGAAATTGCAGCTCAAAATACCCCACAGATCATTTATTATAGCTTGTAAAGCTCTCTCACAGTGAAAATAGCCATAGAAGCTGGCATGGCATTTAAAAAAAAATATTATCGCTCGTCAAATTTGGGCGTGAGCAAAAACACGCCGTTTTTGTGCGTGTCCCTTTAAATGCAAATGAGCTGCTGCTCCAGAAGAGGGCGGAGCTTCAACAGCTCAACAACAACAACAAAGCTGGAGAATCTCACGCAGACAAAAAACAGCCCAACATGGCCCCGCCCCCTTAGTTATGTATTCTTGTGGGCGGGGTTTATGTTAATTTTAGGGTTTGTGATGTCACTCGTTGTAGCCCCCCCCTGTAAAATCTCTCTTTTCATTGAACTTTGAGCGTCGTAACTTCACAGATGTCGTTTCTGCTCAAACAGCAACATCACACACTAACTGAAGCTAAAAAAGTACATAAATCATAATCAACCACCTTTTTAAGTAATCATGATTTCAATATTATAATCATGATTATGATTTTTGCTTTAATTGAGCAGTGAAGTATTTATCACAAACTTTTTAAAACGGAAATTGATCACTAAAATACAAACAAAAAGAACGTAAAATAATACCATTAACCCTGGAGCAGTGTGAAACTTTAAAAACCGCCATAAACTGAAGTCTAATCAAGTCTTTAATGCTGTTAGTTTGGACTTTGGCTTCATAAAGTGTGAACTGTGGGCACGCCATGTAAGATTGTGTAACGTTTATGGCATTAGTCAGTAATAACAGTCGCGAGCGTGACGCTCTCAGAAGGACAGCAGTGAGATCACAGGCTCGATCTGAACAAACACTCAGAAACTGAACGGCACTGAAGGGTGAATAAGAACTCCCATGATGCTCCTTAAACGGATCATCCACCCGAACATGAAAATCACCATCACTGAGATTTCTCAAAACACCAGAATAATATTGTGTTCCACTCAAGGGCAAGTTAATGCTGACAGATGATCATTTTAAGTGAACGGTCCCTTCAACGAGCATTATGTGAAGTTTGTCATGTGATTCGTCAGTGTCACATGACACTATATAACTAGTGTATGATTATCTGTATGACTATAGAATGTCTCCATTCACATAGCTAAGTAAACGTGTGTTTTTGTGTTTTGAGGACACAAATGTGTAATGTCATGGGTATTACACTGGTATTATGACGTAAACATGTTTTATGAGGACTTTCATGCGTCCTCATAGTTCAAATAGCTTTAAAAACATACTAAACAATGTTTTATTAAAAATGTAAAGATGCAGAACATTTTGTGTGATGGGTAGGTTTAGGGGTGGGGGGGTGGGGGGACAGAATGTACAGTTTGTACAGAATAAAACCCATTACGCCTATGGAATGTCCCCATAAACCATGAAAACAACATGTGTGTGTGTAAGAGAGAGAGAGAGTGTGTACAACTACTTTTGTGATTACTGGTTTGAGTTTTAGAGTGAGGACATTTTGGCTGGTCTGTTTGTGGGTCAAGACCTGGTTTTAGGGATTAATTAGGTTAAGGGTACTTGTAGGGTAAGTGTGTGTGTGTGACATTTTTATGGTCCCGCATGTGGAAAACAGCTTATAAAATCATACAGACATTTTTTTGAAAATGTAAAAATGCAGAAAGTTTTCTGTGACGGCAGGTTTAGGGACAGTCTCACAGGCTTATTGTTAATGAATCGTAAAACCCAATTAGCTGCTATTTTGTCTCGTAGTCTAATTAGTAACGTAATGGTTTATAGTCACTGTCGAGTGTAATATGAGGTAATTTAATCATCAGAGCATTTGATGTCAGATTAAATTGTGATTAATGAAGCGAGCGCAAACACACACACACACACACACACACACACACACACACTGCTGTGTTTATTTGTGCCTTGGATTCAGGGTGTGTGAGCAGAAGCCAGATGTGTGTTTAAAGGTCTGCTCTAGTTCACTAAACACACACACACACACACACACACACAGCAGTAAAGGCGCTGTCCGTTCCAGTGCAATTATTCAAGCTGGCATGAGGATGGAGGCGGAGCTACAGTCGGCCAATCTCCCACCAGCCCCCTCTGCACACACACACACACACTTGCATAATCGCAGCGGACCGAGAGACAGTCACACGCTCACTCGCACCATGGCTGGATCGTACCACTCCCGCGCGTGAAGAAGATCAGCCAGAGGAGCGCGGCCGTCATGGGGCAGTTGTGCTGCTTCCCTCTCTCCCGCCCGCAGGATAAGCTCAGTAAGTGTTCGGAGCCGTTCTTCCAGCAGCCGCGGACCCAGAAAGCCGAGTGTCAGCGAGGAGCGCTCGTTTCTCTGCCGGGTGCACAAAGCTTTGTGTCTGATCGCGGAGCTCAGGGTTGAGGCGATGAGTCTAAACGATGTTGATTAGCAGAGGACGCCGGTGATCGGGATCTCTGAAGGTGGGAGTGGATGTGGGCGTCGCAGAAGGTCATGTGCTTTTCACACATTTCGACAGAGTGTCATTTAGGTGTGGAATTAGGGCGAGGATCCTCGTGTTCCTGTGGATGGGACGCCAACTATTGTTTTACTGAGCGTCGGTAAAGAAGGTGCAGCTCAAAAGTGGAAAAACTCATATGTGGCAGTCAGTGTCCATCTTCCACATTATTGTCTGCTAGTCGTGGTTCTGTTGTCTCTTTTACAGTATGGTGTGTTCGCTCCTGTCATTTCATCTCACGACTGTTTTCCTGTTTGCGTACAGATCGCAGCTAAAGTGCATTAATGTGGCAAATTTGCACGTCATCTATTATATAGATTTGATCATATAATGCATCTGTTTATAGATCAGTGTGGAAAGCAAGTCTGTAGTGAGTTATAAGGAATTCTTGTAATTTTACATGCTGTAACAGAGCAGCTTCGTTGTGATGGAAATGAATTTAATTGAGTTGGAATTATTTGTTTTAGGGCTAAAGATTTGTGTCGACTAATCGCTTAAATGAACGACGACTAGTCGACTAATCGATGGACATCAATAAGCCGTATATTTGCCTCTATATAACACACAGCCTAATCGGCATGAAGCTCGCCGCGGCGCACCGGAAAACGTAACGAATGTGTCGTGAAAAAACAGCAAGGGGACCATCTAAACACTTGAATCATTTATTGATCATGTTTTCCGTGTTTTCGTCTGCGGCGATGCGGACTCGTCTGCAGGAGGGAACGCACCTATGTGCAAGTTTCGTACGCATTAAATAATCCGAGAATATTTGAATATTTGTCAAACAGTCGTTTGGCATTTCAAGCTTTCTACAGATATATTTCTCATGTCTGTGAGGACCGCTGACTTTCAGCGCATCCTGTTCGTTTTCTTTATTTTACAAAAGCACAGCGTTTTCTTGTTATTTTGCGTTTACAGAAATAAAAGATTACCATTTCGAATGGTGTATTACTCTTATCTGTATGAACAAAAATGAGTGTTTTAAGTCGTGCCAGTGGCTTTTAATGGTGACTTTTACTTTTGCAATCTCTCAAAAATTATATACAAATTTTGATTTAGATTCATCAACCAGTCATCGGCTTTCAGATCGAAAGAATTATCGGTTATCGGCCAGAATTTTCATATCGGTGCATCCCTACCTAAAAATAGCGTAACGTTGCTACGACTTACATGTTTGTTTATTCTTCACTACACATATATTTTTTGTTCACACTTAAGAAATAAAGCTGCTTTAGTGGGATCGATGGTTCCACGACGACCTGTAGTGGAAGAAGGTTTAAGAGGAAGAAAAATACGATTCTTTTGAGATCTGAAATGTTCTTTAAGGGAACTAAAAATGGCTTCTTTTATGGCTTCACTGCAAAAAAAACTCTATTTTTAAGAGTGTAAGCTGCCTGCGCGTAACGAATGTCGTAATAGCAAACACCCCACTTGACGGAACGAGCTTCCCATGAGCACTTGAGAACTGCAGCATCGTTCCACGTTATTTCGACATTAGGATGCGTGTCATGATGGGCCTCACCGAGCCCTGCAGGACCGTAATCCGCCATTGTTTAGATGAAGCTCAGTTTGAAGAAGACGAGTGCGCACTAAGCCCGTGCCCTACTTTGAGCTCAAGTGACGCTGAAGAGCGCGAGGGAGCAGAAACGCACGCATGAGAGAGCGTTGAGGGACGCACGGGGTATAGATGGGAAGATCTCATGGGGTGTGTTTATAATGCTGACGGGGTCACGGCGTGTGTGTGACGCTCTCGGAGCGACAGGTTTGTGGTAAAGCAGTGGGATGCTGATAAATAATAGACGTTCACTCGTGCCTTCGGATGTCCTGCCGAGCCAAACATCATTGGATGCGGTTGTGTTAAAGACGCGTCAGTGTGTGGAAGCAGGCCGAGCGTGCCGCGCGTCTCTTCTGTTTGTGTGAGATGAACTGAAGGACGGCGATCAATCAGAGCAGAAACCGCAGCCTTGGGTTCGGAAAGTACACAAGAGTTCATGTGCCACGTCTCTATCTGTAAGGTCAGATTTGATTGCCTTGTGTGCGTTCTTCTCCAGAGATATCACACACACACACACACACACACACAGATAAGAGCTCTCAAACACACAGCGCTGTCAGTGTGTGTGAGATGTTCGCTCTCAGAAGCTCGCCATACGAATGCCGGACATCAGTGTGCATGAGTCACATTTTATTTCGAGCTGTGGCCGATTTGCCAAACTTTCAGAATTAAGAGAAAACTAAAAAAATCTAAAAGATCGGTTTCCAGATTCAAGGCACAAACAAACAAAACATGAATCTTGCTGCTATTGTGTAAAGCTCTATAATTTGATATGAATTGATATCATTTGAACTTGATGAAAAACTAAACCTGATTTAAACGTTAGATTACAACGTTTTCATTCTGTAATCGTGGTAAAGACATTTATCTATAACGCTCCGTTCACAAGATGTAATATCAGTCTCTGGTGTCTCCAGTGATGTTTCA
The DNA here is from genome assembly GCA_037194245.1 of Opsariichthys bidens. Taxonomy (NCBI): domain Eukaryota; kingdom Metazoa; phylum Chordata; class Actinopteri; order Cypriniformes; family Xenocyprididae; genus Opsariichthys; species Opsariichthys bidens. Next base: position 2,522,448 of record CM074282.1, on the reverse strand, counting down.
GCTCAAAATCCCTGTAACACAGTTCGTAAATATGGGAAGGAGGAGGCGGGAACCGGCGAACAATAAACAAGTTTTAATAAACAAATAAACCAACACTAAAATTAAAAGTGGAAGGCGGCAGTCCTCACGGCGGCTGCCGCCCCCACCCAAACAAAATACAACACGACATAAAGTCCAGGCCTGGTCCTCTCTCGTCCTTCACTGTCGTCGCTCCTCCGTGAGAGACACGAGACCGGTGTAGCGCGCAGCTGACGCTCATTATCACTCGCGTCACCGGCTCTCGCCCGCCCTGCTCGTCACAATCCCCCACAGATCATTTATTATCGCTTGTCAAATTTGCCAATTTCTAACCACATATCGATATCGGTCAACCACCACTGAGAAGGTTCTGTTCAAAACAAGAGTTGAATAATTGTCCACTAAAAGTCTTTTCACACCGAGAGCACGATGAATATCGTCAAGCGGAAACAAACACAAGCTTTACTCCTGTAACTTTTTTAGCCGTTCTGGAAACACACTAGAACCAAACAAACCGACCCCTTCAATCTGCCGTTCATGAGCATTACATTAAAGTCAGCAGCTCTTAATTGGACGTTCAAATGTAAGATACAAAAAACCAAGGCCTGTTTATTTTTATATTGTATTTGTGGGCCGGTTGTGAGAGACTCTGGCCGCGCTCCAGCGCCGTTTCACTGGAAATGAGTTCTGGAAATAGCAGCTGGTGCTTTGCTTACTAAAGTGGGTGGAAGACAAGCAGACCGTCCTACAGGAGATGCACATTGTTCCTCGATGGGAAGCACAGGTTGATTAGAGGGAGGTGAGGCGCCGACCGCTGATCTAGGAGCGGGTCGTGACCTCAGCCGCGTATGAAACCCCTCCGAGATCAGCAGACGGGAGATGGAGCTTCCTGAGGAAATGCCATCAGTCATGTCTGTTTTAGGGAGGTTTGGATCTTTAAACAAGATAAACCTCTGAACACTGGCCTATTGGAAAAAACATGGCTCTGTTTGCATTTTAGCAACAAAAAAAAACAACAACTAATGCATAAAATTCACTGCAGTTTCCAGTGCTGTAAAACACCTACAACTTTTATTCCTTTTCACACTCACAGGGGCAGATTATTGATCACTAAAGACTTATTTTAACGCGGTTGACTTGCACAAAACTGTATGAGCTCTTAACATCGTGCATAATTTGTAAATACATTGACGCTCGCATCATATAACCAGCTTCAACAACCAACATCGTAAAACGTTACGAGATCCTCGCTCATCTGTTTTGGAAAAAAACAAAAGATGCTTTCAGCACCACTCGCTGAACCCAAGACGCTACGCAATATCATTTTGCAGAAATGTAACTTATTTTTCCACTGAGCCTCGGTCGAACCATTCATTTGAGAAGTTGCGGTAGATGTTAAAACTTGTTTTTAGAGAATATATCTCTGAATTAAGTTACCGACTGATTAAGAAAACGATTTTTTGCAGTGTAATTGGAAACGTTTCTCAAGTTCCCTTGACTGACTCTAATGTTAGGATGCTTTTTACGTCTAAAATGGTCTCAATTTAGAAATGAAAGGCATTTTTCCTTCCCTGATTTTAGCCTCTGATTTGCACGCTCTGTTTTAAGGGGCGTGTCTTCTGTGAGACTCCCGTGTAAACGCCCACTGCTGTGATTGGCTGACGTCTTTCCATATGAAATAGCGTTGTATTTCTCTCTCGAGAACTGTTTTTACCATTACAGCTCTCAAGGTGAACTAATCGTGAAAACTGTCGATTATAACGTGATATTGAGATCGTGGCATGAAAGGTTGCAGTGATGATCGTCGTAGTCGATCACAGTCATGTTGTGGAGCTCGTGAAAGCCGTGATCTCGTCAATTTCTGCACACTAACGAATGCTTTCATCATAACTAACAGTGCAAACGCAATGTAAATAAGAGATTTGTTAGATAAAACGAGTTTTGGCACGAGTTTATCCGTTTGATTGACAGCTCCAGCGACTGTAAAGGGAGCGTTCTTTGATCACTTTGATCCTGCGTCGAAATACGATTGATTTAGCAAAGAATCCACAGTGAAATACAATAAATGAGGCTCATCTGAGACATTCACATTGTTGAAAATAAATAACTATATTAGCATTAGGATCGTTAGAAAGGGAATGTTGTTTTAGTCCTGCATCGCTCTTCTCACGCCGGTGGGCGGGGCTAATGCTGCGATGATGAAGTGGCCGTTGATTTCTTCTGTGGAGGCGGAGTTTCACCTATAGATTGACACATTCCAGGATCAGTCGCTGGAGTCAATAAAAGATTTTATTGGACTAACAAGGAAGTTTTCAGTTCTGAAACTTACAGGATATTCTTATAGTACGATGACCTCTTAGATTTCTCAATTCATGACCCCTTTAATGCAGAGTGGACATGATCTTTGCATGGTTATAAATGTTGGATTATTTTAAATTACCATTATAGATGAGTACAAAAACTTGGACTCTCCAGTTGTTGGAAGCATAAGAACATTTTCATGTCGGCTTTTCCCTTTATAAATCTTGATTAATTCCGCACTTTTGACGTAGGTTGAAATCCATGGATTTGAGGATCGAATCCGGTCGTACGTACGTTTTGTAAATGTGAAGATGGATGTTCAGCGAGTAAAACATGTCGGGCCGGACGTGATCGGATGAATCGGCTGTTGTGTCGCTTCTGTGTTTTCATGTTTTCAGTGTGCCTCGGATGTTTCTGATCAGTGTCGTTTAAGTGTTTGACTGAATGTCACACTATGATTTGAGAAACAAGTACAGTGTAGACAGAAGATATGTGCAGACACTAGAGAGACTGTGGTTGTGTTTTGGACTCTACGGTTAATAATGAAAAGAACACCGTTCAGTTTCTGTGTTTTGAGAAGCGAATCAGATCAATCATGGAATCAAATTGGGTTCACAATCAGCAAAGAGAAGATTTATTGTGCATTTACAACATTATTCATCATAATTACAGTATCAAGTGAAATAATCAGCCGCTCTGTCACGATCACGAATCAACGCCGTCCTGATTGTTGAGAAATCTGATGTCAGCAGAGCGAATCCGCTCTCGTGATTGAGCAGATGCGTCTCGTCTGTGTGATTCTGATGGTTTCTGATGCTGTGGTGGTGGGGAAATCACTCCAGGTTGCTAAATGTGTTGTTTATCTTGCAGATCTTCTGCAAAGCAGGCAGCGTGCTGCACGGACAAGTACGTGTTCCTCCTTCACTGTCTCTGTGTAGTGTACTTCAACCCTCACTACCCTACTACTGAGGGAGCTAGACGCAGATTCACCCCCACTGTGTTTGTCGGCAGTAGTAAATATACTGTGACGTTTTCCATTACTTTAGGGATGCACGATATATTGGTGAACAAAACTTCCATTATCAGGGTTTAATTTTATTCCGGAATTATTTTTCTGAGCCAGATTACAGACGTACTATAAAAAACACAAACATTCATGTTTTAATAGTTGATTTGAGGTATTCTTGACTGTAGTTTCATCATATCAGTTATGAACAATACCATACAAATAATTATAATAATAAACAATTTAATATAATAAAAAATTATATAATGTAATAAAAAAAAGACCATTTGTTTATTGTCAGCAAACTGACAATTCTGTTTTTTTTTGTTGTTGTTTATTTTCAATTAACCCTAACTGCTCAAAAGTTTGGGGTCAGTATGATTTTTATTTTTTTAAGAAATGAATACTTTTATTTATCAAGGATGCATAAAGTTAATCAGAAGTGACTTTATAATGTCAGAAAAGATTCAAAGCTATTCAAAGATTCCTCCAAAAAAAAAAAAAAAAAAAAAATCACAGTTTCCACAAAAATGACTGTTTTCAACACTGATAATAATCATAAATGTTTGAGCATCAAATCAGAATGATTTCTGAAGGATCATGTGACTCTAGTAGAAATTACACTGTACTATATATTCACATAGAAAACATACGATTTGCATTAGAATAATATTTCTCAATTTTTACTGCATTTTTAATCAAATAAATGCTGCGGTGAGCAGAAGAGACTCTTTCAGAAAAAATCCTGCCGACCCCAAACGTTAGCGAGCGTATCATCCGAATAATGTGTATTTCTCCCGACGTCTATATCCGTGCATCCCCACATTATCCCTGTTTGTATCAATGTAAAACAGCTGACACAGAGTTACTGTGACGCTCCATGATTAGCAGCTGTAACCCTTGACCTCACGTCTGACCGACGGTCACCGACGTAGACGTGTGTCTGATCATCTGATCTGTGTGTGTCTGTGTTGGTCAGCGCACCGCTTTAACTGACTGTGTGTGTGTGTGTGTGTGTGTAGGTGTTACGAAAGCGCCGGTGCCGGACGATGAGGAGTTAGTGAGTCTGAGCAAGCGGCTGGTTGAAGACGCCGTGCTGCGGGCCGTGCAGCAGTACATGGAGGAAACCCAACAGAACGGCACCGCGCCGAAAGACGAAGGTCCGCCAGCGTCCAATCTCAACAGCACCAAATGACCGAGAGGCGTTTGAGTAGACAGAGCTGCCGAGCGCGGGATCAGGGCTCGAACGCGTACCTTTCCCTCCCGTCTTTTACTGTTCGTTTGTGACGGACCTTCAGCGAGAGCAGTTTGACTGGACGTGACCTGCAGCCCAATCCAAAGCCAGTGAACTCTGCACTGCGTGATGAACGTGTCTGACCTGCTGTCGCGTGATGACGCCGTGTGTGTGTGTGTGTTGTTTGTGCCGTAGGGTGTGCGCGCGCTCAGAGCGGGATGGACTGGGAGCGAGAGCGCAGACGGACACAAGTACAGGCTGTAAAGACACTGTTAGCCCAAGCAAACATTCGCGCGAAGATCCTGCAGGAGCTGAACCTGTCTGGCGGAGGAAGTCCACACTGACACAACCATCCCAAAGTAAACACACACACACTCTCTCTGAAGAGAGGCCGGCCCGAGGGACATTAAATCCACTCGAGCTGACGTTATTTGATGTCTAACGATCAGCACACACCGTGGCCTTAGAGAAATCACACCTTCTTCTGATTCTGCTGAAGAACGTTTTGTTTAGTTCACAGATTCGTTTTCTCACCAGAACCTTAAAATGGTATGAGATGTTTCTTGAGTTGACTCGTGTAAACAGCACTACGGTGTCACCATTTAGCTTTTTGTTTCCCCATCTGTCACTTTTTTACTCTTAAAAAATAAAGGTGACTCGACATGATTCGTTCTCTGGAGTTCATTAATGAGTGTGATGTTCTACGTTTGCGCTCGTCTCGTCCTCTGATCGAGCGCGAGAGAGAACGGCGGCGACACGTTTGACGCCCGATCTCGAGGTTTACTCGAGGTGAACGAGTGTTGTGGAGCGCGGACGCAGAAACGAGTCTTTCTTCAGGCCCGTTTGCTCATTATTTCACAGCGGGGCGTCTGGAAAAGAATGTCTGCGCGGCTCCTCGTGAATCCAGAGGATACTGGGAAGTTCACTTCTCACATGGTCATATTCCACATCATGTGTATATAATGCATGTTATTTTTATGTTAATCATATTCAAACATCTGGTATTTCTGAGTCATATAAATATGCATTAAAGTCAGTAAAAGGAATGAATACTTTTCATTCATCAAGGAAGCATTAAATTGATCAGAAGTGACACTTCATTTCCGATAAATGTTGTTCTTTTTAAATTTCTATTCATCAAAGAATCCTGAAAAATCAGTTCCCATAAAAATATGAACGGATTTCAATATAAATGTTTGTTGAGCATCAAATCCTCATATCAGAATGATTTCTGTAATGTAATGATGCTGAAAATTCACAGGAATAAATTCCACTGTACTATATAGTCACATTGAAAACTGATGATTTACATTTTAATAATATTTCTCAATTTTTACTGTATTTTTGGTCAAATAAACGCAGCTTTAACCCTTGTGCGTCCTTATGGACATGTTTATCTTTTCAGTTTTGTTTTTTTGGTTAATGCCAACGGCATCAATTTTGGTGTGTGTTTTTATTGGAATTTCACTATTTCACCCTCCTTTCCTTTAATAAATCTATTTTACACTAATAACACAAAATAGTTCCTCTCAGGACCTTAAGGACAAAAATGTTCCCTTTGAAACCCATTAAAAATGCCATTTTTAATCCCAGGGCCATTTAACTATAATGATGCAATCTTTTATGATAGGCTTTCATTCTGTTTTCAAGGCTTCAGTTCAAATTTTTATTTATTTATTTTTACCAGATGGTGCCATTTTCTCAGGTTTGGCCTGTAAAGCAAATACTCGCTTTATTCCCGTTTTTTCTGCTTCTGCATATATTATGGAGCTATAACTGTGCGGGTGTGTTGATATGGATGTCATAAACAGTGTGGTTTATGTGTATGTATTAAAAATAACTTGTGTGCATGTAATATTTCAGAGAGAAAAACTACTGAAAAATCACAAATCCAACCGCTGTTTACCAGTGAAGCTTTCCTGGCATTTAATGGGGAAAATGTAGTACTGCGGCCAAACAAAATCTTACCGAAAGCTCATTTTTTGAGATATCAGCATCAAATTTGGAACACAACTTATTTAGATTTATGGCTTTGATTTTCTAGCTGTTTTAGAGTTCAACATGTTTCATAAAGTATATATTTTACATAAAACGTTTTTGGACATGGACATTTTTGTGCTCTTTGGGGTTAACAAGACTTTGTTCAAAGACATTGAAAAATCTTTCCAGCTCAAATGCGTTAGGATGATGGCGTATAATGGCCCCTTTGAACGGTTCACATGATTTCTAAAACAGTCCCCCGTTTGAAGCCCAAAATACACATGCTTACGGTATAACCCAGTGTGACAGCAGCACATCGAGGTCAAAACAACTCATTCCCTTCCTCGTAAAAATCAGAGATGCCAATTCAGATGAAATTACCACATGACTCCGGAGCGGCTCTGGAAACAGGAAGCCGTTTGGCCCAGAGACATGGGAGGAATCTTTTCAAATCAAACGGCAATTAAATCACAAAAACATCACATTGTGTCCTTCTGGGAAATGATCTCTTTCTAAATAATTGCCCATGAGTGTACAGGAACATTCCTATCAGATGAGATCGGAGTCGCTGTTTGTTAACGAGGCGTCTTTAAAGGATTAGTTGACTTCGGAATTCAAATCTCCTGATAATTCACTCTCCTCCATGTCATCCAAGACGTTCCTGTCTTTCTTCTTCAGTGGAAAAGAAATGGTTTTTGAGGAAAACATTCCAGGATTTTTCTCCATATGGGGTTCATAAACATCTTGGATGAAAATGTATGGATGGAAAAATAGCCACTATCTCAGCTCAGACGGATCCGTTTGATCCCATAATGCTCTGAGATTTGAAACGGCCATTGTTTTTACTGTCAAAGCTGCTCTTGAAGTCATTCAGAACGTACACGATCCGTTCTCAGGAAGCCCGGCCGGGGTTTTATTGCTTCATTTGAGGCGGTTTCCCGCGATAAATTACTGATTGAAGCTCAAAGTACCAGAGTCCAGCAAGTGTTCTTCCCAGAAGGATAATCTCACAATGTCATGTGTGCAATATAAATCACACAATACATCTGAAAAAAATCATTACAACCGCACATTCTTACAGTCGGTACACATTGAGTGATTCTGACCAAGAACAATATAACGTTCAGTCAAAACTGATCACCAGATCCTCATGACAGAGCTGGACTTTTGAGCCAATATAAGTGTAAACATGGAGAAATGATACACAGAACCATACGGCATGATGTCAGAAAGATGAAGTGAGAAATGTCACAGCGTAACGGAGTAGAACAAGAGAAGAGCAGGAGCCAAGATCAATTCTGCAAAAGGTCACTTCCTGGATGCGAATGATGTGTGATGTGAACGATGCGTGGCACACGTGTTGGATGTTGTTCAGGCTTCCAGCACAGACCTTTGGTTCAAACGATCACATTTATTGACAGGCGCCATAAACATCAACTGATGCACCAATGAACGTCAGTCTTCAGCTTATCTACAGTGTGACTCGCGTCTGAATTATGATCCGATGAAGGTTTTGCCTTTGATGACCGTGGTGTTCGACCAGTCATATTCCGTTCAAAGGCTTCATTGAGCTGCACCTCGTCTCAGGTGATCATTACACAAATGTGATGATGTCAGTGCTCGTAGTTATTTTGGTGGAAAAAATGTGCTTCCTGTAGCAGTATTTGATTGACAGGAGGGGGCGGAGCTTCACCACACGTGTTTCTGAGTACCTGTGGTTTGAATGATCCGATCATGACATGTATTCAGTGCTGATTCGATCACAGAAGATCAGCGGAAAGAACAGATGGGTTCACAAACGGGTTATTCAACCACTTACAGGGAAAATAGGCTATAAAACACTGAAGTGAGATGCTTTACCTTCAGTAAATGTCAAGTTTACATATTTTACTGGGCGAAATCAATGCTCTCGTCACGATAAAGACCGATGAATATGTTTTTGGCGATTAAATTAGTTGAATATTTCACAACAATGGTGGAGCTTCAGGCGCACAGTTTTCCTCACTGAACAGTGTAAACTCAAAACAACAGCCATCGCTGTAAATATTTGATCGTTCCGCCTTTCCCAATCTCCCCAGCTTCATGCAAGCATGTATAAAGTGCAGCGACGAGTCGAAGAGTTGAATCACCACCCCCGATGACCCTCATGTTTGTTTTTCACGCATTTCTGCTCATGAATGATTTAAAGCTCGGGCGGATCACAGCAGGTGTTCGCCGCTCCGTCACCCTGTTACCAAACACACAGAGCTGGAAGTCTGGTTCATAAGGACTGCAAAAATCGATGTGTCATTTAATTACGGCTGTTGCTTCAAGGCAGCGTGTGCGGCCGCCGCTGCCGTTCACGGGGTTGTAATTACACAGCACGACGTCCAAGACGGAAAACATCGCATCAGCGTGTCCGGCTGGAGCCGCGGCTTCAAAACATGATCCGATCGAAGCGCGCTCACGGTACATCTGTGGGATTTAAAAGCACCAATGCTTTCATCAAATGACTGTAAATGTGGACTAAATGATAAAAACCTCATTTCCAGTTCATCGTGATCGTGACTGTCAAGTTCTGTGTGAGAAAAGGACTGAAATTGTGAATCTTTCACATGTGTAAGTTCTTGATGACTATTATCCGGACATGTAGAAAAGAAGCGCTCTGCTCGCTCAGCATCCGAGTATCTGCAGTCGCTCGTGTGCGCACGAGTTCACGGGAGTAGGAATGCAGATGCAGTCCGGTCCTCCGCTGGCCTGCCGACGGATGCCGTTCCCTCGTCTCCATGGAGACCTAAACAGGCGGATGCATTCGATCCGTGCTGGCGGTGCATTTATTTACTCGGTAAGGAGGTGACAGGCGAGCCGCGGATCTCCTGAGAGCTCTCGAGAAGCGCAGCACGGCTCCACTTGTGACATGATGTTCCTCGTTTTAACGACTACAGTCACGACCTGCCAATAAAATATCATTATTATTTGATCTTAAAGTCTCCTAATTTTGTTTCATTTTCTCCTACGACATGTTTACATGTATTCAAGGTCAAAAAACACTTTTATTTTCTCCTAATCATTGCAGATCTTTCCTTTCAGTTTCTGACGTGCTTCGTTCAAAGAGTCGGTCTCTCTAAACCCCGCCCCTCTCTGAGAGCTGCTCTGCTCTGATTGGTCGGAAACCAAACACTCGTGACAGTAACGATGGCGTCGGTTTTACCGAACCGATCAGAAAACAGCGTCTTCTCCACATGAACAACACGAGCCAAACTCTTCCAGCCTCAGACACAACACCAGCGATCGAGGGCGGGCCAAAGAGATGCCGTTCAGCCAATGGAGACCACAGGCTGGCATTATGCAAATTAGTTACAAACCTACATAGGTTTGAGCAGGAAGTAAGACTGGAATTACCAACGACCCGCAGATCTCGCAGAGCCGCGAGGGAACGGCGCGAGGCCGGTGACGCGAGAGATAATGAGCGCCACCTGCGCGCTACACCGGTCTCGTGTCTCTCACGGAGGAGCTCCGGAAGCATAAAAGAGGAGCGACGACAGTGAAGGACGAGAGAGGACCAGGCCTGGACTTTATGTTGTGTTTTATTTTGTTTGTGTCATTTTACTTTCGTTTTATTGTTTGTTTACTTCTTTGATTAAAGTTTTGGTGGAACGTTCGCCGGTTCCCGCCTCCTCCTTCCCATATTTATGAACTGTGAGGTTATGACACACTATTGTTCAAATTGTGGTTTTATATAAGAACTAACCCAAGTCCAAACTCTAATGAAACGGTTTCTCTCTCCCTCTCGCTGTTTTTAATGAGTGACTCAGCTTCGGTTCAGCTCTTTAAACATTCCCTCGCTGTGTTAACAAATGTCCACTTAACATCTCACCCATAAACCTGCGGCAGTAACAATAAACAGTGGAGCGAACGTCTCACCAGCCTCGGGGGACGATTACATTCAACAAATCAGTGTTGTGAGAGCCGTGGGACCCTCGGTCGGCCCGACTGTGAGCTGTGCTCACAGTCTCCTCTAACAGCCCGTCTGCTCATAATTACGACTTGAGTCGAGTCTGACTCGAGCAGCAAATGAAGACAACGACCTGAGAACCAGTGACTCGAGCCGAACCTGAAAATGCATGACTTTACAACAACTGCAATTTAATTGTTATTTTTGAAATATTTGTGACATTAGTTGATAAATAAAATGCAGGTGTGATTGCATGACGCTGTACAAGCGCAGAGAACAATATGGAGGGCTAAGTACAAAACTATGGGGAACATGTGACCAAAACGACCAATGACACGATGAACGTGAACCCATGAAACAACAAGACCGCTAACAAGAAATGTACCAATTAGAACATGACACGTGAAACGAGGGAGCCTGACAAAAGCTGATCAGACATGACAGACTTAAACAATTAAGAAATAAATAAAATGTCAATATCCAGGGCAAGAAGTCAAGACTGTATATTAAACACATCTACAGATCACATATGTTGATCTCTACTACATACAGAAGACAAGTTCTAGGCTACATGAAAGACATACTGTATGAATCACATGTGCATCAAGTTTAAAAGCAACAAAATCTTTTGAATTTGCCAACATTTGAAGAAATGACACATTTTTAAAGCACTAAAAGAGGATCACTTTTGCAAACAATGTATGAAATTCTGTTTCTATGAGAGGTGGGAATGCCTGCGTGTGGATGTTACGGAAGGTCACCCATAACACCCTAGCAACCATACAGCAACATCCCAGAAAGCACATAGCAATACCATAGCAACTGCATAGAAACACCCTAGCAACCGTACAGCAACATCCCAGAAAGCACATAGCAATACCCTAGCAACTGCATAGTAACACTCTAGCAACCGTACAGCTACATCCCAGAAAGCACATAGCAATACCCTAGCAACTGCATAGAAACACCCTAGCAACCATACAGCTACATCCCAGAAAGCACATAGCAATACCCTAGCAACTGCATAGTAACACTCTAGCAACCATACAGCATCATCCCAGAAAGCACATAGCAATACCCTAGCAACTGCATAGAAACACCCTAGCAACCATACAGCAACATCCCAGAAAGTACATTGCATCACTTTAGCAACCACTCAGATCACCCAAGCAACCATAAAGCAACATCCCAGCATGCACATAGCAATATTCTAGCAACTGCATAGCAACCACCCAGAATACCCTAGCAACTACATAACACTTTAGCAACCATTCAGAACACCCCAGCAACCACCCATAATACGCTACATAGCAACTGCACAGCACGACCCTAGCAACACTTCAGCAACCACTCAGAACACCCTAAAAACCATATAGCAACATCCCAGCAATAACATAGCAGTACCTTAGCAACAGCATAGCAACACCCTAGCAACGGCATAGAATACTCTATTTCCCACCTAGATTATGCGTGCGACAAACACACAGAGCAGTCATGAAGACCTGAGTGGACTTCTGCATCAAACACACGACATTAAAGACAGCGAGCAGGACGCTCATTCTGACCGCTGACTCTGCTGACTCTCCAACTAATTACATCTGGACACTGCATGAATAATTCAAGATCTTATAAACCTGATGATCGCAGCACACTTCACACCACCACCTCTGACGACCCGCACTGCTGATCAACCACTTTGTTGTCGGGGTAGTCGAGGCCTAGTGGTGAGGGAGTCGGGCTTGTAACCTGAAGGTTGCTGGTTCGATTCCCACGCCGGCAGGAACTGAAGGTGGGGACTGAGAATGAACAGCACTCTCTCCACCTTCGATACCGTGACTAAAGTGAGCTGGAGCAAGACACGAAACCCCTAAACGCTCCGCAGGCGCTTTCGGACAGATTTCGAGTATGGGTCACCATATACATCACGACTTTCACTGAACCAGTCCATGAACTCACTCTGCAAACAAGATCCGTTTGATGATTTGTACACGAAGGGTGAAAAGGCTTGAAATTTTGACGTTGTGGCGACAAAATGAGGAACATTCAAATAAATCATACTATTGGTTTTTGTTGGTTTTTATGTAAAAACCCAAAAAGTGTGTGCGGTCCAGTCTGCTGTGACCAAACACTCATTATCATATCTGAATCTCAGCACTCGTGACAGTAACGAACCGATCAGAAAACAGCGTCTTCTCCACATGAACAACACGAGCCAAACTCTTCCAGCCTCAGACACAACACCAGCGATCGAGGGCGGGGCAAAGAGACGCCGTTCAGCCAATGGAGACCACAGGCTGGCATTATGCAAATTAGTCACATTGCTTCTACATGAAAGGGAATATTTGAAAAAGCATAACAGGCGCACTTTAAATCTTGCTATGCATTTGTACGATTTCAGAAGACTTGTAGTGCAGGAGTTGCATGGATTACTTTTATTTGTTTGATGCTTTCGTGTCCTTTTTTGTAAGCTTGATGGAAACGAGTAACAGACATGATGAAACGCTGACAGAACGGACACGTTTTCTGAACATTTCGTGATCTCTGTCGGTGTTAAGCGCCGCTCTCTGACCCACTGACCCGTCTGTGTGCAGAACAGTTTGTGTTTCTTCCAGGCTGAACACTTGCACTCAATCACCAGCTGTTCCCTGGGGTCCCGACAGGCTCCGTTATTCCAGCAAAACTGGGGCAAAACATTAGGTGCGTAAAAGCCTGAACTCAAGAGTGCATGAGCAAAGAGGCAGACCGGAGCACCGGTGTTCGCTAGCTAAAGGAGGCATGAATGGAGCAGATTAACTCTCACCGACGGTTCACGCACACACACACACACACACACACACACACTCCTTGATGTTCCGTGTTGCCATGGATACTCGGAATGACGAGAAAATGGAACATGAACAGAGTAGACGGGGAGTGCGTTCTTCGCTTCAATCAAAGACAAAGGTGTGGAGGCAGACACGAGTCTGTTCTGAATCTCATCGCAGCAGAAGGACGACGGACATGAAAGAAACCCCGGCGAACGCTCTTCCAGAGAGTGCGACGCAATGGAAAATAGAGAGGATTTAGTGGCACAAAGAGTTTCCCTTCATGTCCCTGTCTGTGTGAGCGGAGTCTTAAATCAATGAGCTCTTGAGTGCTAAAGGTTGAATTTACTTTAACTTTGTAAGCAGACATAAATCAGGGGATTGTGGAGCAGACGGGCCTCATAAAACCGCCGTTAAACACCAAACATGGTAAGAATCACGGTCCTTTAGATTGCTTCGACCTCCTCCATCCAGAAACTCGAATGGTTCATCCGAGACTGGACAATGATGACAGAATTTCATGTTTGGGATTGCTTTAACGTCATGAACTCTGACAAGACCCTTCATTTCTGCAACAATGAACACGCATGTGGTGGAGAGGTTTGAATACGCAGACTGAGGGAAATTCTTGGCTCAGAGTAAATATTTCACAACAGATTTTCAAGTAATCCTAAAGGATAGGGACACACTGAACTGATGCCAAACAACGAGCGCTGACGAGAGCCGGCTGTGTTGTCACCTTGCGTCAGGGCAAAAAAAAAGTGCATGTGAACCGACAGAGAGAACAATATTATTAAAGCTTCGCCCAGGAGCACATCAGAACGGCCTTCCGTCGCCATTATTCACTAAACTGAACAGCCAATCAGAGCTCTCTCTCTTTCCCGATGGCCTGATGCCGGTTCTACATGCCAAATAAAAAAACCTGACGGCGTTCGACTGAAGCCAACGGTGCCGAACAGACCAGAGAACACGGTCGGCTGATGTTTAAAAATGCCCCGAAATTAGAGTTTCGAGAAAATAAATGTTATTATTGACAAAAAAACGATCCAAAAATACTGCTTTGGTTCAAAATTACATTGGAAATGAATATGGGTCAATTTGACCCCCTTTATGCATTCTTGGGGAGTGATACAAAAAAAATGTATTTTTCCCGTCGTATGACCAAGAAACATGGGAATAACACTGATACGGGTCAGAAACTATTTTCTTTTGAAGAATTCATCAAATATCAAACATGACGATAAGAAAGCTAAATAGTTTCTATAAATATCTGAGATTATCAGTGTTTTTCTGCTCCTTATTCTAGAAATCTTGAGGTCTGTCCGCAACGACACTGACGTTCAGCATGAAAATTCAGTCTGGATTTCACGTGCGATTTGTCTGTTCAGACCGAAGCCTAAAAACAGCAAACGAGTGTGAATCCTGTTGGCTGGCCAGATTTCTATTAAGAGACTGTGATGTCAATGTTTGTTTGTCATTCTGAATGGTCTCAGCGTTCATCCTGCCGTCAGTTGTTTCTGTCCTGTGCTCCTGTCAATCACAGCACTCAGTCTCTCCACAGGACGTGAGGTCAAAGGTTAGAATGATTGGCCCTGGCATCTCCCAGCATGTGTGTGTGTGTGTGTGTTCAGATGAGTCACATGAGCACAGACCTTTCGACCTCCCAGATGACACACGGGGATTCAGTCGGAGCTTTGACATGTTTAAAGCCAATAATTATATAATATATATATATATATATATATATATATATATATAAACACTCTAACTCTTGAGGCTATTTTATATAACAGAATAAGACATCATTTTTATATAGCTATTATACTGTAATAAAGACAATTATGTCAATTAGCATTATTCATGAACTTTATTATTAAAAATACCCCAAGATGGCTTGAAAAATGCACATGAATTACACATTGACATTTTAAATAAGTATTTCACTCTGTCACACAATTACTTCATAAATTAATGAAATGAAACTTTCTTTTCATAAACCAGTACTATTGGTCCCTTTATGTCCCCTGTGGGTTTTGCAAATATTTAAAGTATTAAACGCACAATATGTATTTTTTTCGCCGCTAGGTGTCGCTAAACTCTTCAAAACAATAACAAAGGCAACATAGCTTGATGACGCAGTGAATGTGGAATCATGCCGATGGATCTATGAATGAGTGAATGGTGTTTTTATCGTGACTGCGGCGTGAAGGAGGCCGAGAGGCGCGGGCGCGACCACTAATGAGAGACAGGTGTGAAGAAACGAGGACATTTCATTCTACCGAACAACTCAAAAGTGCTGAAACTCTACTCATACAGGTCAGTTTATTGGATGAATTAAAACTGCGAGGCTACACTATCATACCAAACTGTATTCGAGTGTGTTGAAAGTTGTAATGTTTAGTATTAGTTTGTTGTCTGTAACAGTATCTAGATCAACATCACACTGTCGTGTTGAGCTTTATAACATGGATTAATCTTATATACATTTGCTTACCTCGTCTAATATCGTGTAAGAGCGTCTCTGTCAAGTCGAAGATTGTCGCAAAGCTCTCGCCATCTTGGAAACGCCACGCCGATATTGATCCTCGTTTTATTTCTCCTTTTGTCCCAAACTTTGCTTGCCATGCTCCATCATGTTTGAACGAAAACAACAGCAGCCCAGCAGCTGTCCGTGTCTGTTTCCATGGTTATTACGTAGGAAACCAGGAATAATGCAGGTATTACGTCATTGACAGGTGATGAGTGATCAGGTGTAAAGATGTGAAAGACTTCATTCCCTACATTCGTTGGATTTTATGTAATTGTATTGAGAATACATTTGTTTAATTGGTATTTTGTATATCCTTGCAAGCTATAAAAAAAAAAGTTCCAAAGCGGCAAAAAAAAAAAAAAAAAAAAAAAAAAACGTTCGTTCACTACTTTAAACCCACAATTCTCTCTGATTTCAGTGTGCATTCGATGTACACAAGCATTATTTCCCAAAATCCAACGCGGAGAGACAGAGAGCGTGTGGAAGAGCGGGATTGAGCGCGTGTGATCCAGAGATTACTTACAGCTTTCTTTTTTCTGCTTTAACATTCATTTCATGTTAGTTCTATTGCTTTAACTATTTTTTATTAATCATTACTTGAATAAAACCTACTAAAATATAGAGATACGAATTATTATATGGATGATTTTTAAAAATGAAATTATATTAATAAGGGAAAAATAAATATTATTTTTTAAATTAAAATATATTATGTTGTCATTAACGCAGTTTAATGTTGCTAACAGCGAGGTGTTTTAATCACTTGTGGCACTAACGCATCAAACTTTAAAAGATGATAATTATTGGATGATTTAAAAAATACCCGTTAATCATCTGTAGCGCATTCATTCTAATGTAATCATAACGGTCGCCTGAGGAGGGCGCTCAAGAGTTTCTAACAAACTATTAAAAATAATAAATGCATGAAATAATGTATACTTGTTAATGTGTGTTTATTTTTGTTTGCAGTTTTTTTTAATAGTATTTAATGGTTATGAACACGTTAATCATGAAAAAAAACAATTATACAATCGATGAAACTACAAAGTTGGCACAGAGTCATTATGATTCTTACGGTTATTAACATTATTTTATAACATAAGTAACATGTAGGATAAAATTAATTTCTGAGGCAGCTCCAGCTCTCCGACACACAGTGTGTTCGTCAGCGTCCGAATTCACTCACTTCATTTCCTTCACCCAAATCCTGCACACTAGACAGGGATTAGTGAACGAGTGAGCGAGTGATTCTTGGAAACATTTAGGATGATGTAAGTACACAGCTGAACGAAATATATGTGTGCAAGTGGTTTTTGGATATTTTTATATAAAAATCTTACATATTGTACCTTTTTAAAAAGAGCTTGGGACTAAACCTTATAACTCCATTGGCTCCTCAAACTGTCAGTCAAACCTCATAACTCCGCCCACCTCTATCATGAATGAAGTGGCACAGTTTGGAGCGGCTCTGCTTGTTTGCAATGCAATGGTACATAAAGAACTGGTTATTTTATATAAGTACAGCGTTTTCTTCACTGAAGAAATATTATATATATATATAGATTTTGGCCAAATGACAGAAAAAAGTGCCCACATAGCTACAATAAACTATAAAACTTGTAAGTTGTTGTGATTCACTTACTGCCTAAAAACGCGGCTGTTATTATGACGGACATTCAACTTTCATTTGAGCGTAATTTTGGCCACAATCAATGATCCTTTATAAAACAACACAGTGTTCAACTATTTTAGAGGGTGTTTTTACAATATGAGGTAAATCCAACCCTGTACAAGTCAGACAAAAATTCTATAGAGTCAGTTTCTAAGTGCTTTATGTAGTATTTCAGTTCCTGTGTTGCTCTTGTAGTCGGCTGGAGTTTCCTTGTTGATGATCCCTGGAGTATTTAAGCCCTCGTTCTTCTTGTCCGCGGTCGGATTTTGTTCTTGGTTGAATGTATTGTTGGTGTTTTTCAGTTTTGATCCGTCATGGTTTCTAATCCCTGGGCTTGGATTATTGTTCCAACAATAACAGCCGCATTTAAATCCTCCGAGTTTGACCAGAAAACATGATCACATAATGGATCCAGCAGCCGCACATCCGGATGGAAAATGGAAACGGCTGTCATGTTTGTTTATTAAAAGCAAATGTGTAAACAAGTTAAAAAAAGAACAAAGGTTATTAATAAAATACGCCACAGACACATTTTCCTGCTCTTACCAAGTGGAAAATACCTCATGAAATCATGCGCGCTATCCAGCAAATAAAAAAACTTGAGAATAAAAGTCATTTAACAGGAAGGATAAAAAACAAAACATAGCAAAATCCCCATAAATGTTATAAAACAAACCATACAACCTTGACCTCTGACACTGAAGGCTCTCTGACGGACGGATGAACACATCAGTTCAGTCTCTGTGGCCGTGTTGATCATTTGAAGGAGAAATATTTCATTAAATGCTGCTGGTCAGTGTTAAATTTACATTCCTGTGTCTGTTTTTATTCTATATTTTTGAGCATAGAGTAACGTCTCATTAATGAACCTTTTTATTAATTCTTCAAAATCAAAGTTTTTGTAAGAACGACAGCAAAATGCAATGGGACACAAGAAAAGATATATTTGACCATTTTTCTTTTGAATATATCATTATATGAAATTAGTGAGAACATTTATGGGAATTACCAGTAAACCAAAAAGAAATTTGTCATTTAAATTGAACAGAATAATCCTTACGTATTTTAATTGAATAATTGAACAATCCTTAATCAATTATTTGACTAAAATTGATGGAATTTTTACTGTTAATTAAATAAATGGTAAAAAAAAACCTTTTTTTGAGTGTGAGCGTTATTGATTTCAATGGATTTAATTCAGTTCCTCTGAACGTACTACTACTTTCTTTTTCTCACGAAACGTCAAAACAGCATCAATATTCCTCAAACTAAATATATTCTTTCTGCTGGTGATAAAAAGATCTGATTCTCCTTCATGCTGGCGACAGAAATCCGGATCCTCTTTCCTTTTTGCTCTGTGGATACTAACACGTCATTTCATTTACATTTCAGAATTAGCGTGTGTGTGTTTATATGTTTATAAATAAATGGGAAGAAAAAAAAAAATTGGACCCGAGTGCAATTTCAAAAACACTAAAAGTGCTGCTCATCAATAATAACACGTGACATCACAATCATCTTTTATCCTCAGATGTCTGGATCCGTACGGAAGGCCCTGTGAGTCCAGCGTTTTCTGCTCTCAATGCATAAAACACGAAGCTATAAAGACGATGTGACGTTAACATCTGATCCTTTAAGCGCTCCTCACGGACGACGCTCGAGCTGCATTAACAGCGTCGAGCACTTCAGCCTCGCTGCGATTGTTCCTCTGTCAACACGTTCGCTCCTGACGACGATCACTGGCCTTCAGACGGAGCGTCTGCACGTCTTACTGAACACAACGCATGCCATTCTGAGAAATGGAGCAGTGACAATAATGCTAAAAAGACCTTCATTAGAACAGCCTCTCAGTATAACGGCACTAAAACACTGAAGCAAGACGAGCGTCTGATTTTCCAGGAAGAAATAATCTGATTATTCATGGAAAAGACGAGAGCTTTCCTCACGTGACGATGTGAATTTAAAAGAACAGAAAGACTCTTAGAGACTCACAAAATACAGTGTTATGATGTAAATCATCTGTTTTAATGTGAATATTTATTAGAGTGTAATTTATTCCTGAATGTTCAGCATCATTACTCCAGTTTTCAGCGTCACATGATCTTTCAGAAATCATTCTGATAGGATGATTTGATGCATTTATACTGAAAACGGTTCTGAATCAGCGGTTCGGAGTCACGTGATTTCTGTGAACGGCGCTTCGTTACGTCACACTTTCGATAGTTCAGGTGATTTTTGACACTAAAAATTCGTGACGCTTCAGCGTTCTGAAATCCTTCATCACTAGATATTGTTGAAAAGTCGTTATTTAATTTTGTTGAAGAAACAAATTGGATGATTTCAAAATACTGTAGAAATCTGATGCAAATACTGTGATGTTTCTGAAGGTGTGTGCCTGTGATTCTCACACACACACACTCACAATCATTCGTCACATGATTCGTCTTTATTACGTACGAAAAAATTGAAACACGACTCAAAGCAAAAGACAAAAAAAAAAATCAAACAGATGCTGCTCGATCAGAGTTCAGACTGAAGGCTTCAGGTGATGGAAGTAAACATGATCACATGATCTTCAGTCATACGCTGTCCTGAGATCAGCCGCTCACTGCGCCACGGACAGAGGGATACTCGAGGGTCCGGCGCCGCTCTGGGCCGCCGGGGAGGAGACGCTCGAGGACTGCGGGACGGGGTTGGACGTCGAGACGGCCGCCGCCGGCTCCATCTTACTGATGTGAGTGATGAAGCGCAGGCGCAGACGCATCGCCGGCCTCAGCGAGCAGATGATCCTCTCCACCTGCACACACACACACACACACGTTACACCTGCGCACAAGTGACCTATAAAGCCCTTTCTGGGCTTTACTAAAATAGATTTAAGCTTGAATGTTCAAATAATTGTAGGTGCATTCATTCTTGATGCATTAATTTAAATATATCTAGTCAATATAATATATTCGTCTGAAATAATTCTGTATTTTCAGCTATTGGGAAGCAGATAAACACCTCAATCTATGCAGGATTCGAGATGAAGACGTTGAAGTTCAGACGATGAAGCACAGGCGGAATGATCTTTATTTCCAGCGACTGATACTGAGCTGATATACGTGACCTTTCCTGTTTTCCCCCGAGGGAGAAACAAACAAACAGCGTCTTCAGAAAGAGACTCGACCTCCTGCCGCCGCAGACGAACACACGAGACCAACACAAACCTGGACGAGTCCGACCCATAATCACAGACGGATTGTCCAGTTCTAACTATTTCACGTTTGGCTGAATCGGTGGCTAATCCATATGAATACGTACGATCTCATCTGTGATCTGCTGTGAGAGAATGTTGTACATGAGTCATTCGGTTAATCTCACACGAGTCACAGAGATTTCCTGATCCACCTTGAGCAAATTATGAGCGTAACTTCCGTTAAGCGCTTTATGAACATATTTTTTTATGAACTGAGTACAATGAGATGACATTATTCTACTCCTCCTTCAACCGTCGAACATTAAAAGGACATTTAAAAAATGTAAAAGCATCAACTTTCTACAGACCATGAATAACCAGAAAAGCGTGATTCTCTCCACATTCTTTCAATATGACTGTAGTAGTAATATGTATATATATATATATATATTTGTGTGTTATGTAACACCGTTGCCTTAATCAAAAATGTTATTAACTTCAGCATTGCATTTTAAAGTGATTTCTGTTATTTTGACACATAATAAATTGTATTTACCCGTGAAAACAAACCTGGAAAGAGACGTGAGGATTCAAGAAAAACCCCAGAGATTCTTCCTGCATTCTAGTAAATTATTCTATATATGTATTAAATAAGTTTAATAAATAATCTATTATATATAATAATTTTTTTTATATATAAATATATATATATATATATATATATATATATATATATATATATATATTTAATAATAATTATTTATATATATATATTTAATAATAATTATATATATATAATATATATTTAATAATAATTATGTTATATATATATATATATATATACACATATTTAATAATAATTATTTTATATATATATATATATAAAATCAGAGGAGCAGAGCACAACTGTGCGGTCTGTTGTCATTCTTCAAAATGTAAAGGGAAAACTAGAAAATAATCACGAGGAAAAGCGTGCAGCGTCTGAAAAGAGCTCGTCATCGTCATTCTTGTTAAAACATCACGTTAAAATATCTAGCGTTACGTAATTCTTGTGAAAGCAAAACTGACGGATAAGCTTTATTTGTAGGACAATCTTACGATTTGAAATGATTCGTTTTCAGTTCCCCAAACCGGAAGCACCACCTAAATATATACATATACGTGTGTGTAAATCAATATTTTTTTATTGTACGTACTGAAAACAGACTCTAGCTTTATTGTTACTCAATATATAACGCTTTGACAGAGGAGGACACGGCCAGCGGAGGTCCATGAGAGGGTTCGGTCCGCTGAGCTTCCGTCAGACTCTTGCTAGAAACTCAGATATATTGTTTCTTTTATGCTTCTCTCTCATGTTACAAGTTTAAATCTGCGAGAAACAACTTGTGAATAATGCGTCTGTCAGCGTCAAGGTCGGTAGGAAGACTCTACGCAGTCAGATCAAATGTTTCCACATAAAAAAGACTTGACGTACATCAGATGGGCACATTATGGGATGTTGAGGACGACTGACGTCAATGAAGATGAAACGGAAAGTGTTTATATATGGTAAAAGGAAACAGTGATAATCTGTTGTTTATCCATTCAACTTTGAAAGTCTTTGTTCAATGATAGATGAATATGATTTTACTGAATACATACTTTTGCTTAGAGCTCATTTTTTTGTTCTTTGAGATCACAACTGAGAGACTTTAATTTCATTGGTGAATTTCGCAGTGACGTACGGTCAGAGGCGCACCTTCAGGTTTGCTTGTTTCTTAAAAATCACAGAAATTCATAGGAAATTACATAGTTACGTTTTCCCGTGAGATCAGGTTGGATTGTCTCCCAAAATATCCCATTTTTTAATGCAGCTCTACCGTTCTCCATTACTTTTGTGTTTTTCAGGACAGCGGTGGGCAACCTTATGGCACGTGTTGGGATAACGAATGAATCTGCAGGCTCACAGTATTTATAGCACCTAACTTAATACACCAGACTGTGTGACTATGAGGAATAATCGCCTCAAAATGTACGTCTGCATGCAAGTTTGAGGGACTTTATTTAAATAAAATATACGCACCTCTTTAGCTATTGTCACGTGCCAAATGTCTTACATTTTTAAGGCCGGTTTGCTTGAGCGCACTAACTCGTCAGCGCTCGTCAATGTCAGAATGACTGAGACGGCCAATCAAATCAAAGAAGGCGGGGCTTAAGTGTAAATGCAAATTAGTAGATGAATGTTTATATCTGAATAAAAGCCTAAATTCAGTGTGTTCATCATAGAAAACATTCGAATATCCTAACAGAAAATGTGGACTAAACATTTAGTTTCAAAGACGAACAAAAGTTGTACGGGTTTGGAAGGACATGAGGGTGAGTAAATGATGAAAGAATATTTATTTTTGGGTGAACTAACCCTTTAAACTAAAGTGTAATCCATTGCATTTGTGACACAATCTCGTCCGGCAAGGAGCCAACCTCCCCAAAAAAATCTAGCAACATTTTTTTGTCCAATGAAGGTTATGGCCTTGATACAAAGAAGAATGTTCCTCTCTCTCTCTGTGTGTGTGTGTGTGTGTGTGTGAGTGTGTGTGTGTGTGTGTGAGACATATCAGGACACAAATGTGTATAATGTCATGGGTGTGACGCTGGTATTACAACTTCAACGTGAAATATGAGGACATTTCATGTGTCCCCACTTTTCAAACAGCTTTAAAAACACACTAAACAAGGTTTAATTAAAAATGTAAAAAAGCAGATTGTTTTCAGAGAGGGTTAAGTTTAGGTTTAAGTTTTAAATGTACAGTTTGTACAGTATAAAAACCACTACGCCTATGGAATGTCCTCACTTTGATAGCAAAACGAACGTGTGTGAGTGTGTGTGAGTGTGTGTCTCACCTGGTCTTTAACGCTGTCCCCAGTAAACATGTATTTGATGTGGTACAGGAAGTCACAGATGGGGTCCATATAGGACAAGTGTTTAATGTGCTGGTCCACTGCCTGAAGCATTTCATAAAACGCCACTCCAATCTGAGGAAGAAACACATTCGTCAGCAACGACCTCATAATACACGTCACAACACAGTCATTCATTTGGAGTCAAAACTGTTCAACGCTTAACTCATTAATATAGCGACTTCATTAATCAATCATTAGTTGATGTTGGTCCGATCTGATCTAGTCAGCTGGAGAAATACCAATCCTGCGATGAAGGCTTATGATTATCAACAAAGTCTCTTATGTCAGGACCACAAGTCTGGCATTTATGGCATCATAAACATCGTTCCTCAGAAAGATTGTGCAATATGCATCATCTACAGTAATTATTGTTTTATCGACGTGTAAACTGACATCGTCACTCAATTTTAAAGAAACAAACAACTACATACTGAATATAATATTGCAAATTTTATACAATAAATATGATAATATTAAGTAAGTGACAGCAGAACCGCTGTGTGTCTGGTGTTTTGTTGCTGAATGCCTCTACAGTATTGTTCAAAATAATAGCAGTACAATGTGACTAACCAGAATAATCAAGGTTTTTAGTATATTTTTTATTGCTACGTGGCAAACAAGTTACCAGTAGGTTCAGTAGATTCTCAGAAAACAAACGAGACCCAGCATTCATGATATGCACGCTCTTAAGGCTGTGCAATTGGGGTATTAGTTGAATTAGTTGAAAGGGGTGTGTTCAAAAAAATAGCAGTGTGGCATTCAATCACTGAGGTCATCAATTTTGTGAAGAAACAGGTGTGAATCAGGTGGCCCCTATTTAAGGATGAAGCCAACACTTGTTGAACATGCATTTGAAAGCTGAGGAAAATGGGTCGTTCAAGACATTGTTCAGAAGAACAGCGTACTTTGATTAAAAAGTTGATTGGAGAGGGGAAAACCTATAAAGAGGTGCAAAAAATGATAGGCTGTTCAGCTAAAATGATCTCCAATGCCTTAAAATGGAGAGCAAAACCAGAGAGACGTGGAAGAAAACGGAAGACAACCATCAAAATGGATAGAAGAATAACCAGAATGGCAAAGGCTCAGCCAATGATCACCTCCAGGATGATCAAAGACAGTCTGGAGTTACCTGTAAGTACTGTGACAGTTAGAAGACGTCTGTGTGAAGCTAATCTATTTTCAAGAATCCCCCGCAAAGTCCCTCTGTTAAAAAAAAGGCATGTGCAGAAGAGGTTACAATTTGCCAAAGAACACATCAACTGGCCTAAAGAGAAATGGAGGAACATTTTGTGGACTGATGAGAGCAAAATAGTTCTTTTTGGGTCCAAGGGCCACAGGCAGTTTGTGAGACGACCCCCAAACTCTGAATTCAAGCCACAGTACACAGTGAAGACAGTGAAGCATGGAGGTGCAAGCATCATGATATGGGCATGTTTCTCCTACTATGGTGTTGGGCCTATTTATCGCATACCAGGGATCATGGATCAGTTTGCATATGTTAAAATACTTGAAGAGGTCATGTTGCCCTATGCTGAAGAGGACATGCCCTTGAAATGGTTGTTTCAACAAGACAATGACCCAAAACACACTAGTAAACGGGCAAAGTCTTGGTTCCAAACCAACAAAATTAATGTTATGGAGTGGCCAGCCCAATCTCCAGACCTTAATCCAATTGAGAACTTGTGGGGTGATATCAAAAATGCTGTTTCTGAAGCAAAACCAAGAAATGTGAATGAATTGTGGAATGTTGTTAAAGAATCATGGAGTGGAATAACAGCTGAGAGGTGCCACAAGTTGGTTGACTCCATGCCACACAGATGTCAAGCAGTTTTAAAAAACTGTGGTCATACAACTAAATATTAGTTTAGTGATTCACAGGATTGCTAAATCCCAGAAAAAAATTTTTTTTGTACAAAATAGTTTTGAGTTTGTACAGTCAAAGGTAGACACTGCTATTTTTTTGAACACACCCCTTTCAACTAATACCCCAATTGCACAGCCTTAAGAGCGTGCATATCATGAATGCTGGGTCTCGTTTGTTTTCTGAGAATCTACTGAACCTACTGGTAACTTGTTTGCCACGTAGCAATAAAAAATATACTAAAAACCTTGATTATTCTGGTTAGTCACATTGTACTGCTATTATTTTGAACAATACTGTATATACTTGAATATTTTGGTTGAGTAAATGATTCAACGACTCACTCATGTTCTTAAATGATTCAATGACTCACATTAATAAGACAGTGACTTGTCGGCACCTGCTGGTGGTTTTAACTGGTGACTTTTTACATTCAAAAACATCTTTTTGTTTTGTCCACCATTTCATTTTTCCATATTTTCCATTTTATTCTTTAAAACAGTCTCATAACATTATTTGCAATTGTAATTGCAGTGTAAGTGCATTTATGACATTAAACAGTCTGTGTAAATAACATCTGAATGGCAATTGTGTTGAAATTGAGTTAACGTATTAAATGTAAGAATTTGACAAACATCTAATAAGGTTAAAATGATTGCTCTCATATATGTAAAAATTCACTGGAAATGAATTTAAAGGAATAGTGCACCCAAAAATGATGAAAATAGATCCAAATGTTTATACACCCAAAAATATCCCATGATTTACTCACCCTCAAGCCATCCTAAGTGTTTGTGACTTTCTTCTTTCAGACGAACACAATCAGAGTTATATTAAAAACTATCCTGACTCTTCCAAGCTTCATAATGGGAGTGAATGGTACCTTTTTTTTTTGGGAAGCCCAAAAAAAGCACATCTATCCATCATCAAAGTCCTCCATATGGCCCCAGGGAGTTCATAAATGCCTTTTATGAAGTGAAGCGATGCGTTTTTGTAAGAAAAATATCCATATTTAAACTTCTGAAGCTATAATAACGTCCAGCTGCGGAAGATTGACCTCTGACCCAGCGTATGGCGTAGGATGTAGGAGTAGCGCAAGCTCAGGTTCAAACGAATAGTGCTGGATGACAAACTCCAGCTCCTCTGACATTTCTCTTTAAAAATGTTCAATTTAGACTTTGTGACCAGTGTTTTGTTTTGCACCATGCTCTGGATTTCTGCGTTTGTCAATTCTTCAAGCGTCGGGTCAAAGGTCACTCATTTTCCCGCCGGAAATGTGCTCGCTTTCGTTACCCGAAGCCAGTAATTATTATTTATAAAGTTATAAATATGGATATTTTTCTTACAGAAACCCAGAGCTTCGCTTCAGAAATCCTTTATTCGCCCCCTGGAGCTGTATGGATTACTTTTATGATGGATGGATGCACTTTTCTGGGCTTCAAAAAAAAAAAAAAGGTACCATCCACTCCCATTAGAGAGCTTGCAGGAGCCAGGATGTGTTTAAATGTGACTCCAGTTGAGTTTGGTGGAAGGAAGTCAGTCATGTACAGCTTAGGATGTATATTCATGGGATAATTTTCATTTTTTGGGCCAACTATCAGTTTAAGTGGACAAAGATCACATTCTGCACTGGTGAAACACATCTGATCCAGACCGGGTTCTCAACGCCAGCTCTACCAGTCAGTGTCAAGTGATGGCCAGCGGGTGTGAGAAGCTTGAGGTGTTCTGGGTAAATGTCGGGGTCAGTGTGTAGAGAGCACTTTAATTAGATGGACTTCTTCAAACATCCACACATGAACTACTCGACACGGCTCAAGCGCTCCGTAAGTGTGTGTGTGTGTGTGTGTGTGTGCGTGTGTGTCAGACTGTGGCCTAATCAAGTCTCTTAGTTTCCTGTGCTGCTCTCTTCTCTCTCCCATGAGGCTTTGCTTTGAAGAGTCGAGGTGAGTGTGACTGAAATGGGCAGGTGTGAGTGTGTGTGTGAGTGTGTGCTGCTCTACCTCCAGCATGCATCTGGTCCTCTCCTGCTGGAAGCGCTGCAGAAACGGCCCCACCAGGTGATACACGTACAGCAGCTGGAACTCTGTCTTCACGATGGGTTTCAGCACCTCCGACAGGAACCTGACACAAACAATCACATCACGTAAAGACCACGGTGAAACCACTGCAACGCACCGTGTCCAGCAGCAACAGCAGTGTGACGAAGACACCATTAATCAATCAATAATTACATATGTTGGTCTGACAAACTGCATTCAAACTACATTAACTACCAACAACTGCAGCACAGAATTGACGTCACCGTAAAATTGACAATTTTTTTTATTGAAAACTGTGCAGATCAATAATCTTAATCAGCTCGTAATCTTGAATCAGAATCTCTTCTCTGATGACGTGGGCGGGGCAACCTGTCACTCACATGAGATCCACCAATAGCAAACCACACCCATCCAATCAACTCCCCACAGACAAATCAAGCCCCGCCCACATTTGTTCTTGTTGCGAAGCGTTTCACTCGAATATACGTCTCAATAGGGAAGAAAAGACTTTCCGTTCTATGAGGTGGTGTCAGTGTTTTACTACGACTCTGAGTCACAATTAGTCTGATTAAAGATTTGCTGCGGATGACATCATCGTGCCTCTATATCGGAACGATTTGGTTAAGGAAATGATTCAATGACTGGCTTTGTTCCTAAATGAATCGGGCATTTGAACGAATCAGTTGAATAAATGATTCAATGACTCAGTAATGATAGACTTGTCACCTCCTACTGGTGGTTTTAATTGGTGACGTTTTTTTCATATTTAAAAACATTTTATTTTGTCCATCATTTTATATTTCAATATTTACATTTTACTTCTTTGAAGACTAAGAAAATATGTGGTGTCAGTGTTTTACTAAGACTCTGAACGCATCCGAGTCACAATTAGTCTGATTAAAGATTTGTTGCGGATGACATCATCATGACTCAACACAACTTTGCCTCTAAATTTGAACGATATGGTTGAGGAAATGATTCAATGACTCACTCATAAAGACAGTCGCTGGCTTTGTTCCTGAACGAATCAGTTAAATAAATGATTCAATGACTCAGTAATGATAGACTTATTATTATTTAATTGGTGTCTATTATATTTCTATATTAACATTATTATTCTTTGAAGACTGAGAAAATGCAGTGGTGTCAGTGTTTTACTAACGCATCTGAGTCACAATTAGTCTGATTAATGAAGATCTGTTCACGGCAGATGACATCATGGTGATTCAGGTCCCAAATCAGAACGTTAAACCCATTTTCATCACATTCTCGACTCGAAACACAATGACCTTCTGTTATTGATGGTTTTACAGCAGAAGGATGACCGTCATGAATCTGTTGCAGCTAAAGTGTGAAACGTCTCATTCACGTTCAGATGCTTTCTCTCAGCTGAATGCTCAAACACGGACTCAGTCAATGGAGGGAATCTTTGGGAGTTCGGCAGACTGGACGAGAAAAGAATCAACCATTTTGATTTGATGGTGACTTTAAACACCCTTATTTTCAGCGTCAAACACGAGCTCTCGTCGTGTTCAGCAGACGGTGACTCAGAACAGAGGTTCAGCGCGGTCACGCGGTCATGAACGGGAGCGAACAGACGGCACGCGGGCAGAGGCCAAGAGAGAAGATGCCGGTTCGTGCGGCGGGGAGTGTGCGAACGTTCCCCTGTGTGTCAGACGCTGATGACAGTCTGTTAAGTGCGTCCTATCACAGCTCCTCCAGGAGCCGCCTGTCACCGAATTATCTGTGTGTGCATGGACACCATCCCAGACGTCAAAGCGCTGTCAGCGGAGGAGCCGTTTAACAGACGTCCTCACACATCAAAACAAACAGAGCGTGTGACTGCAGCACGAGGAGCGACGCCTCGCAGCGCAAACACACACACACACACTCCGGTTCAGAAGCTTGAGGTCAGCACGACTTCCTTCTTTAACTGTTATTCAGCACGGACACATTCAATTGATCAAAAAAAGTTGCATTTATAATGTCACAAAAGATTCTATTTCAAATTAATGCTGTTCCTTTGAACTTTCAATTCATCAAAGAATCCCGAAGAATAAAATGCATCACAGTTTCCACAAAAAAAGGACTTTTCTGTTAATAATTGAGTTGGCACTGGGTATTTTTCAGCAGGTCTGACGTCTTACTTGGGAATGAGGGAGAGCTGTCCGATGCTGGAGTGATGCCAGACGGCGTGTGCCAGCGCCAGGATGTAGCTGCAGTGCATCTCCGAGTACGACTGGTGACAGGCGGTGAAGTCCAGCAGCTGGAAGGGGTAACCGACCCACTCCGACTCCGAACTTAGAACCGGACTGCTGATCACACTCACGATACGGTCGTGAAGGACGATCCAGTACGGCTCCTGAGCAAGACAGAGACGGAAAGCAAGAGAAAGTGACATTAACTTGATGAGAGATATTGAGTTCAAAGTTTGAGAGAAGGTACGCCTGAGAAAAACAAACATAGAGATAGTGTCCGTACAGGCAGAGCAGTGATGACCAGTCCAATCGCGTTCATCCAGGCCGTGACGTTCTCCCGAGGAACCAGCGGCTGGCTGCAAAACACACATCAAACCCATCATTCAACACGCAGCACTCCACCATACATGCATCTCGTGCTGCCGATGACCTCTGACCTCTTGAGCACCACATTGAGCAGAGCGTTTCCCACGTCTTTTCCCGGCACAGCCAGAGCCATGAGCTCCACGCAGGTGACGTGCAGCGCGTGCGCGGCTGGGTTGGGAAACTCGTTGAAGCGCCAGTCGCAGTTGGGGAACGGTCCCGGGGATTTACCTGCCATGGGTGGCATCGGTTCAGGAGACTAAACTGAGAACAATTTACACCTACAAACTCTAGAGAGCACATGGTTGAGCGGTTTTCACTCCTGTGTTGATCATTGTAATTGTTAGAATTTCATTCTCCTCGAAATGTCCTCTAATATTTTTGCTTAAATCTATGAATCAACCTCAGTCCTGATCAAAACTACTAAATTTTAAAAAAAAAAAAATATTCAGGATTTTAACTCTTTAATTGCCAAATTCATGAATGATGTCACTGATTTGGGAAGAAACGTATCAAAGATCAGAAACAACATTGTTAGTTTTTGTGCAGCATCAGATTTTAACGTTTTAAAGAGTTAAAATCCTGATTTTTTTTTTAAATTTAGTCGTTTTGATCAGGACTGAGGTTGATTAATAGATTCAAGATATAAAATATTTATCTGATACATTTTTTAAAGCAGTTAAAATCGTGGCTGAAAGGGTCGTGAATTTGAACAATGCACAAGGGTTAATTATATATGCGATTAATATTAGATACTAACTGGTTTCATACACATGCAAAGTGGCTGGTGAGTGTAAACTGACTGAGATGCTAAAGCTTGAGCCGTGTTGTTGGAAGTGATCCATGCAAATGAAATAAATGAATTTGAAAACACAGCATTTTGTGGTTTGTCGAGCAAACCCTTTTGGCCACTTTGAAAAACAAATGCAGTCACCACCTCTCAGATTGACAATTCACACGGGTCATTCGTCTCAAACACATCCTGCAACTCATCTGTACGAAAAGGATATTTTCCACCAGCCGTCCGATGAGTTTGCAGTAGTACGTGTCGTCGGGGATCCAGACGTTGTCCTCGCGGGGGTTCATTCCACACTTCAGGTAGGTCTCGCTGAGACACCAGCCGGGGGTGCGGTTGTCCTTGAGCGAGCTCATGATGGCGTGCACCAGCTTCCTCTTCAGGTTGGTGCGATCTCGCAGGTGCCTCTCGTAATAATGCAGCGTGTTGTACAGGTACGTCACCGGACGATCTGGTTTTGTGATAGAAAAAGTCCTCGTGAATTATTCACAATTCAAGAACTGCGTGTTGTTTAGTAAGAACAATATTATATAAGTTACTGGGTGGAGAAGAAATATGAGTTTGATATTTTAATACATTAAAGAGGAGTTTGTCAAAGTCTTGATGTTGTTTTTGGACTGAATTGTGCAGCTCCTCTCTTCCCGGTCTGTCAGTAACGCTCCGTTTACTTCCTGTCTCCTATGAAGCCCCTCCTTCTGAACGGCACAATGTGCTCCGATTGGTCGGCTGGAGCGGGGTGTTGTGATTGGTGTTTGGGAAATTACCATAACCGCCAGCTTCAACGCACTACTAACTCAAGCAGGCCCCGCCCCTTTTATTGAATTATTTAAATGAGGAATATTGTGATGTGTTCGTTCCCGGAAGAAAACTCTAGACTACAATGGAGGCGTTTCAGGGAGCATTACAGAGTAAAAAAAAAGATGAATAGGGATCATGTTCAAGCATAATTGTTCCTCCTAAATATTAATTTAAACACTTTTACTTCCCTGCTGGAGATCCACTATCCATCATGACCCTCACCGTGAAACTTGTAGAGCCCCCCCAGGTGATCGAGCAGCGTCTCCAGAGACTTCGACACGGGCAGCAGCTCCAGGAAGCGATGGATGACGATGTCGAACACCGGAAGGAAGCGCAGACACACGTTGCCGAAGTAGATGGGCAGGTACTGCGACTGCAGCTGAATGGGAGGGTTGACCTGCTCCGCCAGACCTTCGAAGTACAGCTTCTCTGGATACTTCTGCAGGGGACAACAGTGGAGGAGCGCGTTACGAACAAAAGCGTCATCACGTCTCCCATCCCCGATACACAGACCGCTACATCTCAGTCAGTCAATAACTGACACTATTGGATGTTGAATATTATGCCAATAAGTGTTGCGCACTTCACTCTTTACCCAGTAGATAACAGCTGAACCGCATGTTAGAAAACAGCTCACCAGGTCCACTGAAACGCGTCTCTTTCAGAACTCAAACTGCGAGCTGAATCCGGTTTTGTTTGATACACGCAAGACGAAATGTCACGGCAATCAGAGGTCAATCTCTATTTAAAATGCCACAGAGAAATAAAGATGGGGGATAATAACTGTTTATGACATTTCAGACCCTCATCAAGCTTGATATTTGGCTGAATTTCCCGAACTGAGAGGGTTTTCGGTTTCATCTCTCAAAGGTCAACGATAGATTTATACACAAATCCATATGTAACGTCCATCTGTGAGAGACGTACGGCTTCTCTCAGGGAAGCCTCTGCAGGTCACATGAGAACAAACGTGTATTTACACAGATCGAACAGCTTGGCAAGTGGTCGTCTGAGCACGAAGGACGTTAAAGACCGTAAATCAACCACAGTACAGTGAGATGAAAAGAAATCGAATTGAAAAATATGTTTATTACCAGGCGGAAACAATGAGTGAGGAAGAAAATGTTTGTGAGCTTCGAAAGATGTTGTTGGCGTGTAACAGGTTGTTGTGTTACCTTGTGGTAGGTCATGTGTTTGGTGTGCCAGTCGCTCTGCAGCCAGTGTTCTGGAGCGTTCTCTTTCACAAAGTCACTCACACGGTTGCGGAAGTCGTTGGGTTTGAGGAGCAGAAGTTGGATGATGAAGTAGCAGACCTGAGCCTCGTTCCCCTCGTGACTCCTCATCGCCTGCATGAAAACACACAACGTTCAGTGCCATGGCATGTGTTTGGAAATGTCGGCTCACTGTAGCTCTCAGGAAACGCTTTCCAGCGTGCGTATTAATAAAACACATGCAGGATCTGTTTGCAGTCAAATCTTCAGAAGGCGCTGTAAAGCACACAGGCGCAGCAGGTCGCGCTGCACTGCAGGGACGGTCAGTGTCAGTGAAGTCACGGCTCGATCGGGACTGATAAATGGGCCGTGTACAGTGCAGCAGGAAGCTCATTGATTAGCGGATGAGAAGGCCGATCCCCGGGCTGTTTACGGTCTAGCCGGCCTTCTGTTCGCTTCTGACACACCGATAATGTTTCACATGTAGCTTTTCTCCCATGCTGCGGTAACAGGCCAATAAATCCATGAATCAAACATGAAACACAACACTGAAGCGCAGCGGACTCACTGGAAATATAAACATAATTGCATGGAATCAAAGCACTTTGGCAATCTTACAAACCGACTTGACAAAAGATGTGAATAACATCTCCGATTTAAACCTCAGTGGCACAAACGAGGTCTTTCACTGATTTTAAGGAGTAGTTCAGAATTCAAATGTCCTGATCATTCGCTCTCCTCCATGTCATCCAAGATATTCATGTCTTTCTTTCTTCAGTCGAAGGTTTTTGAGGAAATC
This sequence comes from Opsariichthys bidens, assembly GCA_037194245.1. Lineage (NCBI taxonomy): Eukaryota > Metazoa > Chordata > Actinopteri > Cypriniformes > Xenocyprididae > Opsariichthys > Opsariichthys bidens. The sequence continues at coordinate 2,488,783 of CM074282.1, read as the reverse complement.
ATTCCAGGGTTTTTCTCCATATAGTGGACTTCAATGGGGTTCAACGGGTCCAAATGTCAGTTTCAGTGCAGCTTCAAAGGATCTACATGATCCAGACGAGGAATAAGAGTCTGATCTAGAGAAACCGTCGCACATTTTATAACAAAATATATACTTTTTAACAACAAATGCTCATCTTGCACTGCTCTGATGCGCCACACATCACGTCATCACGCTGGAAAGGTCACGTGACGTAGGAGGATCTAATTTCACCTCCTCCTTCAAAATCATCCGACATCTTTGTTTTACTTTATTTGTAAAGGCCGTTTGACTCAGTCTTTGATGTTCTCTTTGTAAACACTGAATCGGTACTTCCTCCTACATCACATGACCTTTTCAGCGTGATGACGTGATGTGTGGCGCATCAGAGCAGTGCAAGACGAGCATTTGTGCTTAAAAAGTATATATTTTGTTATAAAATGTGTGACGGTTTCTCTAGATCAGACTCTTATTCCTCGTCTGGATCATGTAGATCTTTGAAGCTGCACTGAAACTGACATTTGGACCCGTTGAACCCCAGTGAAGTCCACTATATGGAGAACAATCCTGGAATGAGTTCCTCAAAAACCTTCGACTGAAGAAAGACAGACATGGAGCAGAGTAAATGATCAGGACATTTCACTTCACAAGTGAACTAATCCTTTAAACCCACTTCTCAATGATTTAACAACCAGTTTGCATAATTACTGATTAAAGTTATAGCGTCTCAGTATTTGGCTTTAATGATAGCAGCACTGGAGCGACATGAGCTAAACGGGACGATCATCTTCTCCAGCATGATTTGAGACTTGTCTGTATAATGAGTCACATGATCAATAATGCTCATTTACAGCAGTCCCTGTGAATTCATTAACCTTCTAACTTGTTAAACAAGCTTATGTTGCAGATGATCACAGTGTTACTGTGAGGTCAATGCGGAGTGATTTGGCAGACGATCTTTTCAGGGTCAAGTGAGAATACAGTAGAGCGATGCAGTGAGTCGTTCATGCCAATTCAGGCAGAACAGGAGGAGGATCAGGACTCACCAGGCAGAGGATGAGTCTGTCCAGGGTCACGATGTTGTACTTCCACACCATGTCGTTCAGAATCTCGATACACTTGTTTAGCTGCTGCCCCCCCGCTGACGTGGAGAACTCGTACACCAGGAAGTCGGCAAACGTCCGCACGTGGGCCACCAGCGCTCGCGCCCCGATGCGCTCCAGGACCCTGAGGACAGGAAGTCAGAAAACAATTAACATGGAGATAAAGTACATCTGATGTCAGAATGTGACCAAAGCCATGCGAAACAGCTGCTGAAGATGCAAGAGCATCCGTCGAGACTCCACACACTGCTGGAAAACTGTCATTTCTGAAAAACGTCAGGATCACAATCCCAAAAGCTCCTGTAAAAACACAGGCTTCTCCAGACACGGCTCGGCAAAAAACACACAGCAAAGATACTGTCACGAACAGGCTGGTCTCCCTCACGAGACCGTGAGAACAGAGAGGAGGAACATCAGACAGCAGGAGTCGGGAAAGACCGACGAGAAGAACTGCGGTGAGAGCGTTTCTGAGACACTGATCGCTGAAGACACACAGGAATCCAGCAGGACTGAACCAGACGAAACGCAACGACAGCGAGGGAGATGATGGAGCACAGGGCTCTCTTGCGGTTTTGTAGTAAGAGTTTAGATGTTCACACTGATTTACTCGAAGACTCGTTGAAGAAATAATCACAACGCTTTTGATGGGAAATTAAAGTAAAGAATTAGTTCACTTCGAAATTCAAATTCCCTGATAGGAAAACATTCCAGGATTTTTTCTCCATAGAGTGGACTTCAATGGGGTTCAACGGGTCCAAATGTGCAGCTTCAAAGGATCTGCATGATCCAGACGAGGAATAAGAGTCTGATCTAGAGAAACTGTCGCACATTTTATACAAAAAATAAACATTATATACTTTTTAACCACAAATGCTCGTCTTGCACTGCTCTGATGCGCCACACATCACGTCATCACGCTGGAAAGGTCACGTGACGTAGGCGGAAGTACCGCGGTAGGGCAAGAAACTGTCCAACATTGTTGTTTGACCTTTTTTTGCAAAGGCTGTTGACGTTCATTTTGTAAACACTGGATCGGTACTTCCTGCTACGTCACATGACCTTTCCAACGTGATGACGTGATGTGTGGCGCATCAGAGCAGTGCAAGATGAGCATTTGTGGTTAAAAAGTATATAATGTTCTTTTTTTCTTTTTTTTTTTTTAGAAAACGGCCGGTCTCGTTACACTGGTCAAAATTATTAAATATTATTTGTCTGTGTTGATTTCATGGAAAACTCAAAACATGCCTTGATTATTATACTTTCAAGCCATTATAACATGACAAGTAAAATTGCATCAACACTCAGCGACCCGGCAGGGACGTTGAATCATAAGCGAGGTCATTTACATACAGCGGTCTTAAAGGGCCAGCATCAGTTTAATTGTAGGGTCGGAGAGGGAAATCATGAAAACTGAACACCTTAACCCATCATTTTGACCCAGAGAGGATTTGATTTTTCCCAAAAATGCTAGTTAATGTTATCATATTATGCCATTATGTTTTGTTAATATCAAATATTGGATTCAATCACTTCTGCCAATTGGTTTTCTCTCTATTAGCACAAACAATGTCCATTTGCATAAACTGCTATTCATCATCTATATAGTCATGACTGGTCATAGTTTTTTTAAAGTCAGTCATGTAAAAGTGTATTTAAAAGTAAGATTAATGACCTCTTGGTTAACTGCTAGTTGATTAAACGAGACACAGTCTTAATATCATGGCTAAGTTTATGCAACTGGCCTCAGGTTTGACAAAAAGATTGAATCCAATATTTGGTGATAATCTAGCATAACCAGAGATTGACAAGCGATTTAAAAAGGGCCTGTCATTTTTGACCCGAAACACCAAATTAAGTAACGGATTTTCAACACAGCTCAAGAGAAACACTGATTCAAGGCAGAGAGAATAAGAGCGAGCGATTACATAAGCGTTCACTTATGAAACTGGCATTTGAATGCCGAGTCTGTGTTTCCTGCCGTCTGACAGTCGGAACATTGAGCTGAATGTGTCCAGTGGTTTAATATCACGCTGCCTCCGATCGCTCTGTGAAAGAGGCAGAAATGTCAGAAAGCCCTTCCACACATCTGTGGCCTCTGCTGTGCCAGTGTAAAGAGGCAGAGCTCGTGACTAGAGACTAAAGTGGATCGCACAGGACCGCTGCATTCAGCCCAGCACAAGCAGGCTTTATACGGCCCAAAGCAGCTGCAGACAACACACACACACTCTCACACACACACACACAGTTCAAATGATGCACAACAAACTAATAACAGCCACTGAAAGAGAGACAGTTAAGAGACTTAAATGCCCTAATTATCTAAGGCTTAATCCTGTGGTTAAAAATTAAACTTAAAACGTATTCTAAAATTCTAAAGAATCGATTCAAAATCATTAAAGAGCACCTATTATTCTCCTTCCACAGGAGGTAATACAAGTCTCCAAAATGTGTGTGTGTGAAGTTTCAGCTCAAAATCCCCCACAGATCATTTATTATCGCTCGTCAAATTTGGGTGTGAGGAGCAAAAACACGCCGTTTTTGTGCGTGTCCCTTTAAATGCAAATGAGCTGCCGCTCCAGAAGAGGGCGGAGCTTCAACGCCTCAACAACAACAAAGCTGGAGAATCTCACGCAGACAAAATGAGGAAAGTGTTCAAACGGATGGAGACGTTTCTGAACGGTTCGTGGATCAATTGATGTCGTTGCTGTGGAGTTGATCGACTCGTCACTAGCACGTGTCGTCACGTTTGTCTTTTTTCGTTGAATCGTTTGTGTACAACTCTTCCTTTTCTCTAAAGCAGCCTGACATGGCCCCGCCCCCTTTGTTGTGTGTTCTTGGGGGCGGGGTTTATGTAAATTTTAGGGTTAGTGATGTCACCAACCCGGGAGCTTTACAACTTTGGGTTATGAGAATAAAAATGAGCAACGATAAGTAGGTGAAAGTGAAAACATTTGAATCCCAGTTCAGTGTGAAGTTCAGAGTGAAACGCTGCCACACCGACAGACAACTATATAGGAGGAGACGTCCTTAAATGGATAAAACAAAGATGTTCAGGAGATACCGAAAAGAACAGCACCTCAATCCACTCCCACATGTGTACACTCCATCCCGCAAACCACAATCACTGAATGAGTCACTTTCCAGACCCTTCACCCTCGCCGTTCCTCTCTGCCAACCTTCACCGGAGCCTCTGAGACCAGCACAGCTTTCAAGAAGCGGCACTTTTTCCACCAGCACACGCTAGCTTGTGTCCAAATCTATCTAACAGTGGTGGCTCTGTGATGGATCGCTCTTTTGGATCAAAGCGTCTGCTAAACGCATAAACGTACAGATTTGAACAAATGGCACACGTCACAAGAGGCGAGTGTGCAGCACCTGAAGCCGATCTGGTTGATGTGGTCCGTCTCCAGCAGCATCTTCCACAGCAGACACAGGAAGAGCGGCGGCGAGCCCTGCATGGAGAAGTGCGTGATGATGTCATTCTCGTTGGTCATAGATTTCCACTTCCTGTACTCCTCCTCCACGTTCTTCTTCAGGTTGAAGCGGCTCTCCTGCGGAACATTATTCTGCTTGAAGAACGCCTGGAAGATGAACACAAGAGAGAGGATATTATTAATCGGATTAAAGGCCCGTTTACTCCAAGAACGATAACGATAAAGTAGGGCTGCCTCAGTTGACCAGTCGCATGTTTATGATATTAATTTAATTAATATATACCGTAGGGCATCGGAAAATGGTTTGAATTTCAGGGCTAAGAGACATTATTAAAACCGATTCCTGTGGAGGTTTTTTTTCTGAAAAATTTGGTTGACTAAGCTTCTTCTCGTTGACTCACATTTAGTCGACTGTCAGAAATCAGCCCTAGCATATGACGATAAGTTTACCAGCACCCATATAACAACTTTTTTCAAGCAGGATGTTGGATATTTTGACTTTCCAACTTGAATGGAATGCAGCAGAAGTAAAGCATCACAGTCCCAACATAAAGTCCAGAACTTCACACAACAGAAGATCCCTCAGCTCTTAGAGGCAAGTGGACGTCCATTTCCCACCCTTACAGACATTAACGACACACACAGCCTCGAAACACTGAAGATGAAGGAGAATTCATCAACTCTAGTCATGAGAGATTTGTGTTTAAATCTTTCTCAGTCATTCTAGAACTGCACTCGTGTACAGACACACATGAGTGAGCCTCTTCAGCCCAACATCATGAGAAATTACACTGTGTGTAAAGAAAATGCAGCCCATTTCAACACTATAATCCTGCAGTGGCGGAGGCAGCGGAGTGAAGGGAGGGTGTGTTTGTTTGGGTTGATTTCAAATATCAACAGAGTCTCTGTTTACTGCACTTATAAGTTCACTCAAAACATCAGTCCGTTGACTTCAAGTGGGCAATAAACAGTTCAGTGAGTGAGTCAATTAAGCAAGAGCTCTGAAGACTCAGACCGATAATCTGAGGGTTCAAGGCTGACTCAGTAAAATCAAGGCATTTGTGTGTCATCACTGGTCTCGCTTTATGTCTATTGTTGCATTCGAGCAGTGAAGACGACGCAACGCCCAGAGCTGTTGTCCGTTCATGGTTTATTAATCACCTTCTTAATGATATTGTGTGTGTGTGTGTACCTGCAGCGGAGCAGGGAAACAGCTGAGCGTGTGAGAGGCCCAGTTATGAGGCGTGAAGTTCATGATGGTCTGGAGGATGTCTTTACACCAGGTGCCCTGAATAGAGTCCGAGCCAGTGAAGAAATCTGACCACAGAGATGAGAGGCTTTAGCACATTATTCAGGAAGAAACACATTTTGAAAAACAATATATAGGGAAATTAAATGTCTGCAAGTCATTCTATAATTAAGATACGTTTCACATCAGCCAAAGAAAAAAAATTGTGTAAAAACTACATGCTTTTTTTTATTGATTTCAGTATATTTTTATCAGTCTGCAAGTTACCAAGATTAATCACTAAACACCATTTTGAGATTACAAAAAAAGTGAGTCTGTGAACTGTTACTGAGGACAAGAACATTTACATCATAAATCTACCCGAAAGATCATTCTGATGGTTTTAAGAACGCCATGCAAAACTCCCGTCCATGTGGTTGTAAACTATACCCTAAAATAATATCAAAAGCAGCAGTGTAGATATTTAAAACGCAAAAAAATCAGTCAAAACATATTTGACAATCTCACCATTTTGCCTCAATGTCAATGGCAGGCCAACCAAATGTTATTTTCTTGATCATTTTATCATTTATTTGAAATTGGAAACCATAAAATAACTGAAAATGACATCAACTGATGGTGTCACATGGTTTTGGATAAACCATTTTTTTAGTTTTCAGGGGGTTTTGACAGCATTTTTGCAGACATGAATAAAATTAAATATTTATTTATTTGAAAGAAAACTACATTTAAACTACATTATTTTTCAAACGTATTTAGATTGCACACATACATTTAATATAGATAATCTTGACTTTAACATTTGGTATCCATTATTTTGAACATTATTTTCAAAAAGAGGACACTGCAAAAACTGCAATTTATGGGACAATTTTAAGCAAACTGAAAAACAAGGTGTATAAAACAATGTTGAGAGATTATAGTATGCATTTGCTTAATAGATAAAATGTGACATTTCTAAAGAAAATGAATAAAGATGGTCATGAAACCATTCTAAACAGGTGACAGAGAATGTGTACTACCCGTGTGAAATACCTGTGACGTGTGTGGCTCGAGCCAGCGTGAGGATCAGCGCTCTGTTCAGCTCCTCCGACTCGGCCGACAGCACAGTTTTCGGGTCGTTGAGGAAGCGTGTGAACTGCGGCTGGACCTCTGAACTCCCCAGAGCCGTGATCAGCCTCAGAGCCGTGCTCTCCACACTGCTCACACAAACACACACCGTGAGACGGACCGACGTGCCGCACATCCACAACACTTCCAGCTTTAAACTGTGCACTCTTCTCATTCAACAGTGTTTCATTCATTAAAGCGATAGTTAATGGACCCCATTGCTTTCCATAGTACTTCAATGTTGCCAACATTCTTCAAAATATCTTATTTTGTGTTCAACAGAAGAAAGAAAGGGAGTAAATGACAGAATTTTAAAGTGTTTGTGTGAGTGTGTGGGCGGAGTCTAACCAGAGGTGCAGCTGGTTCTGATTGGTCTGTGGAACAGCGGCGAGCGAATGAAGGTGTGACAGGAGCTGCACGCGGTAATGAGGCTGGATGTGGTGCATGCGATAGCTGAACATCTCCAGCAGCGTGTGCAGAATCCCCCACGCGTGCGACTTGAACACGTTCGGCAGAAGCTGACCTGGAGTGGAGGGTCAGAGAAACGGTTGCATCCAAAGACGAGGACTGGTAGAAAAGGACAGAAAACGTGACGTCAGACTCACTGATGAAGCCCTTGATGCCGAGGGACTCGATCTCCATGTAGACCAACAGTCGGCTGTACGTCTCCACCAAGGCGGGGGCCAGGGCAAGGCTAGATTTGGCGTGGGCCAGTTTAATGACACGGGTTGCGATGCTGTGGATCAGGCTGATGGGAAGAACAGAAGAGAATGTGGCACCACACGTGCATATATCTGTATTTATCTATGAGAAAATGGCAAATGCATGTGCATTTCAGCAGTTTTTTTTAGATATAATATATACATATTTCAATAGTCTTTTAAAAAGGCATCTGAAAAGTGCAATGTAGTGTCAAAAATATCGATTTTTAGATGCATATCGATACTGAAATATCTGAAACACTTCCAATACTCGTTTTCCACAGAATAGACACACGATTCCAACTGCTCTATCTCTCTCTCACATCTCTCCGACACACAAACCACCTCGTTTCATTTGCTCCGGATGAATATTGTGGGCGTTACAGGGCTTGAATTTCGCATATTGCACATAATTATATTCTCACACCCACATAAAGCCGCCTCTCAGTACTAAATTCAGTTCTTTTTCGCTGCTTAAACGGTCAAATTCACACAAAATAATGTCAAAATGCCGGTCTTGGCGAGTGTTCACGTAAACACAGTCATGTTTGAAGTGAACGTAAATGGTTGAGAAAGAAAACACACGTGTAACAGTATAATGGATCCGTGCATCCGCTCTTAAAGTGACAGCAGCCTAATAAACCTGCTGACGAATTGATATTAAAAATATGGCAGTTTTTCCCAGTGATATCAATGTTTAAATTGTGGCCAGTGAAAATGCTGAGCGGCTCCTCTCACCTCATCTTAGCATGGACGGTGAGCGAGTCCAGCAGGTTCATGGGTAATGGCGTGACCGAGCCGGACGCCATGCAGTTGGTGCCGGGCAGAGTGATCCGCATGCTGCCGTTACCATAGATAGTCTCCACCAGGACGCCCATGGGCAGCGTGAAGCACTCCGAGTTCGTGGAGTAGGCATTGCACAGCAGAGCGATCTTATAGTCGGTCATGGGAAGACTCTTATTGCGCAGACTCTGCTGAAGAAACCTGAACACAGAGAGAAGAGATGAAGCAGGTGTGTGGTTGAACAGTCAGCCCATGTGGAGGGTGTGTGTGTGTGTGTGTCTTACTCATGGTGCAGCTTGAGCGAGTGTGGGATGGGGATCTGGAGTTTGGTGTTGTCGTTCTGAGCTTTGCGGTTCAAGTGAATCCAAATGCAGGTCATTGCGAAGGCGTGAGTGGACTGTGGCTTATTGATGTCCGGCACTGGAATGCACTACACACACACAAACAAAGCCAATTCAAAATGCTGTTCAAGATGAGCTGCGGAGACCGTTGATCAGCTCGATGCAATAACAGACAAGCTCAGAACAGGGCTGGTTTGATCACGCGACACCGACACTACAGATCCAGAGAGAAAGTGTTTGAATTCAGCGCAGAATTAATAACATCACTGCTGCGAGATCCGGTGCATTCAAATTCAGCGCAGAATTCTGTATCCGATCAAACGGGCTGACGTGGTTCACTGTGCCATGAACGAAGTTATAGAAGGCTTTTCAATCACCAACATTCACCAAGGATTTGATGTAGAAAAGCTAACTGTTACCATGGTATTGTGGCAAAAGTAGTCGAATGTTTTTATTTTATTAATTTAGGGTTTGTACGACCTTTTGAGAGTGAAATTCAAGCTTCACAATTTTTCCAGCACTTCAAAGCTCTAAATATTATCCAATTTAAACGGCATTTTTCATGTGATGATTTGAAAAACAAAGTTTAAATATGCAAAAAAAAAACTGCAACTTTGTGGCAAACTATCACTTCCATTTAAAAAAAGACATGAAATTATAATCACTATAACCAGTAGAGGAGCACTGACTTACGGAGCCCTGCACATGACAAAATTTTTAAAAACTTGTTCCCTGGAGTTATTAAATCACGATTTACTAAAATGTGTGCACAATTTACTCTTTCGTAAAGATGTATAAATTGAGTGAAACAAATAGTAAATCATGCGCACGATTTAGCCTACTATTTTTTTCCCGCATGTCGTGTCCGTACTGACTGAAAAACAAAAACTTTTCTTCACATTTGTGACTAAATTACACACAGATCAAGCTTTTACGATCACTGAAGCTGTCGATCAGTTAAGTATGATAATACAGAAGAACGGTACATTTAATAAGAGTGACATATTTACATTTTCCCTATAAAAAATTAGGCTTTTGCACATTACTGCTGCTAATTAAAGTTAAACATTTTATCTGCATCTCAATTCAAGTTCAGTGCTTTACTGTCAAATTTCCAACAAACAAAAATTAACAATTGCACTTATTTCTGCAAAACAATAATAATTTTATGACTAAATCAAGTTTAGGATCCTCCATATCTGTAGAACTGCCACTGCTCTCAAATGTTGGTCTGGAGCTCTGGCATGATAATGTGAGTTTGGAGAATATTTTCACCAAATAACATCTTCAGAAGATCTTCAGTGAGGCTTCTCTCTTTATGCATCATACAAAGTAAAGATGTAACATATAAACTTTCATTATCAGAAATGTAACAGGAATAACATGTTACTTTTAACAATAACGCTCCTCCCAATTTGTGCATTAATGATAGTTTGGTGGTCATCTCTGATTTCAGTTCTTTAGTGCATGTTAGTGCATCCAGCAAATGACTCTCCCTTGAAAGTGCTTTATGTATCCGTCGGTACAAGTCAAGTAGGACATTGTCTCCGAAAGGAATGATAACTCGTACAATAAGATCAAAGCTTCCATTTCGAAAGAAAAAATCTCCACGACATGCATCAAAGGGGTCGTGAACGTCCTTCGGTGCTGCGTGAGCGGCCGTCATTTAAAGGGACTTGAAATCCATCAATACATTCAGACTCATCGGCTTGTTTAATGGAGAAATCCTTAATGCTTTCCTCTGGCCGAGCATCTAATTGCCTTGTGCTCGTTACATCCTTTAGTTAAACTAATGTCTGCTGGCACATCTGTCATTCGCAGATGCTGTGGGCTGACGGCTGGAAAACAGCAGCCCGGCAGACGGAGCCGGCAGCTTGTCTTTCATCAGCTGTCCTGCTGGGGTTCGCTCACGGACCGGCGTAAAGCTAACAACTCTGATGGTTTAAACAGCCGACACTGTGAGCAAACATCACACCAACTGCCTAAAAGACTAATATTGGCAGCACTAATGACAGATGGCTGGTGTCTGTTAACTGTAAGGTTCCTTTAAAAGATTCAGGCGGGAATTCACTAAGATTGAACTGGAATTTGTTTGCTGCCCAATTCATGAAAGGAATTATACATATTAGGCAACGGGACAAACACAAAATGCGTGCTAAACACAATTTGCACGGCGCAGTTCGGATCTCAGCATGATGAATGTGGCCTTTACTACGCCACTCATCTGGATAAATGGGCGGTTAGAGCACTCTTCTGCATCATCTGATGAGCATCGGCTGATTTACTGCTCTCATGATCACTAGAAAGTGCACACAAACATCCCTTTTATATAGCTGCTTATTTACCACCTGCTTTCAAGCGGCAGAAGTAGCTTGAAGTAAATTGCACAGATTTGTGAATAAAGTTCAAACTGTAATGAGCCTAATTTTTTATAGAAAAAAGGCGTTTTTGAGCAGCATGTAATCTTCGAGGCACAGTGATGTTTTAGATGCATTAAGTTGCCATCATCTGCCTTCAATGGAGGATACAGTTGAGTGTCATCTGTGTAACATTGATTTACAACAATATTTTTGACAAATAAGGCCGAGTAGTAACATGTACAAAGAAAACAACATGGGCCCCAGGACTGAACCCTGTGGTACCCCACAAACCGCAGATTCTGAGAAATAATCTCCCAATTACACTACAGAGCTTCTAATAAAGAAGAAGAAAACCGTTAAGTATCGTTCGTTGGTGTGAACACACAAAAAAAAAGTTGTTCACACTTGATAAACATGATCGGATTCCAATCAGATGTGCACAAAAATCGGATTTGGACTCACTTTCTGAACAAGGCTTAAGTCATTCAACTTTTTGCCCTGAAATATCATACGTAAAAGTGGCGTTGTGATTTTTACGAGTGCTTTCTAGTTGTGTGCGCGATATACATCAGTAAGTGAGCAGACGTATTGAGACAGAGATGATAAATGGGGAGGTACAGCCAAGTGGGCGAAAATCTGGACTACACAGTAAAAACCCCAGAGTTAAATCAACTCTGCTCAGATAACATTTGGTCCCGCTCTAAATAGTGTTAAAGTAACACTGAAGCAGAGTTAAAGTTAATGAGATAATTAAGCAATTAATAAAGCGATGATTGAACATTATTGATGAACGCCTGCTGTTAACAAGCGGAATCACTGAAGAAAAGAGAAACACAAGAACTACAACTGACTTCAGCCACAGTCTTAGATGAAATCAACTGAAGATAAAAGACATTCAATCTCTGAAGAGTGTGACTGTAACACTATTTAGAGAGGGACTAAAGGTTATCTGAGCAGAGTTGATTTAATTCTGGGGATTTTACCGTGTATAGAGTTGCAGGTTCAAACCTTTCAAGAAGTGATCCATGCACACATCCCCACTGCGTCCCAGAGCAAGGCACTGAAGCATGTACTAAAAACACTGGGAGTCAAAACGTCTGCTAAGTGATTCCTAATGACCGACTGAATAATAGAGGTGTAGATTAAATGAAGCCTCGATCAGACGACCTTATCCAACAGCATGTTTAGAGCGTCCCATTACAAATTCATGAACTTGTCAGCAGCAGAGCCATTCACCTCTTTCTCGGGATAAAGCAGGTCGAACAGCTTCATGACGGGCAGGAAGTCAGCCAGATCGTTCTTCTGAATGCTGCCCGAGATGAACTGCAGCAGCACCCACATCAGGTGATCCCGACCCTTGATCAAGCCCCGACCGGCCAGCTGTTCAGAAGAAGAGGAACACACATACATGAAACATAGGACAGAAGGTCTTCCACATGTGTGCTTTTGTGTGGCTCTGTCCCAAATGGTGCACTACTGCATATGAAATAGCAGAGAATTCCTCTCTCAAAAACTTTTAGAATGTTTTTACTATCACAGCTTTCACTAATCGTGAAAATTGTTGATTATAACATGATATTGAGATCGTGGCATGAAAGGTTGCAGTGATGATCGTCGTAGTCGATCACAGTCACGTTGTGGAGCTCGTGAAAGCCGTGATCTCGTCATTGATGCTCAATTTCTGCACACTAACGAATGCTTTCATCATAACTAACTGTGCAAACGCGATGTAAATAAGAGATTTGTTGAATAAAACGGGAGTTTATCTGTTTGATTGACAGCTCCAGCGATTGTAAAGGGAGCGTTCTTTGATCACTTTTTTATATTCTGCACTAAAATGCTTTTGATTTACCAAAGAATCAACAGTAAAATGTAGCGAATACAAATAAACAGAGCTCAACTGAGACATTCACATTGTTGAAAATAAATAATCATATTCTTAGCATTAGGATCGTTAGAAAGGTTGTTTTAACTATAAATATAATCACTAAAATGTTATTTTAGTCCTGTATCGCTCCTCTCTCCTCATCATCTCACTAATACACCGGTGGGCGGGGCTAACGTTGCAATGATGAAGTGGGCGTTGATTTCTTCTGTGGAGGCGGAGTTTCACCATCTATAGACACATTCCAGGATCAGTCGCTGGAGTCAATAAAAGATTTTAGTTTTCAGCTCTGAAACTTTATATTCTTATAGTACGATGTCAAACTCAAGGAAAAGTTTATTTCTCAATTCATACCGTCACCAGCCGTTTCTAACTCATGAAATAAATGTTCGAAATGAAGTCACACAAGTTCGCACTTTGATTTTGTGTGTCGTCACGTGTGTTCTGGCGGCCATTCCTCACCCTCCACTCTTTCTCTCTATTCTTCTGTCGCATTAGAAACATTTGGCAATGTATATGAGAATGAATTACACAGCTACCTCACTACATCTTTAAAGCAATCATTCACCCAGATATGAAAATGTAATCATTTAAACAAGCCTGCATGACTTTCTTTCTACAGGAACGCAAAAGATGTTGAGCAGATCTCTTTTCTGATCTCTTAAATGCCCCACAATGGCCAAAATCACCATTTATATGACTCATATGCTATATTTTAAGTCTTTAAGCCGTCTATCCATCCCAAAATCCATCCCAAACTAAGGCCAGGACAATCACTTTACATTATATTCAGAAACAAAGTGAGGCTGAGTAAGTCTAAGTGGTACTACTCCTTGAAGCCTTGAAGAGGAGGACCTGAAGGCACCATTTGGGACATGGACCCGTGTGAGCGTTGCTCCCTCCCCACCGCGGCACCTTCTGATGGAGCGACAGCACCATGTAAGGGAAGCTGGCGAACTGGAACAGAACGAAGAAGATGAGTTGGCTGGAGAGGTGCTGCCACAGCAGCTGACTGGTACCGCCGTCGTCGAACTGCTCCTCCGTCTCGGACCGCTCCATGGCGTACACCACCAGATCCACCAGCTGGTCCTCCAGAACCGGACATCTCTGCTTATGCTGCAAGAGGGCAGAACAGTGGACAGAAGCGCACTCTTACACAGACCAGAACCACTGCAAACAAACCAGTAACCGGGCCTGTGGAAACACTTCAGACACGGCCTGAACGACACATTACCGGCTCATCCGGAGTCCTGGAGGATGAGCCTCAATAGCTACGTTTCCATCCACCTATTTTTATGTGCATTTTGGGATATCGCATTAAAAACAAACCGCTGAATGTAAATGCCAAGATGCGCATAAATTCTAAAAATCTATAACAAAACATGCGCATAAACTACTTCCGAAAGCAAGATAACCCGTTTATTGCGTTTAGTGTGTCATTTATTGTATGTGTAAAGTGGTTTCTCCTACTTTTCTCAGTGATATTCAGCATCAGTTCATCAGGAAGTCTTGCAACTCACTGGATGGAAACGCTGGTTTATTCGCAAATGTTTTATGCGATATTCCAATTTCGCGCATAAGTTAAATTCCCAACTGTGGATGGAAATATAGCTAATGTTTGTCACACATGCCCTATTTCTTACCCAGCATTTATTGTACTAAAACTATAATTTTGTGGTGTTTAGGAATCAACATCTATTCAACTTCCTCCTCATTTCTTCAACACAATCAGACAGGCCAACTTGTGCACTTTTTTCTACCACATCTTTTCCTTCCCTTCGCCTATTCGCTCTATTAGCACCAGGTGTCTTCAATACTGAACCTTTTCACAATATTCTAGTTTTCTGAGATACTGAATTTGGGATTTTCCCCAGTTGTCAGTTATAATCATCAAAATTTAAAGAAATAAACATTTGAAATATATCAGTCTGTGTGTAATGAATGAATATAATATACAAGTTTTTGATGATATTCTAATTATATGAGCAGCACCTGTATATTGGGTTTAAATGTGCTTTCTAAATAAATGTTGTGGTTGTAATGCGTCATAAAAATCCACCCGATCAAACATTAGGCGCAAAAACGAACTGTGGTTGGTTGTTGCACATATCTTTTGAGATGCATGCTCTATTACAGCTCTCAAGGTGAACTAATCGTGAAAATTGTCGATTATATTGAGATCGTGGCATAAAAGGTTGCAGTGATGATCGTCGTAGTCGATCACAGTCATGTTGTGGAGCTCGTGAAAGCCGTGATCTCGTCATTGATGCTCAATTTCTGCACACTAACGAATGCTTTCATCATAACTAACAGTGCAAACGCGATGTAAATAAGAGATTTGTTGAATAAAACAGGAGTTTAGTCACTGATAAACTCGCTCTGTTTGATTGACAGCTCCAGCGATTGTAAAGGGAGCGTTCTTTGATCACTTTTTTATATTCTGCACTAAAATGCATTTGATTTACCAAAGAATCTACAGTGAAATGTAGCGAATACAAATACATAGAGCTCAACTGAGACATTCACATTGTTGAAAATAAATACAGTCCTAACATTAGGATTGTTAGAAAGGTGGGCGGGGCTAACATTGCAATTGCAATTAAGTGGGCGTTGATTTCTTCTGTGGAGGCGGAGTTTCACCATCTATAGACACATTCCAGGATCAGTCGCTGGAGTCAATAAAAGATTTTATTGGACTAACAAGGAAGTTTTCAGCTCTGAAACTTACAGGATATTCTTATAGTACGATGTCCTCTTGTATATCAAAAACTCAAGGAAAAGTTTATTTCTCAATTCTATTATATAGATATTCTAATTATATGACCAGCACCTGTATATTGGGTTTAAATGTGCTTTATAAATAAATGTTGTGGTTGTATTGTGTCATAAAAACCCATCAAACATTAGGCGCAATTGGTTGGTTGTTGCACGTGTCTATTACGATGACATCAAAATAAAAACAGAGGACCGCATGGCAACTTAAATAATGAAAGAAATGTCATTTACATGACATCAAACAAATCTTAAATATACTATTATATTAGTACATAATACACATATAAACAAATTGTGGTGCCATGTAACGTTAAGGGAAGATGATAAGTACTGTAATAGTTAATACTATACTATATACTATATACTAATACTATAATATAACTACTAAAATATTTTAGAAAGACAAACAAAATCCAAAAAGTGACACTTAAATTATTCATATTCATAAAATAAGTCCCGGTCCTGGGCCGTTTTTGTAGTTTAGATTGAATAAATGAGGAGGAATTATAGAGATCTGAAACCGA
>CM074282.1:2427500-2467500 GCA_037194245.1 Opsariichthys bidens | reverse complement strand
TAGGTGTGGGAGTAACGGCGCACAAAACATGACGGTTCGGTACGTTCTTGGGTAAAGCAGGGGAAATGAACCAAGCCATGACTTTTTATTTTGTAACATTTGTAAATTGACATAAATTTTGGGTTGCATCCGTTGCTGAACGAGCTGAGAATTACAGAGCGCGAGAGCGGCCTCTAGAGGCGACATAAAAAAACGTCACTGTGGTGTTTGTTTTGACACTTCAGACACGCGTTTAAAACAGACAATGAAACGGCATGTATATAGTGCACTACCGTACATGTTTTCACATCATTATAAATTATTTGTTTTTTAAATGTTGCATTAGTGGCGAACGGCAGTATGTTTGCCGCCGAGATGTGACGCTAACGTTAGTACAGAGCCCCGCATGTGACACGCGAGAAAAGAAGGAAATTGCACAAGCGAATTACTCTTTCTTTCCATGGAATTGCTAAAGCTTGTGCGCATTTATTCATTTCCTTCCCTCGATTTATAAACCATGCGCAGGATTTACTATTTCGGCTCCAAACATTAAAATTTGACCAAAACACAAATAAGCTCAAGCCAAACTGTTTAATGTCATGATTGTCACCATGTATTTCCATTCGTTTATACTCAGCTGGTCACTTTTATGCATTCGTTATGCAGCGAAGTTGAGCACTATTTTATGCGTTATGTTTGTTTTCATTCAGTATCCATTTTAAAAAAGTATCGGTTGATTCATCGGCCCACATGGTCCAACCTAGTTACCGTTTTCAGTAAAATCCACTATTGGTCGACCTCTACCGTATTCGTTCGGGACACCGAAAGACCCACACCCATCACTTTCAGTACAAATACAGTGTACGGTTACACTGGCAATAGTTTGAGAATCCACCACTGAAAAACTTTAGTCTGAATATTAGGAGGAGAGCCTGGTACTTTTGCACCTGAGGGTGATAAATATGATTTCTAGAGAGTTCAACAATAACATTTTGAAATAATAATGTAGAAAAACACTGGCTTCAATGGCGCCTTTCCCTGTGAATGACCCACAAACTACAAGAAACTAAAATGTCACTGGGAAGAAAAAAAATCAGAAAGTTGTGTTTAAATAAAGGCTTTAATTTTGGGAAAGAGGGAAAGCAGTTTGGCTGAAAGCGCAGAAGATTGTTTGTGGAAAAGCTGATGAATTTCGCGGTCAGTCTTTCGAATGCTCTAATAATTGCTCGTGGCAGTCAGTAATTTCAAGCCCTACGTTTATCGTCTTGTTTCACTTGAGGTTGTTCTTCGTCAGTGTCAATCGTAATTAGATGGAATCGTTGGCTTTGGCTATAGGAAGCTTCCAGAGTCTGGTTAGTCACAATACAACAGTAAGATTGTGAACATACCTGAGCAATGTTCAAGGTCTAGAGCATTGGAGGAGGAGGAGGAGGAGGAGGAGGAGGATGGGCAGGGCAAGACAGGACAGAACAAAAATAAAGGAAGAAAAAAAAGAAAACACAAATACAGTGACTAGGAGACCAGCTCCAAGTAACCCTGTCAGTCAAGCCAAACCACACCCCCAGAGACAGGTACGAGAGGGACAGGTGGGGCGATACTCCCTACCAGACCGCAGGCAGAGAGAGCGAGAAAGAGCGAGAGATCTGGCGGCTCATAAAGGCGCTAGTTTGGCAGGGAGTATTGTGGAGGCTGGCTGTCATTCACTTCCTGTGGGAGGGAGTGTGGGACTACTCAAACTACAAGCAGCTGTTCTCTCCACGCCTCCGCGTCAGCCTCTCATCACAGAGAAGGGGATGGACATGCGAGGCAGAGGAGGGAGAGAGAGCACTGAGAGAGACAGAGGAAAGCAGAAAGCGAGCGGTACCTGTTTGTTGAGGCCCAGCATGTTGCACACCATGTCTCTGGAGTACGGCTGCTCCAGCACATACCTCAGCAGACCCGTCTGCGGATCGAACAGGTCCTGCACATATTTGCACACACGTTCACATACAGGGGGTTTTAATTCAAATTTACAAGCCAATCTCACATTTTGGCCTGAAAACCAACTTTAAAAAAAAAAAAATAGTAACTGCCTCAAGTGAACTATAAAAATGAAAAGAATGGCACGTCTGAAAGCTGCAGTCGTTTTTTTTATTAGTGAAAAATCAATGGAGAATATCTCCTTTTTCCGTGGGTGCTCGGCGCCTACACGGTTCGTGGTTTGTGAACGTTCTGAATAAAAACTGAAAAACATGTGTGTCATACAGCGCTACTGTGCCTGCGTGACGCATCGCCGCCACATTAAGAATAAACGTGCACATTTAATTGAATTGATTTAATAAACGTACCTTCAGTAAATTCACTTCTCTAAGAAAATGATTCATAAAACATCAGTTAACCATGTTTTTTCACATTTCATCACAAAAAAAAACAAATGAACATATAGTTCAAAACCAAATTAAAATGCTGAAACAAATCAAATATTTCTTTCTGAATCTACTTTTTAATGGCGATTTGATGCTTTACACAATAACGACTTCAAATGATCTTTTAGGGATCATTTCTCAGTCAAATTTGATGTATTCATTTGCGATAAATTCGTTTACTTAATCGGATTAAAAATTGTATTATCAGCTCTAAAAATCGAAATAATTAGGATGTATACAGTATATACTGTATATATAAGATCATTTAATTGTTCCCACGGTACATGATGTCACACACTGATCGCTCTGCGCAGATCTATTGGTTGTTTCATTACAGGGTGAATCAGTGTTTTTGAACGAATCACTTGAATGAATGATTCAATGACGAATACATTTTTTGACAGTAATTTGTCGCCACCTACAGGTGTAACGATGTAATTGATACAATCTTTATTTGAATTATTTCCTCTATTTTGATCGCCAGCGTAGACATCAGTGTTTATATCTGAACTATAACGTTTATCCCAGTACTTCTGTGAACATATGAATTATTGCAAGACAGAAATAATGATACTGTGGCTGTTTCGCCCCTATATATGAGTCTTTCTCTCAGAGCAGCCCTCAAAAAAACGTATTTATCACGTGCACTGATCAATAATCACAGTCAGACTTTGGTTCGGACACATTCTCATGTCCCATTTCATGAAGGCCGTGTGTCGCAGTGAGTTCCTCAGCAGCAGTACCTTGTCATAGGGCAGCATTCCCCTCAGGGGGAAGCGCAGAGTGCTCGGGTCCAGCTTCCACGAGTTACAAATGGCCCCCGAATTATTAACCACTGGCAGAAGACTGCAGCGACCTGAAACACACACACACACGATTCAATCATGTGATTGCCGCAGGGGCTTATGGGATATGATATTCTGCATCATATCCCACAGTATTCCACTGTGAGGTGAGGACCAGTGAATGCATCTTACCACAGATGGAGTTAATGCGGGCGGTCGGTCTGAAACTGTCAACAAAGTCAGATATCAGGCTGCCCAACAGCTGAAAACAAGCACAAACCGCTGGATTCATTTTGTGAAGAAATCTGATAACAGACCAACACCTACAAGACTGTGATCATCTACATCGAGGGCCAGATTCACTTACAGCATCAGCGCAAACACTGTTCTAAACTGTTTTAAAAAACGCCCGTCTGGATTTACTAAATGGGATTTACTTAGTGAGAAACAGCGATGAAAGGCATGGGCACGGTTACTTTTGCGGTCGTTTTCTAAAAATTATATACTTTTTAACCACAAATTCTCGTCTTGAGCTGCTCTGTGATGCTCCACGCATTACGTCATCACGTTGAAAAGGGTTGTTTTTTTTTTTTTTTTATATAAAATGTCCGATGGTTTCTCAACAGTCGTGGCCAAAAGTTTTGAGAACTACATAAATATTAGTTTTCTCAAAGTTTGCTGCTAAACTGCTTTTAGATCTTTGTTTCAGTTGTTTCTGGGATGTACTGAAATATAATGACAAGCACTTCATACGTTTCAAAGGCTTTTATCGACAATTACATGACATTTATGCAAAGAGTCAGTATTTGCAGTGTTGGCTGTTCTTTTTCAGGACTGGGCATGCTCTCATCAACTTCTGGACCAAATCCTGACTGATAGCAACCCATTCTTTCATAATCACTTCTTGGAGTTTGTCAGAATTAGTGGGTTTTTGTTTGTCCACCCGCCTCTTGAGGATTGACCATCTGGGGAGTTTTCCAGGCCATGGACCAAGTTCTCAACGTTCTGGTCCCCGAGCCACTTAGTGATCACTTTTGCCTCATGGCACGGTGCTCCATCGTGCTGGAAAATGCATTGTTCTTCACCAAACTGTTGTTGGATTGTTGGAAGAAGTTGCTGTTGGAGGGTGTTTTTATAACTTTTCCAATATTTATATAATTCTCAAAACTTTTGGCCACGACTGTAGACCAGACTCTTATTCCTCGTCTGGATCATGTAGATCCTTTGAAGCTGCACTGAAACTGACATTTGGACCTGCTGACCCCCAGTGAAGTCCACTATATGGAGAAAAATCCTGGAATGAGTTCCTCAAAAACCTTCATTTCTTTTCCACTGAAGAAAGAAAGACAATCATCTTGAGATGACATGCAGGAGAGTGAATGATCAGGAGATTTGAATTCTGAACTAACAAAACGGTTGAGTCAATGATTCAATGACTCATTCATAAATACAGCCAATCGCTTCATCGTTACTGAACGAACGAACGACTCACTCATTAAGACAGTGATTTGCTGCCACCTACTGGGGGGTTTAGTTTAATATTTCAAAGTATTGCTTCGATTTTACCATCATTTATTACGTTATTATATTAATGAATAAAGTGAATTAATTTAACATAAAACACCATCTTTCCAAATCCCATCTGTGCTTTTATGGGATTGCATTCTCACGTTAACTGGCCCTGCTCAGTAAATCTGGCCCCAAGAGTCTGCTGGAGTGTGTTACCCAGTGTGAGAGCGCCCCCTCTGGATACAGCTTCCTGATTTCGGTCACGGCGAAGTACGCGGGCAGCAGACAAGCGTTGCGGTCCAGTATGTACTCCACCACCTTCACACAGGACAATTAATCACGACCAGGAAACACTAGAAGCGCTGTGATCCGTGGATTCAGACGTACCTCTCGTGCCGCCAGCAGCTGCTGAACCACAGCCGAGCTCACGAAGTTTGGGACGGTCTGAATCTTGTCCAACACGGCCTTCAGAAGATCCCTGACGCCCTGAAAAACCACACGCAGAGAGAGATCAGCACTGAGGAAAACTTAGTAATACATTTTTACTTAAGTAAGAACATTGGTTTAAATAATAAATATATAAATAAACAAATTATTTACTAATAAAACATATTAAAATAATTAAAACAAAAAATAATACAAGTAGCAGTTCAGTTCTATAGTGAGTAGAAAAAAAACTTAAATGTAACGTAAAAGAATTTTCCAAATAATGTTTTACCATAAAAATATTTTTATAGAATAATTTGGGTTTTGTACATGAACATCTATAGCCGTCTTTCAAACTTTACGGCCCCTCACATGAGGATGATCATATTCGGCAGTCTGTGGATCAATAAGATTGAAAATCCCTGCGTTTGAGCTGAGAGAGAGAGACACACAAATCCTCTCGTTATGTAATAGCTATATTCATATAATACATCACGTAAGGGATGATATGCAGCAGCGAGTTGGTGATTAAATACAGCTTTCTTCGGAAACTGCTACAAAAACACATGGCTGAAATTAAACCGTAGAAAGAACTGATCCTGCGAGTGATTCAAAAAAAAATCGTTCACCATTTTTTCCTTACAAAAATCAACAGCTTTAATGGCCCCATCATTTATACGCCTCATTTATCTGTGCCAGTGATACACATAAACAAATATGAAATATGAAACCTTCCAGATTTCATATTCCACCGACTCGCCACATAAATGAATAACTTTCAACTAAATTCACTTTTCTCATAATGTCACAGTTTATCTCTCAGTGTAACGCTTTGATCAAGGATTCTGTGTCTCTAAACCCCGCCTCTCTGAGATCTGCTCTGCTCTGATTGGTCGGAAACCAAACACTCATTATCATATCTGAATCTCAGCTCTTGTGACAGTAACGATGGCGTCGGTTTTACCGAATCGATCAGAAAACAGCGTCTTCTCCACATGAACAACACGAGCCAAACTCTTCCAGCCTCAGACACAACACCAGCGATCGAGGGCGGGGCAAAGAGACGCCGTTCAGCCAATGGAGACCACAGGCTGGCGTTATGCAAATTAGTTACAAACCTACATAAATTCAGCATTGCCTCAGAATCACTTTCACTTCTTTCTTTTGGGAGACAATAACTACATTCACAAACAGCTGAATCACACATGAAAGGTCATATTGTGCATTCAAAGCATAATAGAGCTACTTTAAAGTGTTTGAAACATTATTATGTGTTCACATTAAAGAATCGACCTGACCTGAATGTTAATCTATGAATCATAAACACACTTTGGCTGGAAAGCGATGGCACAATACAAAACATCACGGGTTTCAGTTTTCAGCAGATTCACGCTTGGAGTTTATCTGTTCACCTTGTAGTCGACTCCTCCGATGATTTTGCGGATGAGTTTGAAGGTCAAAGCCCAGAGTTGAGTCCTCTCCCACTCCAGACTGTCGGAGCCAATCAGAGCCTGACACACCATTCTGCAAGAACACCGAATCACATGACCCAGAACATGAGCGACGGGACCTGTAAAACTGTCCCGCTCGGATTGAGTGTGACTTCAGGTTTGGGTTGAGTTCTGGTTTGTAACGAAGGAATGAATGGATTTACTACTAAATACTTTGTGTCAACTCTCTCTCTCTCTCTCACACACACACACACACGTACACATACACATACACACAGATACATACACACACACACACACACACACACACACACACTAACACACACATACACACACACACATACACACACATACACATACACACAACACACACACACACACACACACACACACACACCTACCTACACACACACACACACACACACACTCTCACACACACACACACACACACGCACACACACACACACACACACACACACACACACACACACACACTCACACACACCTCGTCATCTTTCAGTACAGACGCAAATGAGTGAAACGCTGGTGCAACTCCGTCAACACGGGTTTAGGACTCCATTACCAAGTATTCATCTCGCAAAATAGATACTTACTCTGTAAATAAATATATTTCTATTTATACAGCTGTACATAATGCACACATCTGTATAAGTACTATCCGATCTAGATGTATATTACTTTAGAAACATAAAAAAACGAACTAAAAGCAATAAACTTAATTATTTAAATGTGTTATACATGCATGTACCCAGAATTCCCTGTGTTTGTGCACACTTGCTGAATAAAGCAGACTGTGATTGTGACCTGGGAGGCAGCAGGCTGGTCTCCACCGCCATGGCCAGACAGTCGTAGAGGAAGGCGATGCGTTTGGGGCTGTGCTGACCATGAATGAAGCGGACGATCCACTGCACGCACTGATCATGTGACTCCTGCAGTGACATCACACACGTCACATTAAACAATCTCTCTGCAACTGCTCTAATTGGCCATCTATATCTGTCTATATCTATATATCTGTATCTATATAAACATATACACACACAATGGACACATTCCCACGGTTATTAATAATGTAAATTGATGTTAATCTATTTTTAAAGTAAGCATGGAATCAAATTTTTATGTAATATTGCAGTGTTTATTATAAATGATTCATCATTATTGTTTTAAATTCATGTGTCTCGTAATTTTAAATCAGAATCTCTTCTCTGATGACGAGGGCGGGGCCACCTGTCACTCACATGAGATCCACCAATAGCAAACCACCACCATCCAATCAACTCCCCACAGACACAATCAAGCCCCGCCCACATTTGTTCTTGTTTGCGAAGCGTTTCACTGGAACATAAAGTGTGGTGAGAACTCGAGTCTCATTTAGCACCCCTAGTGATCACTTTTTTAGCAACAGATTATAATTATTTTATCATTTAAATAGTTTAAAATGCATTATAATGACCATTAATGCGTTTTAGATTACATGTTCATACACTAGAAGCAAAAAGTTGTGAAAAGAAAACAAGCACGTCTCGTTCATAATGTTTTCAGTTAGCTTATGTACTAGCATCTACCCAATTAGCCGGCTAGCTCAGCTTTAATTATATCAAGTATGTTTTTTGCTTCCAATATATATCGCAATTATATGTATCAAAATTAATTAACTGTATAATAGTAATATTATTTACTACACCACATTGATATTATTGTGCAAAATTAATATTAAGTTACTTTTACAGAACATAGTATGCTGCAAAAAAAAATCTTGTGCACACCTGTGTTTCATTTATGCAATACATAAGCATTCGTTTATATTTAAATCATGTTGTTTGTGCACTTAAAAATCAGACAATAGTGAAACAGTTTATAATTATTCAAAATATCACGATGACATCTTTTGATCAGGTGATACCGGGGTCGTAAAGGCGACCCGTTTCCTACGGGGGACTCTATTCCTCGTGACACAAAAAATATTAGCGCGAGTTTTCTTTCATAAGGTGATTTACCTGAGGCAGACTGCTCCAGTACTGTCGGAACGCTCCCAAACAGCTGACCAGTTTGTTCCTCTCATCCTCAGCACTGTCCATAAACATCCTGCACAACAAACACGACTGACCCTTCACTGGACACAAGTCATCACGTGTTTTATCAGTGTTTATTATCATTATGTACTCACCCAGCAAACGCCTCTTCTATCACCTCAGTTTTCTGAGGTAAACAAAACATTAATTTTAATTTATTTACCCGTTTTATAACACAACTTCTGCTTGTGTTGTATATCGAACATCTTTTTAATGAATTAAATGCAGTGAAATAACCCACCACTACATCCTCAAAAATACTCTGCAGCTGACTTTCCATCGGAACCGCCATGATGTGAGGAGGACAGCACTTCAGAAACTTACAGGTCCATGTTTGAAGTTTGTGTGCTTTATTGAATTAACGCTATGATGAACACAACAACAAAACCAGCGCCAGTCCGGACAAACCGGAAACTCGAGCGCCGCTGAAAACATTCCGGTATGAACACGGAATCGCACAGCGATGGTTCCGATGTCCGATAATGAATAAAAACAAATCGATAAATCGATAAACTGCCTAAATTCGTCGTGGAAACGCTTATAAATGCGCGTGCGTTACAAAAAGTACAACTTAAATACAGATTTAAGAAGCTTTTCGCCCCCAAAAATTAAAATTCTGTCATCGTTTATTTAGTCCTCCTCTATGGCAAGCCGTTTTAACTTTTATTCATGTTCAGGATATGAACTTTCACTAGTTAATTTTTGATATCAGGAATTAGATATGCACTAGTAACAACGTTAATTCTTGACGTCCACAATTCCTGATATCAAGAATGAACATTTTAAATAGTGAAAATGTAGAGAATGAATAAAGGTTAAGACCGCTTGCCATAATCCCCCTCAAGTTGTTCCAAAACTGTTTAAATGTTTCTCGGATTATTGTGAGAGGAACTTTTTTTAATCTGCGCACAGTTTAGAAATAAAACGTCAAACATTGTTTTGGCTCACATAAATGTTTAAAAAATTTGCGATAGACTTGTCTTTATGTTTTATAGTGTTACGCTGCAGATTTTTACAAAAAATATGACGATACTGGTATTTTAGTTTGGAGGATAAACGCATAAAAAACAAACAAGCCAATCCAATATAGATATTTTAAGCAACTTTGACAGAAAAGCTTTAGCTGGTAGTGACTGGAACTTTCCTACGGCACAACAAGACTCAGTCTCACTTATAGTTACTTGTGTAATAAATCAGTTTCCTCTTATTTGCATGTAAAAATGTACTTCAGTGTGTGTTTTTACTTTCAGATCCCTGACAGGAGAACTACATGCTGTTATTTTCACTGAATACAATGAGGAGAACTAAGAAGGATCACCCTTAATAACCAACATCACATGACCTGAAACAGAGAGTAATTAACACATCAAAGTGTCAGTCAAAGGGAAAAGTCATCAACAAAACACATTTGATACAGATAGATAGATAGATAGATGGATGGATGGATAGATAGAGAGATAGAGAGATAGATAGATAGATAAAGAGATAGATAGATAGATAGATGGACACACAGGGTTGGGAGTAACGGAACACAACTTAGTGACGTATTTAAAATACAACATTTGAATGACTGTATTTCATTTTAAATGTGTGGTAATCAGATTCCAGTTCCATCTGAAAAGTGTTTTAGATTACCAAAGTGATTACTTTGAGTTTTAATGTCATTTAAACAGCCATTGGTGATTCTCTGACTCTGACCGTCTGAAAAAGACGAGTTCAGTTTCATGTTTTCCACTGTTTTCATGTTTTGGGAGTCATTTTATAATTCACTCATCACTCGTATTTGTTTTTTCCCTCACAATTGTGAGTTTGTGTTTCACAATTCTGACTTCTTTTTCTCAGAACTGCGAGATTTAAACTCACAATTGCGAGTTATAAAGTCAGAATTGGGAGATTTAAACTTGAAATACTGACTTTTTGTCTTGCAATTGTGAATTTTGTATGTGAGTTTATATCTCATAATTCTGACTTTTGTCAATATTGTGAGTTTATATCTCATAATTCTGACTTTATAACTCACAATTGCAACTTTATATCACTCAATTCTGAGGGAAAAAGTCAGAATTGTGAGATAAAAACTCTCAATGACCTTTTTTGTGTTTGTTTCACACTTATTAGTATTCCAAAGTATTCTAAAGTATTTAGATGAAGTGACTAAACTTGAGTAATGTAACGAAATACGTTACAAATGACTTTTTAAAGCATGTATTTTGTAATCTGGTGGTGAAACACCTTTTAAAAGTAACATACCCAGCCCTGTCAATAGATATAAAGACAGACATTGACACAGACTGTGACGTCATCATTGTCATTCTCTCAGGTAATGAAGTCACACCTGTTCTTCAGGTCTGCTGTCATTCCTCTCACTGCTCTGAACAGCAGAGCTGACGCTGCTGTGTGAGACACTATAGTTTAGACTGTCAGTTGGCATCACACACAGCATTTAAAAAAAAAAATGTTTTAAACTTATTATGAAGACTTGGCTCATGAATACTAATTAGGTCGCGTTGGCGTTACTAGGAAACCGTCCAAGCCTCTTCACCGGTTGGCTGTGTCTGGTCACGTGCCCCCGCCAGCGCTTCAGAGCGCAGAAACACCTGCAGGACTCTGAACCTGACCGCCGCGCCACTGAGAACCGACTCCGCCGTCACCGAGCGAACCGCAGCGGGGAGAACGGGCAGAATGAGCACGACTGAGCGTCTGAAGCGATGAACGCGGTTTTCGTGAGCGCGCTGTGTGTGATCTCGAGCGCGGCAGGTAAACTCGACCCTCAGAGATTCGATTGTTGTGTTGGAGATGTTGAAATTTCGCTGCTCGTTCTGTAAAGGACAGTATAGACATGTAAATATAATTAATATTTATAATATTAATAATATTTATTGTTTTTGCCACTGAATAAAAACCAAAAAAAAATTATTACTTTCTATCTCACAATTCTGACAGTTTTTCTCAGATTTGCGAGTTATAAAATCGCACTTGCGCGATATAAACGTTCAGTTCTGAAAAACAAAGTCAGAATTCATGTAATATAAAGCTCTTTTATTTTGTGTCATATCTTCTCTTTCCCACAAAACCTCTTTTACCGCCGCGTCACATCACGTGACAAATCATATTAAAGCGCGTTAATATTTATTATCACGATCATCTGGGTTTCTGTGTCATAAATGTACGTGTTTTATAATCCGCTTCAGGAACAACAGGAAGCAGATTCACCTTTGAAACTCTCTTGTGCCTCTTCCTGTGGTTTCATGAAATCTGATTTATTTCAACAATGCCTTGAACTTCTCTGAACTTCCTGCAGTCGACCGTGAAGCTCTGAACACTGAACACAGGAATGTGAACACGGCCTTGTGTGCTTAATAATGTTCTGTCCGCTGTAGTGTCGTCTGTTGCTCGACTGCCCGATCCACGAGACGTCCACTTCTCCTCCGTGAACCTGAGGAACACCGTGAGATGGACACCAGGAGACGGATCTCCAGACGGGACCGTCTTCTCTGTGGAGTATGCCATGTGAGTGAAAAGTCACACTCTGAATCCCTGCGCCCGAGTATGCATACTATGTAGTAGCCGAGTAGTGTGTCCAAATTCATAGTATGCGATGAGATGGACACTTTACTATCCCATGAGGCCACGGGAGAGCGGAGGTGACCGTGAAGGATTCATACTGTGGAGAAATTTCTTCATGTGATGGTTGGGTTTCAAACCAAGTTTACTGTCTATTATAAAGTATGTGATTTCAGACGCAGTGATTGTCATCGAATTAGAAACAAATATATATATATATATATATATATACACAATCAAACCATGTGACACAGTTTTAAGTATCACTATTATAGTTTTTATTAATACACTATAAAAAAATGAAGAAAAAGCATCATGTTTTTGCATTAACTCATAATGAAATTATGCATCAACATGAATTAAGAAAGAGTAATACTTCTACAGCCTTTATTAATCAAATTAATGTTAATTTCCACTAATGCATTAATAAATCATGTTTGTTCACATTCGTTAATGCACTGTGAACAAACTATGAGCAGCTGTAGTTTTATTAACTAATATTAATAAATGCTGTAATAAATGTATTGCTCGTGTTAGTTCATATATTAAGCTAATTGATGTTAATAAATGAACCTTATTGTAAAGTGTTGGCAAAATAATTTAAGGAGTTTTTACTAGTTAAAAAGTCAGTTTCGTCTCATTTAAGTTGATTTTATTATACTTAAAATTTATGGAATTTTTTTGTTTACAGTTTTATTTTTCAAAAAAAATGTTGTATTTTAAAAAAAAAAAAATTAAAATCTGTCTTTATAGTTGTTATTCGTTTTTAGTTTCAGTTCAACTAAATTAAAATGAGAAACTAGCTGAAATAAAAGTTGCACCTTTTTTTATTTTAATTTAATTCAGTTCGTTTCAAGGAATGGAAATGTTTTCTATGGTTTTACCTTTAGTTAACGAATATTTTGAAAAAGTTCTGAATTAGGAAATCGTGATCAAAGACATAAAGAGAAACAGAAATGATTCATTCTCTTCAGGTCTGAGTCATTTGCTCTTTCACTGATTCAACGACATTGACATTATGAAGAAAGATAATATCTCTCTTTGTTTGCTTTTTTGTCCAAATATGTACCGACCCCCACAAACCAAACAAACGCTTTTATCGTTTTTACACAAATGAGAAATACATCAATGATTCTTCTTAAAGGGTTAGTTGACCCAAAAATATAATTCCTCTTCCTCATGTGGTTCTACACCCATAAGATCTTCGTTCATCTTCAGAACACAAATGAAGATATTTTTGATGAAATCAGTGAGTCTCTATTGATAATGAACACTTTTAAATGTCCAGAAAGACACTAAAACATGTTTAAAACAGAGAAGAGAATACTTTTTGTGCGCCAAAAAACTAAATAACGACTTTATTCAACAATATCTAGTGCTGGACGATTTCAAAACACTGAAGCTTTACGAATCTTTTGTGTCGAATCAGTGATTCGGATCGTGTATCAAACTGACAGAATCACGGGAACTATTGAAATTGCCAATCACTCATGATGTAACGAAGCCTCGTTTACTGAAATCATGTGACTTTGGCGCTCCGAATCACTGATTCGAAACAAAAAGATTCGTAAAGCTTCATGAATCAGTGTTTTGAAATCACTAGATATCGTTGAATAAAGTCGTTATTTTGTTTTTTTGGCGCACAAAAAGTATTTTCGTCGCTTTATAATATTAATGTTTACATTAATGCTTTACGAATCTTTTGTTTCGAATCAGTGGTTCGGATCACCAAAGTCACGTGATTTCAGTAAACGAGGCTTCGTTGCTTCATAAGTGATTCGCAATTTCAATAGTGATTTTGTCAGTTTGATATAAGATCTGAATCACTGATTCGACACAAAAGATTCGTAAAGCTTCAGTGTTTTGAAATCGTCCATCACTAGATATTGTTGAATAAAGTCATTATTTAGTTTTTTTTGTTGCACAAAAAGTATTCTCGTCGCTTTATAATATTAAGGTTGATCCACTGTAGTCACATGACCTGTTTTGAAAGTGTTCATTATCAATAGAGACTCACTGAACCGTCGGATTTCATCAAAAATATCTTCGTTTGTGTTCTGAAGATGAACGAAGTTTGAGCTGTCGTTATAGTCCTGTGACATAAGGACTCTTCCGGCGTGTTTTTTTTCCTGCAGATACGGCGACGCGGAGGCGAGCAGCGAGCAGGTGCGATGGAGGCGTGTGAATCAGTGCAGCTCCATCGCTCAGAGCGAATGCGACCTGTCTCAGGAGACCTTTGACCTGCACGAGGAGTACTACGCCAGGGTCAGAGCCGTCAGCGCTCGCTCGCAGTCTCTCTGGAGCGAGAGCACACTCAGATTCAGACCCTTATCCGACAGTGAGTGACACTTCACTGAAAAACACTTCAGTCACTGTTCATCAAAGCCGATCGAGAATCACACACACAGTAAAAAAGAGTTAAATCAACTCTGCTCAGATAACATTTGGTCCCTCTCTAAATAATGTTAAAGTCACACTCTTCAGAGATTGAATGTCTTTTATCTTCAGTTGATTTCATCTAAGACTGTGGCTGAAGTCAGTTGTAGTTCTTGTGTTTCTCTTTTCTTCAGTGATTCTGCTTGTTAACAGCAGGCGTTCATCATTAATGTTCAATCATCGCTTAATTAATTGTTTAATTATCTCATTAACTTCAACTCTGCTTCAGTGTTACTTTAACTCTATTTAGAGAGGGACCAAATGTTATCTGAGCAGAGTTGATTTAACTCTGGGGTTTTTACTGTGTATGAAGATGAGTAATGATCAGCTTGACACTGATTTCCAATACAAAAGCGATTACGGTACTGTGTCCATTTAACTGTGGATGTCCTCAGATTTAGAAATGACACATTTTCATACCAAAAATCCACGTGTGACTGTTGTTTTATGACAGTAATAACACTGCCTACAGTAAAATGGCACATGAAACGTAACAAATATTCAAATCTCGCTCATCTGCATACACTTAAGAGCCACGCCCACATCTCAACGTTCCAATTAAAAACTGATGCATAAAACCAACCCTGCCTTTTTTATGATCACAATATGGGGATCTGATGCTACTTCTGTTTCATCACAACTATAAACCCATATTTCATTTCAACATATTTATCGATTTATTAATTTAGTAAGTAATTAGCCCAAAATAAACACAGTTTGATCAGGCAAATCGATTCAGTTTTCCTGGACACTGTTTTTATTCCTGTGTAATAAAAGCATCAAATAATTTGAACTCAAATCAATATATTTTCATGAAATAAGCCGGTTATTATCAGTTCGTTTCATCCTGGAAGGGTTTATTGTGTGATTATGACCAGCTGACTACACATTATGAGGTTTAAGTTGCTAATCTGATAATTCACATCAGTCAAAAGAGATTTTCCAACGAAGATGTGTTCAACAAAGACTTAAGCTTGTTTTACAAGCTGTAAACCTATTGTTTGTCGCGGTGGGTTAAGAAACACAAATGCTTTAAACCACGTGATTTAAATGTTCCTCAGTTAGTTATATTTCCTTATCCAGAAACACGGTCCAACCCTCGAACACCCTTGAAGGACATTCGTGCTGAAATGACTCATGAATTGTTCAGGAGTGTTTCACACCGGGGCGGATCGTGAACATGACAATCACCTCGGCATGTCTTTTGTTTTTACACTGATTCCTTCTCACGTTGACTTCTCAGTTATGCCATTTATGTACATGTGTGAAAGCAAACACAAAAAGCTGAACTCTGACCCTCATAAAGGCAAATCATTAGACCTCATCCATCTCTGTCCCGCAGCTGTTCTCGGAGCGCCGCTGGTGGAAGTGAACGTGAAGCAGAACTACATGAACATCACGATCAAAGGGCCCTTCAGATGGAGAACTAGGAGGACAAAGAAAGACAAGTCACTCTTGAAGATCTTCCCACACATGATCTATAACGTCTCTGTGTTCAACGGCAGGAGCAATCACACGGTTAGTGCTCGACAATCGAGTCGCTCTTAAAAATGAAGGTTTGCTTTTGGTGTCGGAGGTTCCATGAAGAGCCTTGGAAGGAAAACGGTTGTTCACACTAAGAAAAAAAAGGGGGTGGTTGATTATAATTTCACTTTCGGTTAGTGTGTGATGTTGCTGTTTGAGCAGACACAACATCTGTGAAGTTACAACTCTCAAAGTTCAATCAAAAGAGAGATTTTCTTTTTCAGAAATCACTGTTTAAACGGCTGGAACTACAACGAGCTTCTTCCCATGTTAGTGACATCACAAACCCTGAAATTGACATAAACCCCGCCCCCGAGAACACTCAACAAAGGGGGCGGGGCCATGTTGGGCTGCTTTAGAGTTGTTGTCGTTGAGTGTTGTTGATGCCGTCATTTTACGCTTCACAGACGAGGGTCGATTCGAGGGAAAAAAGACGAACGTGACGACACATGCTAGTGACGAGTTGATCAACATCAATTTATCCACGAACCGTTCAGAAACGTCTTCCTGAGTCTCTCCATCCGTTTGAACACTTTCCTCATTTTGTCTGCGTGAGATTCTCCAGCTTTGTTGTTGTTGAGCGGTTGAAGCTCCGCCCTCTTCTGGAGCAGCAGCTCATTTGCATTTAAAGGGACACGCACAAAAACGGCGTGTTTTTGCTCCTCACACCCAAATTTGACAAGCGATAATAAATGATCTGTGGGGGATTTTGAGCTGAAACTTCACACACACACATTCACTTATGTTACAACTTATAGGTGCTCTTTAAGTATCTGTTCACTGAAAGGTTCTTTGGGGAATCAAAAATGTTTTTTTCTATTGCATCGAACAAAAGTGTGGGTTAAAACAGGACAGTAATGTATTTTGTTGTTCTTCCAGAATCACATGCGCGTCACGAACGGTAGCTTGAGGATGGGCCCTCTGGACTTTTCCACACAGTTCTGCGTGACGGCTCACGCCGAATCCGAGTCTCTCCCTCTGGCTTACAAACGCAGTGAGCCTCTGTGCACCGAGACTCCCAAAGGTACTGCAGTGACTCCATCGGCCCGTGAAGAATTCTAGTGTTTTCACTTTCACATGAACAGGTTTGAGCAGTATTTGATTGACACAAGTGACTGGACAAGTTGAGGAAATCTTTGCTGTAGTTTTAATCCCTTTATCAGTTCGTGCATAATCTGGATGACTGTAACTGAGGTGTTTTCCCAGCGAGCTGCACTTCCTCGTTTATGAGAACTAGTTCAGCATCTTCAGAGGCTCTGAATATGGGTGTGTTAATGTGCAAGTGTCTCCCTGCTGTAGATCCGTTCGGAGATCAGCTGCTGGCCGCCATGCTGGGAGGAGTGCTGCCGTCGGCGCTGTGTCTGTGTGTGCTGGCTGTGCTCGGAGGGCTCGTCCACTGCTACGTCACGGACCACCGGCAGACGCTGCCCAAGAGCACCGTAAGATCACCACACGCTGTCAGATTACAGTGTTTAGAGACCACGAGCTCTCATGTTTAGAACTCCTCCAATGACCCAGGATTACATTTATCCAAAATAGAAAGGAACATTTTGATTAAAAAAATAAATGGGGGGAAATATGTATATATATGTATATATATATATATATATATATATATATATATATATATATATATATATATCAAATATATGCAATGCAATACGCATGCAAATATTTAACGCAATTAACACGGCATCTGTAACTGGCTGGCGTTACATTATAGGGTCACGTTCTTATTCACGCGAATGCTTTCAACTACTCAAGCGCCACAAATGAGAACACGCTGTCTATGAATGTTGTCATGTGACGCAGAAAGACACGCGTCTGTATCGAGTTCTCTTTCTCGCTTCGACAAACACTAACACACAGAATTATGGAGGATCCTCATAAGAGCAGTCTCAAATGAACTTAAAGAGTTGTGAGGAAATGAGATGCGCGTCCTGTTCGGCTCTTAAAGTGACAGCAGCCTAATAAACCTGCTGCTGTGATGACTGTCATTATTGATATAACAGAGAAAACTGTAGCTTTAATAAGGATTCATCTATATTTCATTTAGAATTTATGCAGTGAAGACTGTAAAGTGTTTGATAACTTCTGTACATTTCCTACCTGTTAGACAGGTAAATATGACATTTATTATAGTGGGTTTACGTGAAGATTGTTTTAAGTTCACTTAAATTAGAAGTAATTTTTTTTAATTAGCCTAATAAATGTTGGAATTAACAGCGTTTAGTTATACTGTAATGTTGAATGTCTATAATTATTAATATATATATTTTTTAATCAATTTCATAGAGACATCAGTGCAGTATTAGTATCAGAGAAAATTATATCGTTTATAAAAAGATGCCATTAAACAAATATCAAAAATATATTTGAAAATATTAAAAAATTAAAATTTTTAAAATATATTCTGATGTTTATAATCACGATTAATTGTGTTTTATGACAATAATATGTGATTAATTAGTATATATATATATATATATATATATATATACATATATATATATATATATATATATATATTTTATGTGTCTTTACTATCACTTTTGATCTATTTAACGCACTCTTGCCAACCGCAGATTTCTTTCCATTCAAATGAAATCACAAAATAAAGTGAAGTAAAACTTTAAAACATTAAAAAGTTTGGGGTCAGTATGTACACTATGTAACTTTTGTAAACTGCATGCATTTTGCAACTTTTGTCTTTTTACAGCTGCTTTAAAGCAGAATGACATTTGCATGATTACTGTACGTTTGTCATTCCAGCATGTGACTCGAATGAGCGAGAATCCACAAACCTTCCAACCCGAAATGCCTCCAACAATCATCTTCAACATTTTTAAACCGGATTGGGGTGGAGACGAGTGCTCTCCGCGCTGTCCTGCGGCTCTGCTGCAGATCGTCTCCGCTGAAGACTCGTCCGCGGCCGAGCCGGCGCCGCCCGTGTCTTACGCTCAGCAGCTCGCGCCGGCCGGATCCAGAGCTCAGGCCGAAGACTCTGAGAGCGAGGACTCGGAGGAGCCGCTTCACAGCGAGGCTGGAGATTACGGCATCGTGGTGCTGGCCTCTTTCGACGCACCCGACCGGTGCCGGGCCGAGGTCAGCCCGTACAGGACACAATGCCAGGCGACAGACCCCAGACCGCCTGAGGACGTCTGTGAGGATGAGCAGGACGATGAAGAAGAAGCACACATATTTTTGGACTGGAGCCCAGACACTCGACAGCTGAAAATCCCTCTGATGGGCTTGTTGGGCCTGGAGGACGAGCCGCAGATCCAGACCGAAGCCGTCTCACTCCTGCCTAACGTGATCCTGAGACAGGCGTCAGAGGAAGCCTCGGAGCAGGAGGATGACTTCACCAAGATGGAGCGAGACTGGGGCCTTATAATCCACTCCAACCCTGAATAAACCGAGTAACACCGACTCCGG
This sequence comes from Opsariichthys bidens, assembly GCA_037194245.1. Classification (NCBI taxonomy): domain Eukaryota; kingdom Metazoa; phylum Chordata; class Actinopteri; order Cypriniformes; family Xenocyprididae; genus Opsariichthys; species Opsariichthys bidens. The sequence continues at coordinate 2,447,890 of CM074282.1, read as the reverse complement.
AAAGAATATGAAGAAGACTTTATCCTGAACACTTGCCTTATCTATGATGTGCACTTTTACAGTCACCATGAAAACAAAAGTTAACAGTTCGTGTGTCTCAACTTCTCTGATGACGAGGGCGGGGCAACCTGTCACTCACAGGAGATCCACCAATAGCAACTCCCCACAGACAAACTCAAGCCCCGCCCCACATTTGTCCTCGTTTGCGAAGCGTTTCACTCGAATCTACGACGCAATAGAGAAGTACAACTTCCGACTTCACGGTGTACGAACGAGACGATAAAATGAAGGATTTTCCGCAGTGTTTGTTTACTGCTTAAGCTGTCGTTCACTGTGAACACAAAACTTCCAGATTAAATTACATTTAATCATAGCCGTCCGTTTCGCCAAAATCCCCAGAAGAACACAACCTGGAAGCTGCTCGATGGGAAAAGAAACCCACGGAAAAGTTTTTTTTGAGCTGTAGATGCTATGTATCAGAACAAATGAGCAGCAGACGGTACAAATATCCATAATGCAGCTGTTAAAAATGTGAATTTCACACAAAAGCCCTCAGGTTGAACATCTACTGTAAAATAATGGAATATTTGTGATTGTCAAACCCTGACATCTTGTGTGGAAGCCAGATTTCATTTGACGGGAATGAAAAATGAGATTTGTTGAAGTGTTAATCAATAATTATATATAAAGAAGAATTGTATTGTGTTTTTGAAGGAATTCATGTGTTATATAATATTGTATATGTCTATTTCAGCTGTACATAAAAACCAAATGATCATTTTTATTGAAGTTAATATTTGTCCTGCGGATTTTTAACACGTTTATTCCATATAGAAATTTGAGAGCGCTGCGCTGAGTGATTATAAAACTCACTTTCAGTTTCCTGTCATTCATTTTATCTCCAAAATTCTGTCATCATTTGATCAGTCACAACAATAAACACAAGGGTGTGTTCAGTTCTTCCCATCATCACTTATCTAGTTTATGATACAGTTTATTAACACCATCAGTGATTTAGTGTAACTGTTTCACAGTAAATTCCTTGTGTGTGTGTGTAAGACATTAAAGCGTCCATTCACTCTTCAAACACCGTTTCTCTTTCAGTGAAATCACTGAGTAAATATTTGAAGGAGTTTGTCGATACTGAACGTGTCTGTCGTGTAAAGTCCAGGGCCCGGTTTTTCAAAAGTAATCCACTAGGATTTTGGAGAACGGATTGGATCAAATCTTGAAAATGTGTTTTTCAAAAGAAAAAAAACGGATTACATCATCGGATTAGATCGCATAATCCAATCTCGGTTTTGATCCGGATCAAACCTTTAGTTTGGGTTTTTCAGAACTTTTTTGTGGGATTTGGATCTCTTTGATCCAAAAAATCTGTATTGAACGGATCCCGTCAGAAGGGTGGATTCAGCGCGGATTTCATGGCCAAAAATGTAATAAAAACGTATCAAATAATACTATATTTGGATCATGCAGTATCTTACAAGATATCCTATTCATTCATAAGGTTTTAATTTCATTTGTTCATCCGTCAGGATACAGGGATGAGGTAGACTTTAACGGATTCAGCCTTTCAGTAAGAGTTTGGCCTCATAAAATAATCCCCCAAACAGTCAAAATTGAGCAAAAACAATCAATTTTATTCTGTCACCAATTGATATATATATATATATATATATTCATCACAATGGAAAATATGTTTGTTTTTAGAATATTTATTAGTGATGCATGCAATGATTACAGAATAACCATAAAAATGCAAAGAATGTCAATCCCTGATTTTTGAAATCCAAAACAAATCCAAATCAGAAATAGTGTCTAACTCTTGTTGCACGTCCTGTTTGCTCGTTCTGGCAGAACACAAATAAAAAATAAACTTATATTGACCCCACACTGGCATATCTATAGTTCTACATTATGATTTCCCATCACTGGTTATCCAGGTTTGGTGATCCTGAAAAGTTCCTATCCGGATCAGATTGATCCAATCCGATTTTGCTTTTTAAAAAAACTGCCTCCAAAAGTAAACTGAAAAAAAAAAGGATCACTAAATCCGGATCAATTTTATACGGATTAAACCTTTTGAAAAACCGTGTAGTTTCGGCGCAGCAGCGCCTCCTCCGGCGCCTTTCAGAAGCGCAGCCGCGCGCATCTCCATGACAACCACACGACGCACAACACGAAACGATGGGATCCAGTTAGAAACCCGTAAATATAGTTTATGGTTGAGAAATATGTCGAGCACACAGGCTGAGAGCGTTATTAAAAACATCATCCGTGAGATCGCGCATGCGTGTTCGAGTCGAGGACAGAGTCTGTCAGAGACGCTCATCGCGTTCATGGTGAGTGACGCTGAATAAGACGAATAAATGATGAATGTTGTGTGTTCGATCGGATTAATGCGTGAAAATGTGTGTGTCCAGGTCAAAGCTGTTGTTCTGGACCCCAGGAATCATTTCAATGTGGACAGGACTCTTACTAAGCAAGATGTACAGAAACTCATAGAGGTAAACAAAGTCTATAATTTAAAAAAAATAATCCATTTTATAACATAATAAACCAACGCAAATATTTAAAAAATGTGACATTAAAGAGATGATTTAAGCCGTCCTATATCCAGGGCTGGGTTGGCTACTTTTAAAATGTATTTCACTACAGATTACAAAATACATGCTATAAAAAGTCATTTGTAACGTATTTCGTTACATTACTCAAGTTTAGTCACTTCATCTAAATACTAATAAGTATGTAGCACTCACAATAAAGGTAATTGTGAGTTTTTATCTCACAATTCTGAGTGATATATAAAGTTGCAATTGTTATAAAGTTATAAAGTCAGAATTGTGAGATATAAACTCGCAAAATTGAGGAAAGTCAGAATTGCAAGCACAGAAGTTGCAATTGCAAGAAAAAAAAGTCAGTATTGCAAGATTTTGTTTTTGTAATTCTGACTTTATAACTTATAATTATGAATTTACATCTCCCAATTCTAATTTTATCAAACGCAGTTTAAAAAAAAAAAAGTCAGAGTTGTGAGATGCAAACTCACGATTGTCAGGAACCTCAGGAAAGCTGTTCGATAAACTTTATGAACTAATGAAGTCTAGAGAGGAATTTTTTGCAAAAAAAAGCACTATAGTATATATTTATTATATTTCAATCATTATTCATTATTGCATTGTATGCAACTGTATCAATTGTTAATTTTAACCTTAGTATTAATGTACCAGGTGACGGGGTTCCCTGTCTAGTTTACAATATTAGTTGAGAGTTTTTTTTTCCTTGAGAAAAATTAACGTCTGCTGTACCAGTTATACATCCAAATATTGAGTCATGAAATTTGTGTCAATACTAAAAACACAGTGCCAGTCCCTGCAGCAGGTAAACACTGTAACATGTTGTCAGTAAACCTCATCAGATTCACAGTTACCAAATGTTTTGACAATCACAGCACACTCACGCTCCCTAGTGGGAATAATTCTCACTGCAAGCTGAACTCAAAACTTGGCAGTCCTGCTTCTATTAAACTTACGCACTCCGTGATGCTGGTAATAAGGGGTTTCATTACCTGTAATGACAGAAGTATGTTAACACACACACACACACACACACGTTGTGTTTTCATGGTTTATGGGGACATTCCATAGGTGTAATGGTTTTTATACTGTACAAACTGTACATTATGTCCCCCTAAACTGTACACTACCCCTAAACCTACCCTCACACAAAATGTTCTGCATCTTTACACTTTTAATAAAGCATTGTTTAGTATGTTTTAAAGCTATTTGAACTATGAGGACGCATGAAATGTCCTCATAAAACATGTTTACGTCATTATACCAGTGTCATACCCATGACGTTATACACATTTGTGTCCTCATAAATCATGAAAACAAGAAAACACACACACACACGTTGTGTTTTCATGTTTTATGGGGACATTCCATAGGCGTAATGGTTTTTATACTGTACAAACTGTACATTCTGTCCCCCTACACTACCCCTACTCCTAAACCTACCCATCACACAAAATGTTCTGCATCGTTACATTTTTAATAAAACATTGTTTAGTATGTTTTTAAAGCTATTTGAAATATGAGGACGCATGAAATGTCCTCATAAAACATGTTTACGTCATAATACCAGTGTTATACCCATGACATTATACACATTTGTGTCCTCATAAATCAAGAAAACACACACACACACACCTAAAGTCAGTAATTTATGAAGTAGGCATTATTTTGTTGCATAATTTTGTGGAGTGACTGCAGTGGTTCAACCTTAATGTGATGAAGAGACCAGAATACTTTTTGTGCGCAAAAACAAAACAAAAAAAATGAAATTCGAATCCCATAACAAGTATGAGTTCAGGTGGATTTTGTTGTTATTTTGAAACATACTTTTGTTGTTTCAGGTAATGCAATCCCTTATTTTTGTCTTATTTTTATCTTTACAATAATACCAGCATCATGTAGTGTGAAAGTGCTTTTGGATTAACAAATTTGCGTACAACTTAACGCCAGTTAAACTGTAACACCATAAATCCGGGTTACGCTCACAGTGTGAAATCAACATGAATAGTTAAATGAGGCGTCTTCTCATTGGATAAGGACAGGCAGTCTCATGAATAATTATGAGACACCATTGTGTCATCGATGTACGGTGACATGAAGATGCATTTAATACAAAAACTGAACTAGTTTAATCTTAAAAGTATCGTAACACTTTATTTTCGTAACACATATCTTAGAACATTTAGTTTAGGGTTTCATGACCCTTTAAAAAAGTCGTGTCTCTTAAAAAGCTTTTAAATCCTCGAACCCAAAGATATTAAATCTTGCGTCAAACATTCAGGTCAAGCTTTACATCCGAGTTTTAATAAATAAAAGAAGTTTTTTTTTTTTAGGAGATGTTAGTGTAATTTGACTTTGTGTTTCCTGTCTTCAGCGGTGTGTGGACCGACTCACGGACCAGACCTGTCCAACTCTACACACCATTAAGATGCAGGTTTACTTTGACATGAACTACACGTCTCGACGTAAGTGTAAAACAAACAACAACAAAGGAAAAGTACAACAAACTGACCAAACTGTGTATATAAATGAAATTTAGCAGGTCTTTCCAGTAGGAATCTGCACTAAAAGAACACCTGACAGGATCTCAGCTCTGATTGGCTGTCTGTGTCTCAGGTGAGTTTCTGGAGATGCAGCAGAAGGTTCTGCAGTCTCGTCTGCTGTCGCTGAGCAGAGAGATCACGGACTGTCGAGCCAAGACCAGAGAGGACCTGCAGAGTCTGTACAGCAAGATAGTCGGCTACGTCATGCAGCGCTCCAACCTCGGCTCGGCCACAGACATTAACGCCGTGAGAGAAACCACAGGTGCAACACCTCAGATACCACCAGCCTCCGCTTCACTACACAAACCGACAAGAGTGTTTCAGCAGTAGCGTGATTGAATTTTATATATAATATATACATTTTTCAATTGTAGTCGTTTAATAAGGTATCTGAAATAATGAAGTAAATGTAATGTAATATTGTCTAAACTGAAATGTTTACTCATTTTCCTCAGAACTGACACGATTCCAGCTGCTCTCGCTCTCATCTCTCCGACACACAAACCGCCTCGTTTCGTTTGCTCCGGATGAATATTGTCGGTGTTACAGGCGTTGAATTTCGGCGTGGGATTGCTTACATTGCGCATAATTTTACTCATTCCCGCAGATTTCGTTCTCACACACAAAGACGCCACTCAGTACTAAATTCAGTTCTTTTTCGCTGCTTAAACAGTCAAATTCACACAAAATAATGTCAAAATGCAGAATATTCACGTAAACACAGTCATGTTTGATGTGAACGTAAACGGTTGAGAAAGAAAACACACGTGTGACAGTATAATGGATCTGTGCGTCGGCTCTTAAAGTGACAGCAGCCTAATAAACCTGCTGACGAATTATGATAATAAATGGATTATTGTGTATTTCTACAGTTTCTGCACAGGATATGATCACTGTTATAACATCAGCAACAAAATACTGAATGCTGCTTTGAGAGAACAACATTATTCAGCGTCTGTATGTGGCATGTGTTTGTTGCAGCGGCTCTGCAGAGCGTCTTTCCACAGTCACAGCTGGCAACCTTCATGTCTCTGCTGAAACAAGACAAAGAGAAGCAGCTGACGGAACTGTCTCTGATCGTCAGCGGCATACGCCTCTTCAACAAGGACAGCAACAAAGGAGGAGAGAGCATCCAGAACTGTACGTGTCTCTGTTTTCATGACTGCAGGGTGTGACGGTGGCATCGGTGGTCACTTCATGTGTGTTTCCCGCCTGCAGTGCCCGCCATCCTGAACGAGGTGGTGCCAGCCGCCGTGGCAGATCTAGAGAGTGAACTGGCAGGATCTCAGCGGTTGGCCTGGCGGTACACAGCTCTGCTGGAGAAGATCTCTGAGCAGGAGCAACCCGAGTACCCCGTCCACCCGGATCTGCTCAAACAGGCTCTGTATAACACGCGACAGCACGAGGCCTTCCTCAAATTCATACTGGTGGGTTTCACAGTGCTGCATCACGTCATGACCTCGTGAGGTTTCTCGCCCTGTCTTAAAGGGCTAGATCATTAATTCCTCTCTATCAAGTCGTTCCACATCCGTAAGACCTTCGTTCATCTTCAGAACACAAATGAAGATATTTGTGATGAAATCTGAATGATTTCTGTCCCTCCATAGAGATCCAACTCTCAACTCTCACGTTCAAGGAGCAGAAAGGTAGTAAAGACATCATTAAAATAAACCATGTGACGCCAGTGGATTAACCTCAATTTTTTTGCATAAAAAAACATAATTGACCACTTTATTTACAAAAATATTGATCTGCAACGTGCTCACGCGAGAGCTGACATTGCGCTTTTTATAATATTATTTTGTAATAATGATCACAAGGGACTTTAAAATGCTGCCCGGGTGTTCTGCTGACATTTTCAAGTCGTTTCGACTTTTGATATCTTGACATTTTCTACTGTGTTTGTTTATTTGTTTGTGAATCCCGACATTGTTAAGCTCTTTGGTAAAACTATAGCTGTTTTTAAATGTGCTATATAAATAAAATTGAACATTGAAATTGGTTCATTTGTTGCTACCAGTCATGTTTCATAATCCAGGTATATTATATTTCTGGGTGATACTACGAACACATCTGACCTGCCTTTCTCTGAGGAATGAACACAATATAATCATTTGGTGTTCATGTTTACATCAGGCGGACATCATCCTGTGCGCAAAGGAAGTGACGCGGTTACAGTCTGATCTGGAGACTCGAATGACGCTCTTGAGGGACAGCGTGCACACTAACACCACGGTGTCTACATCGCAAGTGTTTGTGAGTGATTTCTGAACGTCTGTTTGTGTAGTTTATATAGTGCATTTTACATTATTATTCTAAAGAGTCTTCATCCTGTACTCCCAGTGAACAGGATAAAGGCATCAATGGCAAACTGTATTCAAATCAGGAATATCAGAATTTCACTCAGTTCCCTGATCGTTTCGATTCGATTTCACTGAGTGAAGAACAAATTTATACTCACGTGTGTAAATGTTATGAGGAGATCCAAATGCAGTTTGTTAGTAGTCGCAGTCAAAGAGGCAGTGGTCAAAGATCAAACAGGTACATAGGAGATAAACAGGATCACAGGCAGCAAGAATCAAGCAATGGCAGAATCAAAACAGGAAATCAAACGCAGGAAAATAACGCTCGGAATTGACAGTGTGAACAAATCGATACTTCACGGTGAATGGAAGTGTGAGCAGTGCTTATATGGTGTGGGTGATGAGTTACAGCTGGTGCGGTAATCAGTGACTGGGTGAGGGGCTTATGGGAAGTGTAGTCCGTGTGAATGAATGCGACTGTGAGTGTGTGAAAGAGCGAGGTGAAGTGCACTTCAGCTGAAAATTGTGACAGTAATGAATTATGTACGTTATCGTCTCTGACAGACCGCGTGTTGAAGCCGCTCAGGCCGCTTCCGTGCGGCGTCAAAGGATCCACATGATCCCAGACGAGGAATAAGAGTCTGATCTAGAGAAACCATCGCAGATTTTATACAAAAATAAACATTATATGCTTTTTAAGCACAAATGCTCATCTTGCACTGCTCTGATGTGCCACACATTATGTTATCATGTCGGAAAGGTCACGTGACGTAGGAGGAAGTACCGATCCAGAGTTTACAAAGTGAACGTAAAGATTAAACGGCCTTTACAAAAAAAGGTGGAACAACGATTCTCTTTGGCCTTTGAAACCTGAAATTGACATTTTATCTACTAATTCTACTGTGTCTTATGTTTTATGTCATTTTTAATTTCTATTGTGTGTTTTTATGTTTTTATATTCTTCTGTACAGCACTTTGGCCCACTTCGGTGGTTTTAAAGTGCTTTATAAGTAAAGTTTGATTGATTGATTGATTGAATGATGTTGGACGATTTTGAATTTTTTGAGTTTTTCGCTCTACCGCTGTCACATGTGACCTTTCCAGCGTGATGACGTGATGTGTGGCGCATCAGAGCAGTGCAAGATGAGTATTTGTGGTTTAAGTATATAATGTTTATTTTTTTAATAAAATGTCAATGGTTTCTCTAGATCAGACTCTTATTCCTCGTCTGGATCATGTAGATCCTTTGAAGCTGCACTGAAACTGACATTTGGACCTGTTGAACCCCATTGAAGTCCACTATATGGAGAAAAATCCTGGAATGATTTCCTCAGAAACCTTCATTTCCACTGATGTGTGGTCTGGTGTCCATATAACAGCGTTGATCACAGTTTATCCCATGAGAATTGAGTCCGTTTCTGTTTTTTTTTTCTTCAGTACAATAGTGCTACGCTTGTGATCACATGTATATTTATTATGGGCGTCACCCTTTCTGTCAGCCTCATTTCACAGCAGTGGCTACGCTCTGGGCGGGGCTGGATGGTGAGATGCTGCTACTGAGCATGCTCACAAACCTGGTGCCGGGTCTGAGAGCCTTCCTGTCAGCGCAGTCTCTGCTGAGCCCAGAACAGCTGGAGCTGCTGCTATACGGACTGCAGGTCCCGACGGACACGGACAGATCCTCTGTGACCGCAGGTGCAGACGCTAATGCCTGATGACCTTTAGTTCTTCTCTAAATCAGTGTCAGTGTCTCTGAATTTCCTGAAACGAAAGTTTTCTTCACAATATTCCTCATTTAAATAATTAATGCACAGAATAAAGGGGCGGGGCCTGGTTGAGTTTGTTAGTAGTGGCAGTTATGGTAAGGGGCGGGACATTTCCCAAACACCAATCAGAGCACAGTGTGCTTTTCAGAAGGAGGGGCTTCATAGAGACTGGAAGTAAACAGAACGTTACTGACTGACCGAGAAGAGAGGAGCTGCAACAATGGAGGAGATGAGGGAAATTTTGAACACCTATTCTATGGCATAATATGGTCTCTTTAATAGTAAAAAATAATGTCACAGCTCAATTCTTTCGATGTTGGCGTGAAATATGTCTGTATGAGATTATGTCCTATACGTGTGTTTTCTTATTTTATTTCAGAAGAGCGCATCGTTGAATCAGAGATGAGTTCATGCGAGTGGTGTTTTCCTGAGAGCACAACTAACTTTGAGCATCTGCCGCTGCAGTTTAAGGGCTTTTGTGGGTTCACCCTCATCAAGAAGAACGGCCTTCTTCTGCCAGGTACGAATACTGAATCTAGATGCTCTGACCGGCACGCTTCAGAACAGAATGCACTGGAGTACATTATAATGATCTTTTATCTGAGAAGATGTCTTCCGACTTGGGAAAATGAGTGTTTACATGGACAGATTTCTTGTTCTCAGGTAATCCAAACATTGGCGTCCTAAAGCACAAGGAGAAATACTATGCCTTTAGCTCCAAAAGCGCTGCATATGAGTTCGCCTCCAACGCAGACGAACACGCCGCTGCGGTCGTGGAGCTGGCGAAGAGAACGCCGGAGCTCATCCAGCTGCTCCAGCTGCATCAGGAGTTTGCCAGCGTGACTCCCTACTCCGAGGTACCGGCGTCACGTCTCCGCGCTACTGATCTGACTGATCATGGACAGCAGGGAAAAATATGACTGTAACACAGTTCGTAAATATGGGAAGAAGGAGCCGGGAACCAACGAACATTCAACATAGTTTTAATAAATAAATAAACAAACAATAAAACGGAAGTAAAAGGGCGGCAGTTCCTCACGGCGACTGCCGCCCACACAAACAAAATAAAACGTGACAAAGTCCAGGCTTGGTCCTCTCTCATCTTTCACTGTCGTCGCTCTTCTTTTATGCTTCCGGAGCTCCTCCGTGAGAGACACGAGACCGGTGTAGCACGCAGGTGACGCTCATTATCTCTCGCGTCACCGGCCTCACGCCGTTCCCTCACGGCTCTCGCCCGCCCTGCTCGTCACATATATATAAATATATATATTGTAACACAATTCGTAAGTACGGGAAGAAGGAGCCGGGAACTGACGAACATTCAACATAGTTTTAATAAATAAATAAACAAACAATAAAACGGAAGTAAAAGGGCGGCAGTTCCTCACGGCGACTGCCGCCCACACAAACAAAATAAAACGTGACAAAGTCCAGGCCTGGTCCTCTCTCGTCTTTCACTGTCGTCGCTCTTCTTTTATGCTTCCGGAGCTCCTCCGTGAGAGACACGAGACCGGTGTAGCACGCAGGTGACGCTCATTATCTCTCGCGTCACCGGCCTCACGCCGTTCCCTCACGGCTCTCGCCCGCCCTGCTCGTCACATATATATAAATATATATATTGTAACACAATTCGTAAGTACGGGAAGAAGGAGCCGGGAACTGACGAACATTCAACATAGTTTTAATAAATAAATAAACAAACAATAAAACGGAAGTAAAAGGGCGGCAGTTCCTCATGGCGACTGCCGCCCACACAAACCAAATAAAACACGACATAAAGTCCTGGCCTGGTCCTCTCTCGTCCTTCTCTGTCGTCGCTCCTCTTTTATGCTTCCGGAGCTCCTCCGTGAGAGACACGAGACCGGTGTAGCGCGCAGGTGACGCTCATTATCACTCGCGTCACCCTGCTCGTCACAATGACCCATGCAAACCTTAATATGCAATTAGGACAGTAATACACAACTTTTCAAAACACTTCCCATATGTTTTGTTGTACTCTTTTAAACTAAAGTTGCTCTCATAACCCCCTCACGCAAGCACTCGTCTCTGCTTATGATCAGTGCAAAACATAATCAATGTGCATGTGCAAAATTTGCATCACTTTCGCTGTTCTCGAACCCTAGCATACGCATAAAAAACGAATTATGCTTTGAGCTTTACAGAGATCCGTAGGAACACAGACTGCCAGAAAAACGGGTCAATGGCAGGAAAGAGTTACGGACATTTCTGTAGAATCCAGAAAATGAAGTAAATCCTTAAGCGTGTTGCGCTCATGTCTCAGATGCAGTCCGGACAGAAACTGCTGGTGAAAGCCATCTGTAAGAGTGACTCCAGCACACAGACGGAGATCCACCCTCTGGAGACCAACATCGTGAAGTCTTACGAGTGGAACGAGTGGGAGCTCAGGAGAAGAGCCATCAAACTGGTGAGAACGCAGACCGACCCGAACCACACGCATGATCTCACAGATTGAGAAATGTCGGTCATAAATAAGAGCATTTTGTTTTAGGCGAATCTACGGAATAAAGTGACGCGCTCAATGCAGACGGATTTGAGTCACATGAGACGGCACAACAGCACACAGACGTTCCTCCCTAAAGATGGCGGGAGCCAGACAAAGCGAGACGGAGAGAGTGATGTACCCAAACCACAGGTGTATCTGTCCGGGCTGAGAGGAGGCACGAGCGCAGACACCCACATGACCAAGGTGGATCTCACCAGAGCTGTTGATGAGTGATGCACAATAAACTCCTCCTGAATCATCTTTGGTTTCTGTCATTTGTACACGTGACCCTTCTGATACACTAGTGTTGGATAAATGCCTCTGTAATGAAAACTGTTACATGCTTGGCTAAATTCTGGATTATTTCTGGGTAATGAGGGAGAGCAGGTGGGGAAAATAAACCAATAATCAGGTAACAAGGAGGGCGGGGTTTAGATAATAGCAGGCCTGGGTATGTTACTTTTAAAATGTGTTTCACTACAGATTACAAAATACACGCTTTAAAAAGTCATTTGTAACGTATTTCGTTACATTACTCAAGTTTAGTCACTTGATCTAAATACTTTAGAATACTTTGGAATTCTAATAAGTGTGAAACAAACACAAAAAAGGTCATTGAGAGTTTTTATCTCACAATTCTGACTTTATGAGAATTATGAGATATAAACTCACAATATTGAGAAAAGTCAGAATTATGAGATATAAACTCACAATATTGAGAAAAGTCAGAATTATGAGATATAAACTCACAATATTGAGAAAAGTCAGAATTATGAGATATAAACTCACAATATTGAGAAAAGTCAGAATTATGAGATATAAACTCACAATATTGAGAAAAGTCAGAATTATGAGATATAAACTGAAAATATTGAGAAAAGTCAGAATTATGAGATATAAACTGAAAATATTGAGAAAAGTCAGAATTATGAGATATAAACTGAAAATATTGAGAAAAGTCAGAATTATGAGATATAAACTGACAATATTGAGAAAAGTCAGAATTATGAGATATAAACTCACAATATTGAGAAAAGTCAGAATTATGAGATATAAACTCACAATATTGAGAAAAGTCAGAATTATGAGATATAAACTCACAATATTGAGAAAAGTCAGAATTATGAGATATAAACTGACAATATTGAGAAAAGTCAGAATTATGAGATATAAACTGAAAATATTGAGAAAAGTCAGAATTATGAGATATAAACTGAAAATATTGAGAAAAGTCAGAATTATGAGATATAAACTCACAATATTGAGAAAAGTCAGAATTATGAGATATAAACTGAAAATATTGAGAAAAGTCAGAATTATGAGATATAAACTGACAATATTGAGAAAAGTCAGAATTATGAGATATAAACTGACAATATTGAGAAAAGTCAGAATTATGAGATATAAACTCACAATATTGAGAAAAGTCAAAATTATGAGATATAAACTGACAATATTGAGAAAAGTCAGAATTATGAGATATAAACTGAAAATATTGAGAAAAGTCAGAATTATGAGATATAAACTGAAAATATTGAGAAAAGTCAGAATTATGAGATATAAACTCACAATATTGAGAAAAGTCAGAATTATGAGATATAACATATGTCTTAGATATATATGACTTTCTGTAATGAAAAAAGGCATCGATTTGACACAAGTCCACTGTATCATACACCAGAACGTACAGCATGTTTATTATGCATTTTGGGAGACACAAGTCAAGTCATCTTTATTTATATAGCGCTTTTTACGATGCAAATTGTGGCAAAGCAGCTTTACATTAATAAGAAAATGGTGTCATTGTGCAGCTTATTCTATATATTATTGATTCATTCCGTTGCAAATATCAGTAGTTATTAGTCTAGTTAATTTCTGTATATCAGCACTGCAGAAAACAGTGACGTCATCGTCCGGCTCGGCTCAGCTCACATACAACCACACCAAAAACACTGATGAAGATCAAGTGAATAGTGAAAGAAATTATGTATCGATATTATGTGTGTGACACCTAACCATACGGGACGGACGTCACGATTTGGTTCATGCGGTCAGATGACGAATACATAAGATTAATAACACTGATAATATTAAACAGTTTAAAATTAAACAGTTATTATAAACTAAAAGCAACAGAAAATAAATGAGTTTTGAGACATGACGAACTCAGACAGACAGGAAGGCGCTCTAATATAAAGTGGGATCTTATTTATATAAAAGTATGTAAAGTCTTGAAGTACATTGATGTAACGATTGGAGTTTGTGGGCGGACTGAAGATGTGGGTAACGCGGAGGAAACTATTTCATCTTTACAGAACGGCAGCAATCACACACGTCACACCATCTGAACATCTACTGGTAAAATTGATGTCAAGCTTACAAACATCTTTCCACTGAAACTAAAATTTCATGTCATAGTACATGTGATGCTCAGACTGAGGAATAGGCCATGCACACTCACTGAGCTTTGTCTTGTTGTTGGAGCAAAACACAGTCATCTGGAAACTTTTTACTATGGACTGACACCATCTCATGTCAGGAGTCGTGCCGTTCCTCTCAGCGAGGAACAGATTCAGTGAGATTCAGTTCTCACCAAATGTGATCTCTAAAACACTGACAGTTAAATCAGGCATGCTTCCTGTGATGTAAAATCATCTCCAACATCCACAGTGATGAGTTTCACAATCCTCATCACCTTGTCAAACACAAATCTTCCTACATGATTACCAGACACTGAGAAATCAAATCTTCATGAAGAAACTTTGTGATTCTAACATTTAGGGTGCGTTCACACTCGTCATGTTTGGTTGGATTAAAACGGACCCTGGTGCGATCGCTCAGTGAGTGCGGTTCATATGTGAACGCTGCCATCAGAACCGAACAAGCGCTAAAAAGACGGGTCTCGGTCCGCTTCCAAACGAACTCTGGTGCGGTTCGATCAATATATGAACGCGACACGGACCGAAGACGTGTAAACGAACCAAAAACAGGACGTGATGTCACGAGAGTCACTGATGTGACGACGCGGGAAGATCGGAGTATCCGAAATGAGTCGAGGGCAAACGTGGAGCGACGAGGAGGTGAAGTTTCTGGAAATCCTGCTGCCGTTCTGAATGTTTTGAACATTTGATGAGCTCTTCGTGATTCTCAGCTGGTGAAAATAAAGCATGAAATGATGGCGTTTAATCCAGAACACAGCGTTGTTCTGAATGTTCGGTCAGCGAGATCCGTCGCCAAATATACGTCATAAAAGCAACCAATCAGGTCGTGACCGTATCCCTACGCCTTTGGTTCGGTCACTTCAGGTTCGCTGTTAAAAATGCCAGTGTGAACGCTAAGAGGACCAGGACTAGATGTTTTGTTTTGTTTTTTGGTCCGGACCAAACGAACCGAACGAACCGAACTACAAGTGTGAACGCAGCCTGGTGCAAAATCCATTTGAACAGGAGCTAAAATATAAGGAGCATCACTATCAAAAAACAAAGAAAAGGTGATAAAAACATTCAGATGGCTATTCTGTGGCTCTTCAAGCAGTGAGATGATTAACAGCAGCATATTCACTGCAATCCTGATCATTTCTGATACTGACACCGTCAGGACAGTCCTATTTCTTGCGAAAATTCACCCCTGCGTAATTCAGATCCACAGCAGACGTGATGCAGCACTGAGAGTCACCAGCGGCTTTCTGAACTGTAGCATAAACACAGTCAGAAGAAGCAGAGGGGATTGTGGGTAATTGTGGATTGGCGTATCTAAAGTCAGAAGAAGCAGAGGGGTTTGTGGGTAAACCTGAGGAGGGTGAACCAGCGAGAGAAACCTGAGGAGGGGCAGAGAAATTATTCACAGCTCTGAAGATCCTCAGGATGGAAGGCATTAGACATTAATATCATTATGAATAAAAATCAATACAGCAACTGGACTCACTTCTTCATGTTCTCCTGGTCCAGTCTGAGATGATGAATCACCACCTGACAAAAACAAGCATCCTAAATTAATGAATTACTGTATATCACAATTCAACACTGATGTTTTGTGTAAATGTTTTCACACATCTTCAAGTATCTGTATTTTATCTCATGTCTAGTTGCAGCCAATAGGTGGAGACAGAAAGCTGGAAAACAGATTCAAACTGAGTCTAAATGGAGAGTTTCTGCATGTAAAGTAGTTAAGACTGAGTTTACCTCGAGACTGATGCTTCTTACAGAGAAACAGGAGTGAGAGTCCAGAGATGATCAGAACCAGAAGACCCAGAAGCAGAGGAACCAGAGGAACCAGAACCAGAGGGACGATCAGAGAAGAGCCTGAAAACACAGGAGAAATAATGAGAGAATCTGATCACTTTGAGCTGAATATCAGATCAGATCATGGGTGTAGCTGGACGTTTGGAGTAGGATTGACCAGACCATGAGACTGGATTTTCAGGGTTGCCAGGTGACAAAACCCAATCAAAAATATCCCCAAAATTATTTATATATTACAGTATGGACAAAGAAATGTATAAATGATGTGAAAATAAATAAGTTTATAAATAAATAAATAAATGTAGACAAATACCTATATGAATAAAAATGGAAAGAAAGAAATGTATAAATAAATGAAAAAATTAATGTGGGAAAAATCCAATTATACATATTTTTACAATTCTTTGTGTATTAAGGTATTCATTTATTTTACTTTTTTTACATTTCTATTTCTATTTATTTTTGTATTTATTTATTTATTAATTTATTATTTTGGCAGCTTTGTCATTCCATAACGAACCACCAAAATGCAGATTCAACGCAATATTCAACGATAATGATTGGGTTATTAAGTTGGCTTGAAAAAGCCAACTTACTGATATTGTACGTAAACTTATTATTATTAATGGTGCTTGCCAAAGGCAAAGCATCCATTCTTGTTATTCTGCATACTTATTATTATTATTATTATTATTCTTATTCCGCCGCAAACTTCGGCGCGTAACTCGTCCCGCACCATTTGTCCTAGACCCATGAATGAGGTGTCAAATCGACCGGCTTATTGAGGAGAGGTGTGCTATGACTTTTATAAGCGATCGTACCGACAACGTTCGTACAACGTTCGAAAAAGCGGCGAAAAAAGTCCCATTGACTTTACATTGAAAACTCGATGAAATGGATTTAAGTGAATCAAAACATCGTTGAGACACGCCACAATGGCATTTTTGATTTGGCCACACATGCACTCTATTAGTTTAAGCCTGTTAACGGCCTAACCATGCCCTAGCAACCATTTAGAGCACCCTAGCAACCAAAGTCCCATTGACTCCCATTGAAAAATATATGAAATGGATTTCAATGGATGAAAGCATCATAGAGACACGCAAGTATGGCATTTTTGATATGGGCACACATGCAGTCTATTAGTTAAAGCCTGTCAGCTGCCAAGCCACTCCCTAGCAACCAAACAAAGTACCCTAGCAACTGATTAGCAAGACCTATATCTCTGCATCCGAACATCGTACAGACATGGTTGTTGGGTCTTTTGACTCATGCTAGCAAACTGGACTTTGAAAATGCTACACATGCTAGCGGTGAATAGCTACATGCTAATACTGATTAGCTAAGACCTAAAGTGGGCTGACAACATGCTACGAAGCCTATATAACTCCATAGCAACTATCTGTGACAACTACCAACCACCAAGTAACACCCTAGCAACCACCCAGGTTACCATAGCAACCACCCCGGTTACCATAGCAACCACCTAGCAACCACCCAGATCACCCTAGCAACTGCCTAGCAACACTGTGGTGACCACCCAAAGTACCTTAGCAACTGCCTAGCAACACCCTAGCAACCACCCTGGTTACCATAGCAACCACCTAGCAACCACCCAGAACACCCTAGCAACCGCCTAGCAACACTGTGGTGACCACCCAAAGTACCTTAGCAACTGCCTAGCAACACCCTAGCAACCACCCTGGTTACCATAGCAACTGCCTAGCAACCACCTAGTAACCACCCAGAACACCTTAGCAACCGCCTAGCTACATCTTAGCAACCACCCCAAATACCTTAGCAACTGCCTAGCAACACCCTAGCAACCACCCCGGTTACCATAGCAACCGCCTAGCAACCACCTAAAACACCCTAGCAACCGCCTAGCAACTTCTTAGCAACCACCCTAGGTACCTTAGCAACTGCCTAGCAACACCCTAGCAACCACCCCGGTTACCATAGCAACCGCCTAGCAACCACCCAGAACACCCTAGCAACCGCCTAGCAACACTGTGGTGACCACCCAAAGTAGTCCTTAGCAACTGCCTAGCACAACACCCTAGCAACCACCCTGGTTACCATAGCAACTGCCTAGCAACCACCTAGTAACCACCCAGAACACCTTAGCAACCGCCTAGCTACATCTTAGCAACCACCCAAAATACCTTAGCAACTGCCTAGCAACACCCTAGCAAACAACCCGGTTACCATAGCAACCGCCTAGCAACCACCCAGAACACCTTAGCAACCGCCTAGCAACACTGTGGTGACCACCCAAAGTACCTTAGCAACTGCCTAGCAACACCCTAGCAACCACCCCGGTTACCATAGCAACCGCCTAGCAACCACCCAGAACACCCTAGCAACCGCCTAGCAACACTGTGGTGACCACCCAAAGTACCTTAGCAACTGCCTAGCAATACCCTAGCAACCACCCTGGTTACCATAGCAACCACCTAGCAACCACCCAGAACACCTTAGCAACCGCCTAGCAACATCTTAGCAACCACTCCAAGTACCTTAGCAACTGCCTAGCAACCGCCTAGCAACCACCCAGAACACCTTAGCAACCGCCTAGCAACATCTTAGCAACCACCCCTATTACCTTAGCAACTGCCTAGCAACCGTCTAGCAACCACGCAGAACACCTTAGAAACTGCCTAGAAACACCCTAGCAACCGAGTGACGAATTTTGCCACTGCAAGCACCATTCACATTTCCTTCAGGAAATGTACGTTCTAGTTAAGTTGGCTTGAAAAGGCCAACTTACTGATATTGTATATAAACTTATTATTGGTGCTTGCCTAAGGCAAGCATCATTATTGGTGCTTGCCTAAGGCAAGCATCAATCTTACTATTGTGCCGGACAAAACTTCGGCGCGTAACTCGTCCCGCACCGTTTGTCCTAGACCCATGAATGAGGTGTCAAATCGACCGGCTCATTGAGGAGAGGTGTGCTATGACTTTTATAAGCGATCGGACCAACGACGTTCGTACAGCGGATGAAAAAAGCGTCGAAAAAAAGTCCCATTGACTTCCATTGAAAAATAGATGAGATGGATTTAAATGACTCAAAACATCATATAGACACGCGACTTTGGCATTTTTGATATGGGCACACATGCAGTCTATTAGTTTAAGCCTGTTAACTGCCTAGCCATGCCCTAGCAACCATTTAGAGCACCCTAGCAACAAAAGTCCCATTGACTTCCATTGAAAAATAGATGAGATGGATTTAAATGATTCAGAACATCATAGAGACACGTGAGTACGGCTCTTTTGATTTGGGCACACATGCAGTCTATTACTTCAAGCCTGTAAACTGCCTAGCCATTCCCTAGCAACCATTTAGTGCACTCTAGCAACCAAACCCAAAGACGGATATTTTCAAAACTGAACGTCATAGGGTTGGTTTTTATCATTCATACTGGAAGGCAGCCTTTGAAGGATCATCACTGGCAGCTGCCAAGCCACTCCCTAGCAACCAAACAAAGTACCCTAGCAACTGACTAGCAAGACCTATATCTCTGGATCAGAACATCGTACAGACATGGTTGTTGGGACTTTTGTCTCATGCTAGCAAATTGGACTTACAACATGCTACACATGCTAGCAGTAAATAGCTACATGCTAATACTCAATAGCTAAGTGCTAAAGTGGGCTGAGAACATGCCAAGAACTCTATAAAAACTCCATAGAAACTATCTGTGACAACTACCAACCACCTAGTAACACCCTAGCAACCGAGGGCCGAATTTTGCCACGGCAAGCACCAATCACATTTCCTTCAGGAAATGTACGTTCTAGTTAAGTTGGCTTGAAAAGGCCAACTTACTGATATTGTACGTAAACTTATTATTATTATTCTTCTGAGCCAAAATTTAGACTGTATCTCCTCCTAGAGCTTTAAAGCTACAACCACCAAACTCGGCCCAGACCTTCAGACTGTTCTGACTTGAGTTGCTATATCTTTTTAGACGGATCGGACTCACGGTTTTCCTAAAAAAGCTGATTAAAACTAGGAAAATCCTCCCATAGACTTACATTGAAAATCTGAACATTCCATCAAACTCCAACTGTCAAAATTTCAAATCTAAACAAACTGAAGCCCATTAGACTCAATGAAGCTGCCATTCTAAGCCATTCAAACTCATTCAAACTCATTTAAACTAATTCAAACTCATCAAATTATATATCTATCTACTCTCACTCTCACATACACACTCTCACTCTCTCACTCACACACACTCACACACACATACACACTATTCATTCAATGTGCTATTTCTAAGTCATTTAAACTCATTCAAACTCATTTAAACTTATTCAAACTCATCAAATTATATATATCTCTCTACTCTCACCCTCTCACTCACAAACTCTCTCTCTCTCTCACACACACACACACACACACTATTCATTCAATGTGCTATTTCTAAGCCATTTAAACTCATT